>VZDJ01000086.1:1544804-1692063 GCA_008694505.1 Cyanoderma ruficeps
AATAAAATAAAATAAAAATAAGACGAACTCCTGCTCCAACTCATGGCTCCCAGAAGAGCCTCTGCAGAGCTGAATGTGCTTTTATTCAAGGTAACAAAAGCTGGGGGATGCTCCGGAGGTAAAAGCTCAAGTGGAGGCAGGGCCCTGGGGATTTAACTCTGGGGTGAATTCCCAGAGGTCTGGCTGAAATCTCTGCCTGCTCCTTTTCTTTTCTTTTCCTGTTCCTCTTGGGACTCACGGGGTTTGATGGGAGAGCAGGTGTAAACCCCTGTCCCTGGTGCCAACGTGGGCTTTAAAAGAGATTTCTCTCGCCATTAAAACTCAGGAAGCCCTGAGCATCATTAATTCTGGCACGAAGTAGGAGCTGTTAATGCAATTTTTCTTCTGCTGGCCAGAATTTAGCTGAGTTTAGCTGACTTTGCCTTCTCAGAAGGTTTTGTTCTGTTTTCCAAAATGAGGTGATAAATACACCGGGGCTGGGACAAAACGGGCTCTTAGCTGGGGGATGTTGTGGGGACCAGTTTCTGTAACACTCTGAAGTGATCCTATTACATCATTCCCCAAAATTAATTGATGAAATCCTTCAAAACAGTGTTTTCTGCCGTTCGTTGCTGCTCTTAAAATTTGAAATAAGCTCCTTAGAGATGCTTTTATGTTGTTCCCTGGGCTTTGGAACCAGGATTTTCTTCCTTAGGGGCCAAGACAGGCATCCCTATTTGCTGGGTGTTTGGGCTCAGAGTCCCAGCACTGCTTAACTCCAAGACTGACATGTGCTGTGACCATCTGAGTTCCTCAAAGCCTAAAATTCATCTTTTTTTTCCCCCCTTCCTCCTTAAATGGGAAGAAGTTGGGGTTGTAAGTGAAGCTGTAGTATTTTGGTATCTTAGGAAATAACGATTGGGATGGAGCCTGCATGATTTGCTCTGTTTAAATTGGATGTGAAATGAGAATTAGGGGTTTCAGAGCTTGTTTTTGGAAGGTGACAACTTCTGTGTGGGGGGCAGAGCAGAGCCAGCCCAAGATTGCTGAAGTTTTTAAAAGCAGCTCTCTGGGGCACAGCAATTTCCTTTGAAATACTGACTTCCAGGCTTGTACATCCCAATCCCCTGAATCTGCAGAGATTCCCCTTTATGTCTTTGCTTAAATCAGAAGAAAATCAGCCTCAGACAAGGCACCGCCAGTGTGTAAAAGAGATGCAGCAAATACAGCATTAATCAAAAAACATCTTTAAATTCCACCAGCCGGGGAGGGGCTCAGAGTTACCCATTACAGCCACCTCATGGGATGTTTTATTTTATTTATTCTTTCTCCACATTGCATCTTGTACTCCCACCGGCGGTCTGATCACAATATTGCATCAGGAAGAGACAAACAATACTTTTTCTTCTCAGGGGATTCAAAAGAGCCACAGCTCAAACCTGTCCTGGGGGCAAAAAAGGGCAGGAAGGGTTTTTTTACCGTAGATCAAGCACTGGGCTCAAAGCAAAGCACAGATTGATGGGTTTGAAATCCTTGTTGCCAAAACACCGCTTTTCATTCCCAAAGCTGAGTTCCCAGGCTACCTCCCCGGTACTGAGAGTTCCCTGGTACTGGGAGTTCGTGTTTTCTCGACTCGAGCTGTCAAAGATGTGCATTAAAAAAAAAAAAATCATTTTATCCATGGAATACTAATCCTGACACGGGCAGGAGGAGGCAACTGGGGCCATGTCCCCAGGAGGAGAAAGAAAATTGTTTAACCAGAGGGTTTTAGAATCAGCATCAAAGCAGAGGGACTCTTCTAAGATATTTTGTCTCGGAGGAACTTCGATAAGATTTTTGCAACCTTTTTGCCATTTTAGCGGCGCAAAGCCTTCGATTCCCCTCACGGACACAGTAACGCTGCCCCGGGGGCTGTTTGGGAGGCTTAATTAAAGGATTGTTTGTAAATCATTTGGAGATTCGTGGATGAAAGGAGCTGGAACAGTGCAATATAGTGATTTAATTCCAGGGAGTTGCTCTAAAGGCTTGTGATGAGGCTGATCATTGGTGCTGGTGGTGATGGGAGACCGGCTGGAAATATCTGCTCTCAGCGTTTGCAGGGGGCTGGGGTAGCATTTTGCTTATTATTTTCCCTGTAAACCAAGTGTTTTGTCTCCCCATCCGCACTTCTGAAAGGTCTAAAGCCACCAGCATGACTTCTGGGGTGTTTTTGGGGACTGAGGCAGGAATTTCCAGCCAGTGAGGACCCCTCATCCTGGGGTGCACATCCATGATGTGCCCCCGTCATCCTGGGGGTTTTATCACTTTGTGAGAGCAGAGAGCAGCTCTTGGGGTTTAGCTACCCTAAATTTTGCCCCTTTATCCGTGATGCTGCTCTGGGTGACCCCTCTGCCGTGTCCCCAAGGACCCACCACAGCACCCAGAGCCCCCCGAAGCTCTGCAGGGCCGGGAAGGATGGGGTGAGTGGGGTTTTATCCTTACAGGGCAACGCTCTGTGGGGGTGAGGTCCTGCTGTGACATCTGCCTGAGCTGCTCTGTGCTACAGGGGCTCCAACCCCAAGCTCAGGTGCCTTCAGCAGCTTCACCTCCAGGTGGTCCAGGCAGGATGATGCCTGTGGCAAACCCACCTGTGGACGTGCAGGAATTCCTCCCTCCCCACTGCCGAGCTGATGGGGAGTGACACTTAGAGTGCAGGTCGTGAGGCTGAGCGTGCACCTGTGCTGTTCCCAGCCTGACACCACTCCTGCACGCCCAGGAACCACCCTCAGCTCTGCCCAGAACAGCACGGGAGGGTTTGAGCCCTGCAGGAATCCGGGTGGCCCGGTTGGGTCCATTCCCCGAGTGCAGGCATGTGAAATCTCAGCAGAGCCTTCACACGCTCCTGCCAGCTTCCTGCTCCACAGCCTGTTTACGTGCTCAGCTCCTTCCACAACTGGCCCATCTCCACCTAAGGATGTTGTTCCTGAATTCTTGCAATGCCTGCCCTTTCCTTCGCGGAGAGATCCTGAGCAAACCTTGCTGCTTCTTTTTTTTTTGTCTTTTTTATTTTTTCCCCCACTCTCTAAGCAATGCACACAGTCATCTGGCGTTTGTTATTCTCCAGCTACCTGTGCTCCGTCCACTGCCACCCCCAGGGCTTTGCTAAATATTCTACATTGCAGACAGCAGCTCCTTTGGGTGTGGAATTCCCAAACAAATCCATAAAGTCTTTCACTTGCAGTTTGTGACGCCACCCTGACTCTCCATCGGAGTCTTGCAGCTCCTTTGGGGATGTGCCACCCATCTCCCCCAAAAACCTCTCTGTTCGCCACTGGGGCTTAATAGAAAAATAAAAAAAATCCTTATTTTTTTCCCTGAACTGCCTGGTGGGATGGTGTCCCACCCCAGAGTGAGGGTGCTTCCTTCAGTGCATCATTATTTGGGAGGTTTGGGGTCAGTTTATCTGAGCTTCATTGGGGTTTAAGTGCCTTAATTATATATTTGTCGTAGTGCTGGGCTGAAGCCTTGCGGTGTTTTGCTCTGGGGATCCTTGAGGAATACACAGACCCACTGCAAACAGGCAGGAGGGATGTGCTCTGCCCATATCACAGCTCCAGGGGTGCTCAACCATTGGGGCTATCCAAAAACATGCTAATTTTTATGCTAAAAATCCCTGTCTGGGAAGAAACAGATAATCTTCCTTGTCACTTTACAAAAATCATGTAAGACTTTTTTTTCAGCTATAAACTGAAGATGTGAAATGCTGTTTAAAGAACTGCTGTGGTGGAGTTCCTCTCTGTATTTTTCAAGTGTTTGGTGGCAAGAGTGTGCAGTGAGTGGTCGGGGAAGGGGGGATTCTCTCAGCTGTGGTACAAATTGCATCCAGAATGTTCAAAAGTGTAGACTGGTTCTTAAAGATGTGGTTCAGTGGTGGAGCTGGCATTTTAGCTTAATGGCTGGACTTAATGTTCCCAGAGGTCATTTCCTACTAATGATGCCATGATTCCATGAGCAGGGACAGCTTCCACTGTCTCAGGCTGCTCCAAGCCCTGTCCAGTGTCCCTCCTTGGACATTTTTGGGATCCAGGGGCAGCCACAGCTGCTCTGGGCACCCTGTGCCAGGGCCTCCCCACCCTCACAGTAAACCTGAGGTTCCTTCAAGGATGACTAAACCTGTTTCAAGTTACCTGCTGACTTTGAATTGCGAATAATGCTGGAAATAGGGATTATTGGTGGGAACCTTGGAAAATGCCGATAGTAACTTCCGTGCCTCTGGGGATTGCCGAGCTCTGCGGTGGCTTGTTTGGGGTGACTTTTTGAGGGTCACATGCCCGTATGCACTTGATTTGAGCTGTTGTGTGTCTTAGAGCCAGCCTTTGGCACTGAATATTGCTGAAATCCATTGGGAACCAAAAAATGCCAGGACACCCTGGCAGAGAGAAAAAAAATCTCCCTCTCCTTGAGGAGGTGAAGCGAAGCTGCTCAAGCTCCAAAAGCACCAATATCCTTCATTACTCACCTGCCTGTTGGCTCCCGGGTCTGGCTGATGGAAGTTTTCTCACCACCAGATGTTCCTGTTTAGCAAATCTTTGCATCCCTGCAGCTCTGCATGTTGCAGGCACCTTTTCTGCCCAGTAAATAACGTGTGTCTCACGACTCCCTTGGCTGCGGGCCAGGCTCCCTCAGCGGACACCGGTGACAGTTTGGTGACAAAGCATTGCAAGGACACAAGGAGAATTCAAACAACTTATTAAAACCAACTCTGTGTGATGTCTCAGCAGCCAGCAGAGAGCAGGAGGGGGAAGGAAAAGGAGTGAACTTTTATTTTGGGCAGTGGGAATTCCAGCACTGCTGGAGCATCTACTTTTAGATGTGCATCCAAAATGAGCAGCAGAGGGAAGGGAACAAGCCAGGCTGAGATTTTTTTTTTTTTTCAGCAAGGCTCCACTTGTGAATAACATCCAAGGTTCTGTGTCTTGGGGCTGGGGGGCAGCAGGAAGGGGATGGGTTCCAGCTTGGCCAAACTGGGATGACGGGATTTGAGGAGGAAGGGAAAATTGGAAGTCACAGTGTGACTCTTCGGCTTTTCCCTCCCACTGAGGGACCCAAGGTAAGGCCATGTAGGTTCAGATATTTAACTAAGGTGTTTAACGTTGAAGCTGAGTTATCCTTGAATCCAGCTGTGTCTTCTGAAGGCAATTCAGATGTGTCTTGGGATGATTTGTCCACTAGAGATGCTCGTTTCCATAAATACTCCCCAACATGGACAGATGTTGCACCAAAAATATCCAGGACCTGCCCTTGGAAATGTTGTGTAACACTGCCTGTATTTGCCTGCACTCAAAAATGTTAAGAAAAAGTTGGTTTTGGGATTTGGATGAACTTCTTGCTGGTGGAGTGTACCCTAAATGCTGCAAAATGAACAGGCAAATAAGAAGAACACGGTCCTTGGGTTAAAAAAATCTGTGCTTGTTGTCAGGTGCAGGACAGAGCCTTAGAAATAGGCAGAGGTGGGATCTGCCTTAAAAGCTCCTCCAAAACTGAAAAGCTGATAATTTTCTTTCTGAGTCAGTCCCATTTTAGATTTTGCTTTGAGATCTGGTTCATATCCTTATCATCCTGAATAAAAATTGGATTAATCCAGTGGCTTCTTCTCTGTTTCACAGGCTCTGTGTGCAGGGAGCTTTGGTCTTGGGCCACATGGCTGATGAGGGTGGTGAGAGGGGAAGGAAGGTCATTTTGCAGTGGAAGAATAAGGCCTCAGTTATTAATGGCACAGGCTGAAATTTTCTCTCTCAGCCTTAATTGATTTTGGCAAATTTAACTGGAGGAGGAGGTAGAAATTGGCTTAGAAATTAAGCTCTAATACTTAAATATATATTAGATCTATTGTAGAGAAATGAGGAGACAGCCTTGTTAGACATTTATTCTAAGTGGCTTCTGCTGGGTACAAGCAAAGAGAAAAATACCCAATTTCTAACTTGGACAAAGGGGACTTGAAAGGCTCTTCAGAAAGGCTTGGACAAACTCTGTTTGAGAAAGTCCTTCTTTGAAACCTAATAGCAAAACTACTTTTTTTCTTTTTTCCCTGGAGTCTAAAGGCAGGAGGGCAAGATAAGACATTCCACCACGTAGGCAAATGGGGGGGGAAAAAAAAAGGGAAAAGTTGAAATGATACTGCTGCAGGCTGTGGAAAGTGGAGAGCTCTCGGGGCGACTATTATGTGCTGCTTATCAAAATACTGTGAGCCCTGACTGTGAGAAAAAGCAGAGTAGTTAAAGAGATGCTCTGTGCCAGCACGGAGCTGGTTAGCAGTGGTTATACTGGAACAACATCAAGTAACCAAGGTCCTCAAAATATATCTATATATGTACCCATATTTATACCTATATTTATATTCATACCTATATTTATATCTATATTTCTATCTGCACATTAAATAAGTGATACAGTTGTCCTCATTGGAAATTTCTAATTTATCAAGCAACAGAAGAAATGTTCAAAGCACGGGTGAGGGAAGTTAGTTTCCTACCATGTACTGAGTCAGTTATTAAGGAGCAGCTTCCAAGCAGGTCGTGATTTGCAGAACTCCACATCAGTATTCTCATCATGCATTTTTTTACAGCCATCACTCTCTGCTGGCGACCTGGTTCGGTTTTGGAGCCTGAAGGAATAAAAACAACAAATAAACAAACAAGAATTTGTTCCTGTGGGTTGCTCTTGGCAAAGCGGAGAAAGTAGCAACATGCAGTAAAAACAGAAAACAGCCTCCTCCTGTTTTATTTTCTTTTTTGTTGGTTTTTGCCTTCTAATATTGGACTCATTTTCAGATGGATCAGCACCCTGATCTGGTTTGACACAATGCTGAGAAATGTTTGTGCTCTCCACTGCCTCATTCTAAGGGCACATGAGTTTATACCAAATCACAGCATTGCCATGAACACCCCAAAATCCCCTGTGGTGACAAAAAGCTGTGAATACGTGTGAATTTCTGCTGCGAATGGGATGAACCAGCAATTCTGAGGCTCTCAGAAGTCTTGATCCAACTGAGATCCAAACCAGGACAAAATATGAGCAAAATGGGACAGGGCATCGTATCAGTGTGAAGCCAGAAATCAAAATTCACAGCCTTGAGCCCAAATTTCAAGTGTGCAGGAGTTAATCTCCCTATCACCTCCACTTTCCCAAGCCTCAGGGTCATTCCCATACCAACAAGCCAAGGAGTGATGCTGATCTCTTTGACATAAAGAATATTTTTTCCTGTCCTGTTCAGTGCGTGGAATGCTGCGGAAAGAGAAAGTTTAGAGATTAATGCGACACCCTGTTATAGACAATTATTTTGTTTCCTCAAAATTTTCCCAGATGGCTAAAAAAAGCCCCCAAGGCTCTCAGTCCATGTGATTTTGTGGGCTTCTAAGACAGTTCCTGCCAACGAATGGCACCAATAAATCCCCATTAACCACATTCAACAGGAGAATGATCTTTTTTTTTCTCATTAAAGCCTCACAAAAGGTTCAAAAACCTAATTTTATGGCAGGGTGCTTTGATTTAAATTGATGTGGCTTAAATTATGAATTTTAATCACGACTTAAAGTACAGAAGGAGAAAGTCATAATTTGAATGATTTGATTTTTATCATGGTTTTTCATTTACAATTCATAGCTATATCCCATAAGCAGGGCTAATTCTCCTCATTGTAAAACTTGGAGATTTACAGCCCACTCTCGCCTTTCAACTGTGTTTTCTATCTAGGTTGGCACACTCTGAACATATTTGTTGAAGGAATTTTATAGCCCGAAACCTCTCTATTTTGATTTCTAATTTATGCATCTCTGGAGTCGTCCTTGGTAATGATGAATAAAACTAATTTAAGGTTTATTGGTGGAAATCACTCTTTGCTTGTAGAGGGAATTTCTGTTAAACTGACAAATGCAAAAGAGCATCACAATTCCTTTAAGATACATAAAAAAAACCAAAAAACAAGGACCTGGGTATCTTATGCAATAAAATTTTCAACAAAGTTTTCAGTTTAGTGCTAAGCAATCCACTGAGCAAATCTCCAGGGTCAATCTGTGATGGTCTTAGCGACTGAAATGAATTGTTCTGTGTCCTTCAAGGGTTTCAAATCAACAGGAGTCATTCTCTTAAAATTCGCTTTTACTGTTTAAAATGGGAGAGGAAACAACTTTATTTTTCGGTTGCCGCTTTCCAGTTGTTTTTGCAGCTTAGAATTAACTGTTGGGGGAGCAGCTGGATGTGTCTCTCCTTGATCTGCAGAGGGAATTTCAATGGATAGCTGACTTTAGACTATCTAACTGACTATCCCATACTGAACGTCTGGATACCCTGGACATCTGCCCATAGGGTAGGCAGAAAGCAATTAAAGAGAAGCAAAAATTAACAAGACTTCCTTTAATTGATTGCCCTGGTTTTGTCTCACATCCAGATCCAGCCCCCCTTACTGCTGGGAAAGCTGAGTTTCCCAAGTGCCATGGGTGTCCTGGTTGGGTTTAGTCTCACTGCAATATATTTAATTTTCTTTTTTGGTTCTAGATGGTAAAATCTGGTCTCCCAAAAATTAGGAGGAGATTTTGCCTGGATGGGTTGTGGCCCATTCCCCTCATCCAGCCTGTTCTGGTGGGTCCCCTTGCTGATCCAACATGAGAACATTTTCCCCAGCAAGACTGGCAAACAAAACTTTGCTGTTTAGGGCAACAGTCACAGAAGGGAGAAAAAGAAGGAAAATAAAATAATCCTGAGGTGGTTGTGATTGCCACTCCTGCCATCACTGCTTTGCACAAAGCCATTCCAGTGGGAGGAGGCATCTGCTTCTGCTGCAACACATCAGTTTGGGCTGATAAAGGTCTCTGATAAGCTGCAGCTTGCCCCAGCTCAAGGTGAAGGATGCACTGACAGACCCTGGGAAGGTTCCTGCAGCCCTCACTCTGCATTTCCTTAGTCCAAATCCTTCTCAGGCTCTTGGGAGGAGCAGCATCCCACAATGGCCACGCTCCTGAAAACCTCTATGGTGAGTGGTTTTCAGAACCTGGCCTGGTAATTCACCATCTCACCCCCAAACAGTATTTTCTGGGGAGATTCCCAGCCAGGAGAAGGTCAGGAGTGGACGGGATGGTGTTCAGCAGTTCCTGATGAGGACAAGGATGGGCAATACCACCCCCACTGAAGGACAAAACCTGTCACCCATCACTGTCCACACTCCCCACTCCAGCCTTCTCCAAATCACAGCTTCAGTTGCTGGGGGTGATTTAAGGCAGCCAGTTTGGCAGAGGGAAAAAGCTTTTATTCTGGCAAAGGAAGCGGCTCAAGCAGGGTGGAGTGGTGGGAGGATGGTGAGAAGTAGAAATGTGAGGTCGGGTTGGTGGCAAGAGAAGTAGGAGATGTCATGGTCAGTGTGTGCATTTATGAATGCCCTTTACAGAGGGCTGGGGAGGGAAAGGCAGGAGTCCAGACTGATGGGTTGAGAGAGGAAAAAGCTGATTTTCTGCTTTTAAAAAATCCACCTGTTTGTGTGTTCCCATTTCTGCATCTGACCACGGGTAGCTGATAGCTGCACCGGGTAAAATTTTGGGAGTTTAAAGGAGTTTGGGTGTCACAGGAAAACCCCAAGGGAGCAGTGCTCTTCCTCCCTGATCATGTTAGAAATTAAAATTACAGCATTTTGTCAGAATCCTTGATGGAAGCAAAGTGACCTGGCCCCACCAGCAGCTCCTGCTCTTTCAGGAGCCTCTGCACTTAATCCCTGGCCAGCACAGAGGCTTTCAGCATTGCAGGACATGCCATGGACAATTGGATAGGCCTCTGCATGGGTGCAGAGCCCCAGCAGGATGGTCACTGCTGAGAAATTCTTGTGAGTGCTGTGGAGAAGTGGGTTATTTTGGACCAGACCCAAAGCCAAGCTCTGGAGTTGTCCCACTGTGTGTGATTCTCCGTATCTCCGCTGTGCTCACACACAGAAAAATCCCACTGCCAATCCTGATAAAATACTGCAAGGAAAGAAAAAAAAACGGTTCAGGAAACCACCAAAAGAATCTGCGTGTGCCTTGGGGGTTTGATGGGGAACACTGTGGGGACAGCCATGCTGAAGGAATGCCGGCTATTTTGGGGCCGTGTTTGTGTTTGAGCGGCTGGAGGAGGAGGAGGAGGAGGGTTGCAGCTCCACGCTTTGTCTGCCGTGAGAGCCTTTTGCTTGTCTGGCAGGACGGCTCCAATCTGATTAGGACGAGGCTTGATTAGGAGGGGGCTGGCTATGGGGATGGATGCAAAGCTGCTTTCCCTGGGAGCAGCGGCCGGGGGGATGCCCCGAGCCCAGCTGGCCTTTTAGGGAGGGTTCCCTTCTAATCCAGCTCAGAAGCAGTTTTGGGCAGGGGGTTATCTCTGTCTTGGCTGGTCAGATTGGTTCCCTGAGGTGCTGGGAGAGGAGTGTTGATAAAGTGGATGCGTGAGGAGGAGCGGCACGAGGAAGCCGCTGTAGGGGAAGTGCCTTTGAAGCTGGATTTTGGACAGTGCTTTTGCGGTCCCACTTTATTTATTCATTTATTTATTTATTTCATCCTGTCCTGAAGGCTGACAAGGGAAAGCGTGAGAAAAGTGCAGCCCATGAGCTGTTCCTGCAAGGATTTCGACTCAGTCAGAGCAGAGGCACTCACCCCGCAGAGGGACAGGAGAGACGAGGGGCAGTAAGATTTTGTCTCTGCTCAAATCTGACAAGATCAGATGCTCACAGCCTATGTCTGAAGAAATTAGAAGCATTACTGCCTCAGGAATTTATTTCTTAAAGAAATTTTTTTTAGAAAGGAAACAGAGGAAATATTGGAGGAAATATTTATTAGAATTTATTTCTGAGACCCTCAGATCTCTCAGCCCCTGTTTTGAGCACCAAGACTATTCTTTGCTGAGATGGAAAGTTGTGCCTGTGGGCAGATTTCCCATTTTTCTCCTCACGAAAGGCAATAAATGGTTTGTTACAGAAATCTGGTGCCACCAGCACCTCTAAGGACTCCCCAAAGCCAGAGTTGCAATTTTTCCCAGTCTGTTATGGTTGTTGCCATGAAACTGCCAGGAGTGGGGAAAGGAGGAGCCCTCTTCTTGATAATCTGGATTAGGAATAAGGAATCTGTTCTGTAGTAATAAGGATCAGCTTTTGGATCTACTTGCATTTGGATTTGAGCCATCTTCCCAGGGGTGAGGGCCTAACACCCAAACACACTGATGCTGCAACTCATCTCCATCACAGGTTTGGGCTGCCCTCCAAGCATCAGGGGTGTTTGCAAGAAGGGGATTTGCTCCACGTCCTGCTTTCCTCCAACACTGTTTCTGCTCCTGCTTGGGAGAGCTGATTTGAATCCTGCAGCAGCACAGGACTTGGCATCATCTTTAATCCCAAAATGCAGTGCTTGGATCCCAGCACTGTCCTATTTATTTGGCTGCTCTGCTGTGCAGAAACGTCCTGGGCAAAGGACCTAGTGCTGTTGGTTTGCATCATTTGAGCATTTCAGCCTCTCCTCAGTGACGCTGTGGCCCCCACTGAGAGGTCTGGGACTGGCAGGGACTGGGGATGGGGAAGCAAAGCAATTCCAGGCCAGGTTGAGTGGAGCTCTGGTCCAGTGGGAGGTGTCCCTGCCCATGGCAGGAGGGCCGGAACGAGATGATCTTGAAGGTCCCTTCCAACCCAAAGCATTCTGTGATTTTGTGATGATTCTGTGCCAGCCCCCAGGGGTGGGATCATGCCTGCACCGCTGAGCAGTGTCTGCAGTACACATGCAAGTTATTAATTATTTAAAGCTATCAGTTGCTAAGAAGTCAAAGCAAACAACAATCAATTACAGAGAATTATCAATGAGCATCGCTAGGAGTTGTCATTTGTTTTTGATGGCTCAGCTCTTTCTTGCCTCCATGGTCAGCAGGCTCAGGGCTTGATTTCTGAGTGGTGTCCAGCAGCATTTTATCCAATTATAATTTCCAGAGATGTCAGGCTGAGATGGGGCTCGGGGCAGCGAGAGGGTATATTTGCACAGCTGACTGTGTTTCTCCAAATGAGCATTTGAAATCTGTGTGGGGATTTTTCAGCTGTCTCTTCTGCCTAGCCGTAATCAGGGATGCTGTTATCAGGTGGTTTTGGCAGCAAAGCCATGCTTTGATTTGGCCAGGGATCACTTGCAAACATGCCAGGAATGTTCATGTAGCTGCAGCCTTCTCCAGAGTAGGGGCTCCATCTCCACTGCCCAGCTCCAGGATTACAGCCAGCAGCACCCACTGAATCCCAGTTCAGTATTCTCTCTCTCCTCCGCTCTGCTGGTGGCTTTCTGTGGGTCCTATCATGTCCCTGCCCTCTCCTCCCATCTCCTTCCCCACCATGATTCCAGCTCAGTTTCCTAAAGGAAATGCCCAGGCTGACATGTCAGAGTTTCCCAAAGCAGGGCCTGGTGTCTGTCACTCCAGGAGCAGAAGATTTTGGATATTATCACCAAACCCAGCCCCACAGCTCCCTCCTGTACCCAGAGCTGCCACTCACCGCCGTGGATCCCCTCCAAGATGGGAACCCAACCTGGTATTTGCAGACCTGACGGCCTCTCTCAGGAGAAAGAGGAGGATGATCAGCAGCAGGGAGGGGATGCTGCTCCTTCTTCCTTCTTGCTTCCTTTGCTCCCTTGCCCTGCCATGGCCTTCCCTGCAGCACAGCCTCCAGGCACTGCCCTGGAGAGAAGGATTTGGTGGCAGGGAGATGTTTTGGTGGCAGGGAGATGCCAGCAAAGCCCTCAGCTCAACAGGTGACATGGGCAGGGTCTGTTCCATCCAGACCACCATGGATGTAGGTTCTGTATGCTCTGATTTCCTCTAGACACCATTTAGGTTTTTCCTCCCTGACCAGTGAATCTCACTACCTGTCCAGGGAGTTTTTGTGGAGCTGAGTACAACCCTTGTTGTGTGCTATATTTTTTTTTTTCATACATTACATTTTTTTTTGCTGGAGTTTCTCAGCACGCAACCACGCCATTGAAACCTGCTGTGTGCAAAGCGTTGTGTCCCCAACCCGGTGACATCCCACAACTTCCCATGCTCTTCTGCTCAGCTGTAACCACGCAGGAATCTCACTCCTTGCTGGGCTGCTGGGTGGACAACATTGTTCCCCTATTGAGTCATTAACAATGAGGTCATTGGGCTGGAAAGACAATGTCATTCAGCAGCCAAGAACCCAGCTGGCTGATCCCGGTTGTGTCTCATCTCCTATGACAAAGCCACTTTTAATTGACTAATTAAAGCTTTTGCAGGCTCCATCTTGGAAGGGATGACCAAAATAGACATTGTTCTTTGTCAGCATTAAGTCAGGCCGGTTGGCTGATTAAGAAGCAAGACCTTTCTTCCTTCTCCACTTTGCCATTTGCTGTGCAGGCCTCGATGCCTGGTCCTGGCAATGGGAAAACCTCCTCAGAGATATCCCACCATGTGTTGCAGAGCAAGAAAGCTCACCCAAAGCCCACTCAAGACACTTTGGAACGACCTCTCTGTGTTACCATCACACCTTTTGTTGGACACTTGATATTTTGTGTTCCCAGCTCCTGCGGGAGTTTGATATTGCACCTAAATCTATGGCATTGGGGCGCTGCCATACCCTGCAGGCCTTACAAGGACAATTTAATCTACTGGCTGTGGGCCAAGGGCATTTTTCTTCCCATTTCTGGGCCATCTTTCCCTTTATGTACTTTTTGGGTGGTGCAGTGCAGGTGGAAAGCAGGGACATGCCCAAGAACCAGCAAGAGATGTGCCCACAGTAAATCCCTCTTCCCTCGGCTGAGTGCTCCTGCACTGTCAGGACCCTCACCACTCTCTGAATGAAGATGTTTTGAGCCCTGAGACCAATGGACACTTCTGCTCTTGACTTTTCTTGCTCTCATTGCCACTCTGAGTAGTATCATCCCAAAAAACAGCAAATAAATGTGCCCTGAGGCACCCGACAGGACAAACGCTGTTTAGTGCAGCCACCTTGCCATTTCCATCAAACCCTCAGGGTTTTCTCTGCCTGCAGTGTGATTGTCTCAAATCAGATTTATCTCCTTTTTGTGCTGCCCAGGCCCAGCTGAGCAGGAACGCTGGGTGTGTGTTTACCAGGGCCGGTGTCCCGGCCCTAAAGCACAGCAGCCGCTTCTTTTGAAGAACACACAAAGCAAGGAAGAGGAGCAATTGTTTGGGAGGAAGTTGAACCATAATGTAATAGACTCCCATGGGATTTATTATTAGTAATTATTTGTATTGCTCTGGCATCTCACCAAGGTTGGGGCCCCGGTTGGAAAGGTGCTGGGTCAGCCTGTGAACGCAGACAGCTCCTCTGTCCAAAATCTGCCCAATCCTGCAGGTAGGGATGGGGAAACTGAGGCAGGGAGAGTCTGACAAGTTTAATGAGAGCTATTTTAGAGAGTTGTGGCTGAGCAAGGCAGCGAGCCAGCACACAGTGCTTACAGGAGCATCCTTCCTCTCTGGGGGTAAATCCTAGGACATGGAATTGCAAAATGGTTTGTGTGGGAAGAGACTTTAAAGACCATCTCATTCTACCCCCCCACCATGAGCAGGGGTACCTTCATCTGGACCAGGTTGCTCAAATCCCATCCAACATGGCCTTGGACACTTCCTCTACTTGTGATGCTTCCAGTTCCACCTAAAAGGCCATTTGGTAACAAATATGCTCTGCTGGAGGGTCCTGCCCTGAGACAATACTGGAAAAGGTAGTTGCATGCTGTTTGTGGCTTTAATAAGTGATTTCTCTGATCATGTGTATTATTTTAAGGAGGGGAGGAACAGGAGGTATCAAAGAACACAAGTGCTTCAAATGGAAACTGAGTCCCACTGCTCCTGAGAAATAAAACAAACAAACAAACAACAAAACAAAAAAGCTAAAATGGGTTTCTTTTTCTGTAAAACGGACCGTTTCAGGGGAGTTAAATAATGAGGCAATTACGAATTTGCCAACAATAGAAGCTGATCAGATTACACGGGCCTGTAAAGCCAGCTCCTCACTGGAGCCTTTTGGTGGGAAAGAAACTCAGTGCCAGACAGTCTTTAAATAGTTTTGAATAAGAGGGAGGGCTGGCTGTGTCCTTCCCTTCCGAGGCTCTCCCCACCTAAAGAATAGCACCGAGCCTCCTGCCAAGTCCAGCGTGTCCCAAAGGCTCCACTCACAGGCCCAGCTATATAAATATATGTAGGTGCCCATGCATGCACATGTGTATGTATAGAGCTGCCCAATTATCTGGGAAGACCCCACCCTGAGGGAGGTGTGGGTGTGGAACTGGGAGGAAAAAAAGAAAAAAATAAGAGGTGGGACCCAAAATAGCTCAGACACACAAAGGATCCCAAGGAAATGTGGAGCTGTCCTCACGGCACTGACAGGAAATCTCCGGGCTGCTGGCTCGGTAACCCTGGCTAGCCAAGGTCATGGGGGACTGATTGTGGTGGAGGGATGGATCCTGCTATCCATCTTCTGCAAAAATCAGGGCATAAGGGGTGTGAGGTGGAAGTTTTTATGTCAGTGACGATTTGCAGGTGTCCCAGATGTGTCTGCAGAGGAATCTGTCTCCAGCATAGCCTGGAAGAGAAGCAAAACAGACAGAACTGGAGACTGATATTTAACAAGGAATCACCCAAAAAATTTACTTAGAGAGGCTGGGACGCTTGAGGGGGTCACCAGTGCCTCTTGGAGGTGGCTTCTCTGTCACCTGGCATCACTTGTGTCACTCACATCACCTTAGAGCATCAATAAACCAAAGATCTCAGAGTCACAGAGTATCTCCAGCTGGAAGGAACCCACAAGGATTATCCAGCCCAAGATATTTCAGGTCATCCTCTCTGGGCTCGTCCTGGCCTGGTGGTGGGTGGTGTGTGAGATGGGCTGGGAGAAGGCTACTCATGACCCCAAAAAGGTTAAAAGTAAATTTGCTGGATGGAGGGAGTAAATCTGGGCTGATTTGTGACTCATCAGAGGTGCTGGGCACACAAAGGAGGGTGAGGCTCTGGGCCTTATCATGTCCCCACCATCTCTTTTCTGCTGGTCTGTTCTGTCCTCGAGATAGGCAGGCAACATCCGAGTCCTGCCCCGAGCACGGCCCCGGGGGACTGGCAACCTCCCCACACAACCAGCAGTGGTGACAGCAGCAGGCTGAGGCTGTTCCCTGAGGGCGATTCCTGCTGTAAATCTCTGAGGGAGGTGGAGAGGAAAGGGAGGTGCAAGGAGCAGGGGACAACATGTTGGCAGCGCTGTGTGCCAAACTGACCTCACACTCACCCGAATCCATTTTCTCCTTTGTACCAGGGCAGCCTGTCACCGGGCCGAGGTCTCCTTATTCTTTTGGGTTTAGGGTCTCTTCTCTTGTTTTCTGCCCCTTCAGGCTGTGGCTTGGGCCTCCTGCACGCTGGGCCTGCAACTTCAGCCCCCAGCTGGGGATGGCACCCGTGGTTTTGATGGCACAAGTGTGGGCATTAGATCCCTGCTGGCAATACCAGCTTTAAGGCTTCTCTGTGGTCTGGTCTTGTCAGGTTGTGAGGTCCCAGAGAAACCAGTAGCCTCTCCTTGGGCTTGGGGTGAATCCTTTTCATTTAGGAAGAACTCTCGCCACAAAAAATGGAGCATTTCCTCCCTTCCTCTTCCTCACTGCAAAAATAAGAGTGGCACAAAAAGTGAGGGGAGTTTTGGCTGCTCAGCCAACCCACAGGAGCTCTGCTGTGGGGCTCCACGAGAGCCTCGTGGCCCACATTGCTCGTGGATAAAGTCTAGACAAGTCGCTGATGCACGGCACCCAACTTGAGTGACATTGGATGTGACAACTCTTCCCTGGTGCCCGCCAGCTGGCAGAGGCTCAGCTGGCAGGATGAGGAGCTCAGGGCCAGCTCCATCCCTGCCTTGCTCAGCATGAACCCAAATATGGGCCCAGCCAGGTGGAGAGGAAAGCAAGGCAAGGAATTTCATCCCCCCGTGCCACCCCACAATTTGTAGGGTGTTCCCTCCACTGCCTGCTTGTGGTCCTGCTCTCTCCATGGAAAAACTGAGAAAAACTGAGTTCCAGGGAGACCTGAGATTGGGGCCTTCTCTAGTGTGGGGGGCTTATAAGAAAGATGGGGAACAAACTTTTTAACAGGGTCTGTTGCTATAGGATGAGGGATGATGATTTTAAACTGAACAAGGTTAAATTTAGATTAGATACAAGGCAGAGATTTTTGATGATAAGGGTGCTGAGATGCTGGCACATTTTGTCCAGTGAAGCTGTGGGTGCCCCATTCCCGGAGATGTTCAAGACCAACTTGGATGATACTCTGAGCAACCTGGTCTAGTTGAAGATGACAAGGTTTTAAACATCTGTTCCAACCCAAACTCATCTATGGTTCTATGATGTGACACTGAATCTGACATTGAACAGAGCTTTCCATGCCCAGGAATTAGGAAAGGCCAACCTCAGCTGGGGAGGAAGGTGTGCCCCATCCCTCATGTTTGGTCAGTGTAACATTTAGGACCTTGTTTTGTGGGGACCATCACCAAATTTCTCCTGAATTAACTTTCCTTAAGTGCATCAGCTCCCCCTCATCAGGTTTTTAAGAGCCGAGGAGACTTCGATTTGATTTCACTCACTTCATTTGGGCTAAATTAAGTAAAGACTGATTTAAAGCTGAACGAGAGCGGCCACCTGGTGGGTTGTGTGCACTTTGACTAATCCACTCTGAAATCATACATCTTTTTAATTTTAGATTAATCTTTTCTGAGTGGCCCTGTGCAGACAAGCCATCAGGCTGTATAAAGATCAGTTCCTGTCTCGCGGGCTCACGTCCTCGCTCCTTCCCAAGCTGTCTGGAGTGAAGTCCTCCAGGAAAAGCCAGCAAGGGATGATTCATCTTTCTGGGGTGAAAAGCACAGGGAGGAACTTTTTCTCTGTCTTAATGAATAAATCTGTGTCCCCAGACACCCTCGTTGGTGAGCAGCAAGGCTGGAGAAAGAGGTCAGGTCCCCAGGAAGGGGCTGCTGGATGTGACAGTTCAGCCCTCAGGAGCAAAGCTGATGCCTTGGCCAAGCAGTTCCCAGTGTTGGCTTCTCCAAAGGTGTCCTTCCCAACAGCTTGCCGACAGCTCCACGGCTCCTTAGTGCTGGAATCAACTCATGGCCCAGCCCTCAACCCTGGGGAGAGGTGGTGAAGTTCCTCCAACCCTTCTTCTACCCTGGAGAAAGCTGGTGAAGCTGGGTGGGATCCTCATGTAGTCAAGGTGGAATTCACAATCTGGGAGCCTCACACTTCAGGTTCTTCTCATGGACCTGAGGTTCCTGTCCAAATTCAGAGAAATCAAGACTTTTAACCGATTTGCCTTTACTTAAAACAAAAAAAAAGGCTTTTTTAGTGCTCATGATCACAGGCAAAATCCTGAAAGACCATCTTAAAGACTTACAACGTTGAAAAAAATCTCCAGATATTCAGTGTACAACAAAGTTCTGTATTCTTACAGTTTTCCTGCAGTTTTCAGCGTTGTGTTGACTCACAACCACTGCTCTGGGATAGAATCACCTGCCCTTTACCTTGATCCAGAGAGATTTTCTGGCCCCATTACTCGGTGAAAACCTTGAATTTCTTCCAAAGTCCTGTGTGACTTTCACAGAAAGAGAGGGGTCTCAGGGCTGAACGTGCCAGACACCTTATCCTTCAGCCATGGGTGATTGATGCCCCCTTGATACAAGCCACAAATCCTCCTCCAAAGCAGCAAGGTTGGCATGGGATAGCTCCACTCCAATGGTATAAGGGATTCAGGAGAGGACAGGAGCATGGCCATGCTCTGTTTTGGAGGGCCTGGCAGGCTGGGACAGGAGGCATTTTTGGCTCATGCTCGATGATTTCCTCTCCAGCAGCTCCAATTCTGTTTCCTACACAACGAGGTGTTCCTGGCTGCAGAGAATTCTGCAGCCTGGGAAGGGTGCAGGGCTGCAGCCAGATCCCTTAAAAATCCCATCGTGGATGGCATGGAAATATCCTCTTTCCGCTGATGGAAAGAGTATAATTTCCAGGCTTAGTGGTGAAAAATGCCTGTGGGTTGCGTGGATAAGAGGTGGGCACGTGTGTTTGTCTTTGCTTGACTCCTTGACAACCTCCCGTGAAGGATTTCGGAGCTTTCATTTTCCACAGTGGTCTTCCTGTCTCGCTCTGATGGTTTTTTTGTCTTTCCCCTTCACTTTTGAGATAGCCGCAGATTTTCCATGAGAAGAGTCATGGAGACACGATCCTAAATAGGATGTCCTATGTTTATCCATAAGAGAGGCTGGACTTCCCACTGCTGGCATTCCTCACCTCAGGCTGGAGCTGGCCATGGGATGCACAACAGCCTCGCATGGACCAGCTTTGAGTGAAAAATGCCACTGATCACACATTTCTGGCAAACCCCAGACTCTAAAGGAGAAGCTCCAAGCGTGGCATGAAGGATAATTCAACAATGTTTTTTGAGAATGTGGGAGTGAGGGACACTGAAATATTCCTGCTCCCTCCAATCCACTGTCTGGTCATTAATTAGTGCAGCAAATGAACCCATTTCTGCCTCCCCAAATGTGGTGTTTGGAGAGACCAAGGGAGCGAAGAGGAGACGAGTCAGGGCTGCAGGGAAAGAGGAGTGTGGGGAGGTGTGCCTTGGGATGATTATTTTTAATATTTGTCGTACTTCCAAATGAAACAGCAGACGAGCTGAGCTGGCTCAAATGCAGAAAGAGCTGATGGGGAATTTGTTAATGAAGCAAGTTTGTTGTCAGAAAGTGCTGGTTCATCAAAACCTGGCTTCTGGGGACATGTGTTGCAGTCCTGGCAGGAAAAGTGTATCAGGCTGCTGGTGGGTTTCTTGGTTGAAACCAAGGAGGTTTAAAGGCTGTTGTGTGAATAAAATAAAGTCAGGCAGATCTAACAGAGAGGATAAAGCAGCCAAAGCTCACGTGAGGTTTGCTTCAAGTCCTGCTCTTTGGGCTTCAGGGTAACTTGTATTGGTAAAAATAGGGAAATGTTGAATTTTTCCCTGTTCTGGAGGCAGAGTAGCCTTTTGGCTACTGTAGGGATGTGACTCACTGCAAAATGCTGCAGACTTAGAGTCCTCAAGATGAGGCTAAAGTGCTGTGAGGATGTGGCCCAGATCTCCTGCCGAGGGCTATCTCCAGGCTGGCAGTGGAGAAGGAAGCCCTGGATGCTCCTCTCCATCTAGAGATGAGGCAAAACTGCTCGGGGCTTGAAGCACATCCATTTCCCCCTCCTGCCCTGCTCCGTGTCCAGACAGTAAGGGTTTATTGGGAAGGGTTTTCAGGGCAGAGGCTGTGGCTGCAGATTCCTTCAATCTGACAGCAGAGAAGAGGGCACGTGTCAGCATTATTGCCTCGATGTCACTGTCACTTCCACACACCATCTAAACAGCAGCAATTTGAAGAGGTTTTTTTCAATAGGGTCTTTTCACAGCAGGGCAAAGGAGGTTCCTTCTCTGCTGACAATAAACCTAGTGGCTTTAAATCAGGATCCAGGCACACTCATTTCATAGAACCATAGAATGGTTTGGTTTACAAAGGACCTTAAAGATCATCTCATTCTAACCCCCCTGCCATGGGCAGGAATACCTTCCACTATCCCAGGGTGCTCCAAGCCCCATCCAACCTGGCCTGGGACACTTCCAGGGATCCAGGGGCAGCCACAGCTTCTCTGGGCACCCTGTGCCACGGCCTCACCACACCTCACAGCCAAGAATCCCCTCCCCTGCCCTGCTGCCCACACTTCTTTGATGCTGCCCCTCCCCAAGTGTTATTGCAGCACTAATTAGACCCAGCCATTAGGTCTCATCTTTAGCATTTTGCAGAGCAATTCTATCAAAACCGTTCTGCAGCAGTTTTTATTCTGGCAGGGGTTTGGGGAGGACATGTCTGCACTGGAGGATTGGACTGATGGATTAGAGGTGAATGCTCTGGCAGCTGCTGTTGGATCTTTCCCCGTTCTCTAACCCAGGAAGCCAAGTTGTTCTTTGGCCTGGGTGAAGCCATTTCATAAAGCTGATGGTGGGGCTGGCAGCAAATTATGTTGGGTGATGCACATTAGGAAAGCATCTTAAGACATGGAGAGTGCCAGGGTGGTGTGTAAACCATCCTTGTACCACAACCCTCACTAAAATCTCCTCAGGCAGCTCAGGAAGACCCTGTTTGGATCCCATCTATCCCTAAGATGATGGAAAGGAAAGAGCCTCTGCACAGGCAAAATTAAAAACCCTGTGCAGTAACCACTTGCTCTGGTAGCCCAGCTTAATTCCAGGATAAATAACACTGCTCTGTGATATTCTGCCAATCTGATCCCTTTCAAAAGGAGGTGACAGATTTCCTGTCCTCTGCAGTGGCTGGGCTCTGCTGCACCTCAGACATGGCTGCATTGCAGAGGCTGGATAAAACCCTCCTTGCTCCCAGGAGCTTCTTGCAAAGCAAAGAAAATCCCAGGAGCTTCCTCAGTCACTTTGGCAAACGCTGTCCCCTAGGAAAGGCCACCCCCGGAGCCTCAGCCCCTGCTTTGCCTTTGATGAACTCAACCCGCTGCCCCTGCTCAATCAGGAAAGGCTGCAAAAAAAAAGGGGAGGAAAATAGGAACTTCCTCAGGGCCTGGCTCACATCCCTTCCCCTTCCCTGGGCTGCTCAGATTTCTCATCCCGCCTTGGGAGGAGCAGGAGCCGGCTGGCGTAAGGCTCCGAGCCGGGCTCAGCCCGCCGGCCTGGGGTGTGTCATCCACCATTTCCTCAGTTATTCTTCTGAGTTTCCTTTTCTCACTATTAATAGAATTTCAGCCAATATCTGAGCTGTTTCAACAAGGTGGACATGGGGGGGGAGACAGGGGGAGGGGTCACCAAAATAGGAAGCGGGAAGCTGTTGGGCAGGGAATTAATCAGAGGAGCTGCGTGGAGAGGGAATTAATTGCTGGCTTTGGGTGGGCTGTGAGAGGATGGACGGGACATGTCCTTTCACTTTGCATTTTGAGCCTGTTTGATTCTCTTTTCGTGCTCCAAGGCTTGACCTTTCCAAAAAGCTTCTCCCCTGAGTGCCTTCCCCAACCTGCAAAACTCCACGTACTCACCGCACTGAGGTCACAACCGGAGCATCACTCCAAGGCATGGTCAAACTGGAAGAGAGACACTTTAGATTAGACATTTGTTGGAAATTAGATTAGATATTAGTAGGGAATTTCTCCCTGTGAGGGTGGTGAGGCCCTCAGAGAAGCTGTGTCTTCTCCATCCCTGGAAGTGTTCAAGGCCAAGGGTTGGAGCATCCTGGGATAGTGGAAGGTGTCCCTGCCCATGGCAGAGGGTTGGACTAAAGGGCCTTTAAGGTCCCCTTCAACCCAAACTATTCTGTGATTCCATGAGCCTGGAATTAGAGGGTTAGAGGTGGTGCCCAGCAGCTCAAAGCCGTGTCTGCACCTGCTGTTTGTGAGGAGCTGTGCTGGCACAAAGCAGCTCACCTTTCCTTTTACATTTTGGGCGATTTTTCACATCCCACCAACCTCTGACCAGAGAATCCCACACCATCCCCATCCACCAGCGCCCACAGGGGCACTTCCAGCCTCCCACATGGGCCCAACGAAGCCCATCTGGGCAATGAGCAATAAGGGAAAGTTGTCTTCCCTCCTGGCTGTGCCCATCCCAGACACGCTGTATGGCAGGCCCGGTCATGGGATACACGTATCCGGACATGAAATCATGTTTTTGCAGCGGGCTCATTTCCTCCTGTTTGGTCGCCGAGGCCGCGGATGCGTGGAGTGCTCGCGCCTCCTCCCACTTATCCACCCCACACCCAGCGCCACGGGTTTGGATTTTCTGAGGGATGCATGAAAGAAGACGAGTCCAGACTGACCTTTAGACTCACTGCAGCCAAGTGCTGTCAAAATGCCCCCAGCAGCTGCTGAATTGCTCTCATCTTCCCTCAAATGTGGAATTGGTGATGGTCCAGAAAAGTGAAATCGAAAAAAGCAGCTTTGGCGTGCCAAAATGCCGCCAGGAAGGTCAGGGGCAGGTGGTTTTTTACTGCCTTCTGGAAAACAGGGTGAGGGACTCTGGCTGAAATTCAAGTGGACTTTCTTTTGGGAAGGATCTCCTCTGGGTAAGGGGAGTGATAACTTGGAGGATCTCTCCTCATTCCTCCTCCTCCTCCTCTCTCATAGATGTCTTAAATCCTTTTATCTCTGGGGCTCACGGCGTGAAGGGATCACTTGTTCCCTGCAAAAGGACTCACTGTATCTTTTGTGAGCGATTTTCATGCTGAGGGGGCCCCAGACATAATCCTGTCCTTCTGGCTGTTCTTACCAGGGGTTTCCTCCTCCTTCATCCAGATCCTTTTCATTTCTTCTGTTGGGGACAGTTGTCAGGCAATACTGGCCACCAGCCCAGGCAAACAGGGGCTCGTTACCAGTTATTACCCCTGAGTCCACCACTGAAATTTGGCACAGGTGGTCAGTGAGGGAGGAAGAGATTAAAAAAAAAAAATAATCCAACATTTTCTGGCATTTGAAAGAGATACAGTACGCATGGGAGGAAAACAGTGACTCCTGGGACTTGTTGGTGCTTGTTCTGTAGTTGTTTCTGCTTTGGAATTAAGTTTGCAATGGGTTTGCCTAAGCCAGGTCTTCTGTGGGTGGTGATCCTGCAAGACACCAAAAAAATGCAGTTTTTCTAAACGAAATGCATTTTTTCACCAAAGCTGCAGTGAGGCAGAGTCTCTGGACAAACAACATTAAGCTGAGAGTAATAAAACTGCAGGAATGTATTGGGCCCCGTGACTGCAGCAGCACCTCGTGCAGCAGCAGTGAGAAAAGTTTAATTTAATGCAGCAGGATAGAAAAGGAAAATTTTGCTGACACAAAGGTGTCCAAAAACCTGCAGGAGGGGTATGGAGATGGATGTTGTTGCTCTGTGGGACAGGATCTCACTCAGCTGTAGCCACAGCTCCTCTCCACTGGTGTGTTGTAGGTCCAGGCCATGATGCTTGATCCCACTTAAATCACTGGGCCTGGCTTGATAAGAAAGAGTAAATGGATTTTTTAACATCTTTTGACCTTAGTGAAGAGGAACACCAGGAGTGGATGCAGAGATACAGACAGATAAAGCACTAATGAGATTTTTGGGTACCAACTCGAGTCTTGGTTCATCTCCCAGTCACTTTTTTGGGGGGCTGTGTCACTCTGTGTGCCCCAAAAAAAGTCCCTTCTACCACTCCAGCCAGGACAAGCCTGGAGGATCTCACCAGAGCTCTCCACCAGCAGAGCAACCTCTTGCTTTGGGCATTTGCCCTCAGTTTTTTTTGCTGAAAGTGTTAAAATCCTATCTGTATCTCCCCAGGGTGGGACAGGGAAGCGCTGGGGCAGGTTCCTCGGATCACAGGGTGGTCCCAGCTGGCCACCAGGACTGGCCTAGAGCCAGAGCAGGGTCCTGTCCCCTTCTCTTGGACTGAATTGAATTGAATTGTCTTTGTGACCTCTCTTTGGAGCCTTTAATTTCTGCCCCTGTGAGGTGAGGCCGGGGCATGAAGAGGAAACGAGAGCAGCAGGGGATTTCCTTCTTCCTTCCTTCCAACCCTTTCCTTCTTTATGTCTCTTTTGTATCGTTTCTACCTTTAGGGGATTCTTTTTTTGTACCTCTTTTGTTGTCAGACCCTCTGTCAAACTTTTACACCCTATTTATGGGACAGGCCCATTCTGTGGCTCACTGGATGCCTGGTCTCCCCCCAGCTTGGTGCAACCATCACTGATAATTCAAGCCACACAAATCGATAACACAACTAAGGAGGGGGCAGGTTAAACCTCTCTCCTATCTTTGGCACCTGGGGTTTATCTGCCAGGACCCTGTGATGGTGTTTTACTTCTTTACCTCTCCTTCTCCAGCAGACAGTGGTCAGCCCTTAGGAAATGTGACTTATCTCCACAAAAGCCCTTTTCCTGCAGATGTAATGGAAATGTTTTCTCACAAGACAAGTGTTTCCTAAAATAATTCGTGCTGCTACTTTCAGTTGCACTCACATCTTGATTGTGCTTCCAGGAATGGCTGCTCCTGGTGGCTGGTGGGGAAACCTTGTTTTGGGAGGAAATCTGAATTTTCACAAAGGCATAGAGTGATAGGACCAGGGCTGACAGCTTTAAAATGACAGAGAGCAGGTTTAGATGGGATATTGGGAAGAAATTCTAGGCTGGGAGGGTGGTGAGGCCCTGCAACAGGTTGCCCAGAGAAGCTGTGGTTGCCCCATCCCTGGAAACATTCAAGGCCAGATTGGATGGGGCTTGGAGCACCCTGGGATAGTGGAAGGTGTCCCTGCCCAGGGCAGGAGGGGTTGGAATGAGGTGATCTTTGAGGTCCCTTCCAACCCAAATCAGTCTGTGGTGCTATGACTCCCCTGAAATGGTCAGGCAGTTGTGTGAGCTAATCAGTGTAGGTACATTCCAACTCAAACATTGTCCTTTCCTTTCCTTTCCTTTCCTTTCCTTTCCTTTCCTTTCCTTTCCTTTCCTTTCCTTTCCTTTCCTTTCCTTTCCTTTCCTTTCCTTGTTTGGATGCCTAGGAAAGGCCCAGCTGTAGCTCCTCTGCCTCCTCCAAACCCACTCTGTTCCCAGGCAGTTCCCACAGTAACCCAAACTTGTTGCAGCCTCCCCATCCCAAATCCCATTCCCCAGGTCCTTCTCAAGCCAGATCCTGGCATGGTGGAGTTCAATTTTCCCACCAGAAACTTGAGCTGGATCAGATCTTTGATGCACAATCAGTGTCAATAGACAGGCTCTGTAAGAGAAGAAACTTTGCCTATGTGCCAGCAGGGAGGGACAAAGCAGATCTCTGGAGAGCAGCACTAGGCTGAAAATCAATCCTTGGAAGTGTGACTCCTGTTTTGGAGGGTTGGAAATAATATATGAGTTCTTCATGGGGGAAAAACCCAAAATTATAGCAGTTCTTCTGCACAGTCCCCAAATGGAAGAACCTTCTCCCCAAACCAGGTCGTAGCCTCGACTCCAGAGGGATCTGTGGATAAAGTGGCTCAGCCCGTGTTTCCTGAAAGGTGAAAAATTGGTCAAACTTCTCCAGGGGTGAATTTGAGCAAGAGCCCAGAACTGGTGGTCACCATGTGGGGAAATTCTCTGTGGCCTGATGGAGCTCCTGCAGTGATTACAGACAGAAGAGCAGACCCAAGGTTTTATACTGGTTTAGGGTGAAAATACCCCATTTTGGCATCACAGCACATTGCAGAGCTCTCTGCTGTGGGAGAGCTCTTTGTCAGGAGAGTTGTCCTTCAGCTGCATCCCCCACTGAGGAGCACCTTCATAATTTGAAAGTTTAAAGTATTCTTCAGGAACCAAACACAGATCTCTTTGCATGTGATGTGCAATTGTTGTGAGGTAATTGTTTGGGCTTAATGATTACCAATGTGAGGTAATTGTTTGGGCTTGATGATTTTGGAGATCTTTTCCAACCTTAATGATTCTGTGTTTCTGTGTCACCTTATGCCTTCAGGAATGTGGTAGACCCTCATAACAGGGATGGACAATTGCAGTCAGTGCATCCCCTGGGGGATCTGCTTTTTTTTTGGGAACCACTTGCAGGGCTTTGCATGGAAGCTGGTGGACCTCTCATCTGAGGGAGACCTGCATCCTGACACCCAGCAGGTCTTGTCCTCCTGCTCTCACTGAAGTCCTGTGAGTTTGGAGGTTCCTCTTGTCCTCCTCTGCTATACTTCCTGCTGGACACAGTGATACCAGAACATGGAATTTGATATGACTTTGGAGAGCAAGAGGCAAGCCCTCAGTGAATGACTCGTGGTTTACGCCAGTGTTTACTTCCACAAATACGTGTTCTGAGGGGGAACCAAGGGCAGTTTCCCCAGTTCAGCATTTACCTTGGCATTTTTTTGCTTTTCCCCAGGTGTCAGCTGTCAGGATGACCCAGCAAACACCATGACCACTGCAACCACAGAAACCACCACAACCATAGAAACTACCACGACCACAGAACTCACCACAACCACAGAAACCACCACGACCACAGAACCCACCACAACCACAGAAACCACCACAACCACAGAAATCACCACGACCGCAGAAACCACCACAACGGTCACCACTGCAGGCACCACAGAGACATCAACCACCACTGCATCACCACCTACCACAGCCCTAACCACCACCACGGCCACAACTGAGAAAGGAACCACTCAGCTCCCTGTGGGAACATCCCCCACTGCTGAAACCACCACCACCACCACCACAACTACGCTGGCACCATCCACGGCCACGTCACTCACCACAGTGACAGGGACCAGCCCCACATCGACTGCCACCACCCTCCCATCCCTGTCTGGGCAGGAGAGCTCCACACACAGTGCCACCACCCCTGCTGCAAGCTCCACGACTTCCCAGCAGCCCAGCAGTGCTACAGCCACTTCAGGAAGCTCGGGGACCACTACTGCTGCAAAACTCACTGTCACTACAGCAACCAGTCCTCCAGGAGCTGTAGGGGCTGCTGGCACATCTTCTCCCACGACACAGCCGTTGGGTAGTTTGCCTAAAACCACTGTGAGCTCCACAGTGGCGAGGACTGACTCTTCCCAAAGCTCCAAGGACTGTGTTGTCCCTCCTCCCAAGTGTCCCACCAAGCAGCCTCTTTCTTCCAGTTCTCCAGCTGCCCATGCACCAACCCCTTCCACCAGTTCCGGAAGCACCGGCACTTCTGTTACCACTCCCGTTGGATCCCCATCCCTCGCCACCACTCAGATGTCACCACCTGGCAGCAAAAAGGCAGCCACCACGACAGCTCCTGGGGCAGGTAACAGAAGACAGGAACCTTGGTTTCCTGTGCTGGGGAGGCCTTTTCGTTTTCTCCTCCTCTGGCTACCCTAAACACCTCCTGCCATTATGGGCTGTCACCACCTTGTCTCATTTTAGGACTTTCCAACGCAGTTGTCTGGGTGACAAGAGCAAGTTTAGGTCCCTGTTGTCCTCGGTGGAGGTCGAGCCAATGCAGTTAGTGAAATTCAAGGAATGAATCAACAGGCAAAAAGTGCAGGCGTTGGCTTTTGGAGGGACCAAATGGTGCCTGAAGCACCATCAACTGCAGTGGCTCGATCTTCAGTGACGGCAAAGGACAGCAGCGGCGATGGGTTGGGGACTGACGGGGGAGAGCTGGGGAAGCAGAGTGACAGCCCCAGGAATGCTGCCCGTGGAGGATCCCTGGTGCAGCTGACAGCTTAGGGAAGGCTGTCTGGGCATGCACAGAAAATGAGCTTTAGATGACTAAGGAGATTTTGTGGCTAAACTCTGAGTTTACAGCCCCTGAGGAGCCTGACTTTGGTAGGACGTTCGTCAGTGCTGCAGGAGGGCTTGGGCTGCTGGCTGCTGTCTGAGCAGCATTAGGAGTGCCCACGTGCTGTTTAGGACCTTGCTGAACAGCATTAAGGTGTTTTCTCTGACCTCTGGAGCTTTACAGGCACGTTAGTTGCCAGGTGTCCTGGTGAGGCACAGTTCAGCCTCCCAACTGGCGTTTTGTCTGGTAGCATTTACAGGGAAGTCATCACCCTGTGGGACTGTGAGGGTTCCATGGAGCCTTCCAGACTTGGCTGGGATTGTGGGTTCAGCTCACATCTGGCTCTGGATAAAAGCTGTGATCACAATGGAGCCCTTCATTATCTTCCCCTGGAAAATGCTCCTCTTGACCCGATTTCCAACTACCTGGAATACAGAAGCCACTCAAAAACCATCTCCATCCCCCCCCAGCCTCCCAGCTGTTGGCATCACTAAATGAGCCAAGGTTTTATCACAAGGCCATCTTCACTGGCTTCCCCCAAGTCATGTTTTCATGTGTGGGCAGGAATGAGGTGAAATGGATATTTTCATGAAGGATGTTTCTCTTTCCTTTCTTTCCCCTCCTGCTCCACAGGGCTGCTCTCCACTGAAGGATGATATATAAAATTATGTTAATTCAAATTGGGCCTCCAGCTTTAAGCCTGAAGAGGTCTAAAAACCTTTTTATATTTAATAAATAGCTGGCAGAATGCATGAGAAACAGATGGGTTTGGAATTAATTTTCTCCTGGAGCCTTCACAATGTGTCTGGGAGGGAAAATATCCCTCATCTTTTCTCTGGAAGAGGCAGGAGTCCCGAGAGCAAACAGGCTGTGAACATCCTGTGGCATTTTAAATCTCTTTGTCACCACTTAAAGATCAATTAGGGAGCCAGGGATGAAGATCCATGTCTTCAAAGGGTTCTGGGGAGGCAGGAGCAAGGCTGAGCTCCCACTGCACAAACAATTCTAAGATGTGACAGAACTTAACCAAGTCCTGCAGGTGACCTCAGGTGTCAGAGACACCTGGATGGGGCTGGTAGATTTGGGACTTGTGCCCTTCTGGAATAACAGGCAGGACAACCCAGGCTGCCTCCTGTAGAACCAGGCACTACTTCCAAGCATGTCACCCTGGAATTTTTCCATGGAGCTGCAGCCAGCAGAGTTTTATGGCATTACATCCCCTCCCAGCAGAGAGGGGTGGCGGATCCTGGGTAGCCAGGTCAGTGTCTGTTGAGGAAATCTCCATGGAAGACACCCCAGATGAAGTGAAAGGAGGGTCACCCCACACTTCTAAGTGATTACACAGCTACCCACACTCAGCCATGCAATGGCCTTTGGTTCCCTCTCTCCAGAACACTGATGAGTTTTCAGGAGGAGAAAATAAAATCAGTAATCAGATTATTTCCATATCAAAGCTAATTTTAATAATATATAAAATATAAAAATATATAAAATTAAAGGAGCAATCTAAAGCCTCTCCAGCCTTTGACACAATGAGCTTCAAGGCAGGGCTAGAGATGAAAACTGATTTTGAGGAGATCTCTAACAGAGCTGTGCCAGCTGTATCCTCTATACTGTGTCAGTGTCTGTCTGCTTGTTTTTTGGTGCATATTGGGGAGCCAGACCGGAGTACCCATCATGTTGGACCTGCACCAGGCAAACCCACCAGTGCCTCCCAGAGCCCTGACAGCACCCAGCCACCAGACCAGGCCGAGAGCTGCGGTTCTGGCCACCAGCAACCCAACATTTCTCACCCAAACGAGGTAATGGCACCGAGTGGGAAGGTGGGCACCTCTCAGTGGTGTTAATTTAGTGCCATCCCACTTGGAGTCTGTGGCTCTTCTCTCTGTTTCTGTGTCAGAGAGAGAGAGATCTGTCAGCAAAGTAATTCCAGGTTGTAGAATCACAGAACTCTGGGTTGGAAAGGACCTTTAGAGGTTGTTTATTCCCATCCCTTTCTCCTGGAGCTTTTCAGAGAGGGGACAATGAGGATGGAAGTGAAGGGAAGTGTGTCCAGGGGAGGGGTCTGGAGCACCAGGAGTAACTAAGGGGGCTGGGAGGGCTCAGCCTGGAGAAAAGGAGGCTCAGGGGGGACCTTCTGGCTCTCTACAACTCCCCAGGAGGGTGTCGCCAGGAGGGGGTCAGTTTCTTCCCCAGGAAACAAATGATGAGCTGTTGGATTGGTGTCCAACTGCCCTTCCAACCTTTGTCCACCACTGAGAGTTGCTTTTCTTCTGCCTTTCCAGCTCATCTGTGAAGACCAGGTGCAACATGCCAGGCCCACCATCCAGCTGAAAGAACCCAGGACCTGTGTAAGTACCACCTTTTTGACTTCTATGGAGAATTAGCAGCTGTTGGAGGTTCAGATTTTAACCTGTGGTGCTCTGAGCATGTGAGAAAATGCTCTGAAATGTGGGAATTTCATCAAAGTTGCAACCAATGTAAAATGGTGAATGTAAACCCACGTTCACCAGTGGGGGATGTGGCAGGAGGAGAAGAGGCCAGTGTTGTCTTCTCCAAGTAGAAGGACCAGCTGAGCCCACCCAGGTGTTACAGAAAGACAAATGAAAAATTTAAAAGGATAAATCTTTCCCTATGCTAGCAGGAAAACTTTTTTGCCTAAATTGAGGGGCTGGAATTTTGTCCCAAAACCCAAGAGAAAAAATGAGGTTGTTCCCCCACAGTTATTGTGCACTTGTGAGATCTTGTACCTCACACTGGGATAGGGCGACATCCAACTGCAGAGCAACTGGGCAGCAGAGGAACCTGGAGTTTGGGACTCACTGTGCTCCTCAATGCTCTCACAGAACCCTAAAGTGAGAGGAAAAACCCTCCATTTCACTTGTTTCAGACCCTCTACAAGACCAGGGAGCAGTAAAATGTGGGGGAGGCGAGCCCAAGCCAGGACCACACACCAAGACCCTTTTTGGTGGGTGGGCACTGCCTGCTGGTGTTCCTGAGGGACATCCACCTTCAGAATGGGTCTGGTGGAACCTGTGAGCTTCCTGCAATGGGGAAGATGCACTGTAGTGATAAGTTCCAAATAGGGAGAAGTTTTCTGTTGGTGATAAAGAGGAGGAGACAGCAGTAAATGGCTGGAGAGGTCCTGAGAGGGTGACTGTGGGTAGGGCTCAGGGGTGGGTTTTGGCATGAGAATGCTCTGGTTTCTGGCAGTGGAAAATTGGGACTTCAGGGACCTTCTCACAGCCGGTGCCATGGGCAGGGACACCTTCCACTAAACCAGATTGCTCCAAGCTCTGTCCAGCCTGGCCTTGGACACTTCCAGGGATCTAGGACGGCCACAGCTTCTCTGGACAACTTGCTCCAGTGTCTCACCATCCTCACAGCAAAGAATTTCTTCCTAATATCTAACCTAAATCTCTGCTCTTTCAATCAAAAACTGTTCCCCTTTGTCTTCTCACTCCCTGTTCCTAAGTGAATCACAGAATCAGCCAAGTTGGAAGGGACTCTCCAAGTGAAGCCACACTGTGTTCACAAAACCCCTTCAGACACATTGTGAATGCAGCTACTGACCAGAGCAGCTCTTGAAATTCCCTGTGCCTGGGTGATGGCCCTGCCTGGCGGCCCTGGAAAGGGCTTGGACCTCCCAGCATCATCCACTGTGCTCCTGGAGAAGGGAAAGCCCCTGCCTGCTCTCTGTCACCTTCCTACTCTGGCTGCTGCTGGGTGTAAATGCTCCTTGCCCACACACTGCAGCAGTGGTGATGCCCTTAGTGATGCTGCTCTGAATGCTGAGGATGATTCCAAGGAGGGGCCTGGTTTCCATGAATCCCCAGCAGGATGGTCTGTCCTGAGACCATCCCTTTCCCCATGTAATTTCTGGACAGGGTTGCAGGTTCATGCTGGAAAACCTTCTCATCGAATTTTGTATTGAACATACAAAAATATTCCATCAGATTGACAAAATCCTATTTTGGAGCCTAAAAGGACTTCGGACCATGGCGTGTTTAAGGCTTCCCTCTTCCTTCTGAGCACAGTGATGTTCCAGAGCTGCTCTCCTTCCCATGGAGTTGTACTGGGAGGATTTTGGAAGCAGGGGTGGTGATGCTGGGAAGCTGAGGGATGGGCAGACACCACATCTTGGCATCATGGCCTGCTCTGGGGCCATGGAGCATTGGAGCAGGCGAGGCAGGGAGTCTCCCACCCTGCTTCCCTTTGATTCCTCTGGGTGCAGTAACCAGCCCGAGCATTGTTAGCACAGAATGCCAATGACGCCCCAAAACAGCCGCAGAAAGGCTGCAGGGCTGCAAGGGTGCATCCTCCCACGGGCTGCATCCTCCCATCCCATCGCCCTCCTCAGCTGCCAAAGCACCTCCCCACCCCTGCTCCCCCTTAACTTTCCACTCGTATTCCTGAAAAATGCAGCCCATTTTGTGCCTCCCAGGCCGAGCAGATAACGGAGAAATGGCACTATCTGGTTTCCCTGCTTTGTAGGCCTGGTAAACACGTCTGTAGCCAAATCCTGACAGCAAAGTGAAAAAATCCTTTGCGTCTCACAAGCCGTGGGAAAACAGGAAAGTGTGTGCTGTGAGGAGGAGTGTTCCAGAAACAGCTCTGATCCTGCTCCGAGAACAAGCCAGAGTTAGGATGGCATTGTACTAAAAATTGAGGTCCAGAAAGAAGCCAGGGCAGTGTGGGGGGACCAACATCTGGATCACACAGGGCAGGGGACAGGACACTGCAGAGCCACCCACCCCATTCACAGCTGGGCTGGTGGGGCAGCACCAGTGATGGGGGAACCCCAGCAAACAGTTGGGACTGAACCCAGGAATTGCAGACCTTTCACCCCAGCACACCTCAGATTCTCCAGAAAACAAGGAACTCAGACTATAAATCCTTTTTAAAAAGCCAAATATACAGATGTTACCCCTTTGTGGACTGCAGGTGTTTCACAGGTTGGTTGGTTCCCTGTATCCTTCCTCTTCAGGTGAGGCTTTGAACCAACACTGAACAGTTTGGTCCATGTTCCCCCACCTTCTCCTTCTCATTCCTTTGATTACAGCAGGATCTTAATGAGTTTGTTTAACAAAGCTTATTAGCTCAATACCTCACATTCTGTAGGATGACTTCTTCCAAGGTCTGGCTCACAAATGTATTTTCGGTTGGGTTTCTCCTGCCTTGGAAGGGATGGATGGATGGATGGATGGATGGATGGATGGATGGATGGATGGANGTGAAGCCAGAAATGATGATGACAGAGGTGGTTGGTGTAGCCTGAGCTGTGGTTCAGCCACACAACCCCGTGTCCATCTCCCAGGGGTTCCTCCTCCACCGTGTCCCCCACCTGGACACAGGTGTGCCCGAAGAGCTGAGTCAGTGGATGCTGGGGAGCACCAGAACCTGCTGCAGTAGGGAATGCAAAAACTACAGCAGGACGACAAAATCTACAGAGGGACCACTCAAACCCACTGGAACTGCTGTGTGACACCCAGTGGCCTGGGGACACAGGACAGTCCCTGCAGCAGGCAGAGGGACTCCCTCACCGAGCAGGGTCGTGGTGCCCCCTCACCCCCCGCAGCTGGCGGGGCTGGTTTGTTGACTCAAGTGCTGTTACCTCTTTCGGGGATGTTGGTTTTAGGTCCCTGCCAGTGTGGGAAGCGGATCCGAGCCGCTCGGCAGCGCCTGTCAACTCTGGCCAAGGAATGCGAGCGGCTCCGGCGGGAGGGGGAGCTGCCAGGGCATCCCTGCCGGCCTCAGCCTGCCCCTCTCCAGCCCTGGAAAGGGACAATCCCTCCAGTTCACCCTCTGATGGGCTTTAGGAACTGCTCATCAGCTGCCACTGAAGTGACGTTTTTAGCCTCGCGTCCCATTTCCTCCCCCCATCCAAAAAAAAAAAAGTGTCTTTTTACCCTCTCATGGGGTGGCAGGGGAAGAAGCAGGTTATTAAGAGCTGGGGGAAAGCAGAGCTGCGGCAAAATCAGGGGAAGGAGGATGCAGGGAGGCAGCGGAGGCTTTCCCTTCCTTTGCCGAGCAGAAAGTGCTGCGCAGACAGGGACTGGTAAATCACAGGACATTCCAAGCGTAGGAGCACAACCCAGCGTCCAGACGTGATAAAACCACCGAGCTACAGCCCCCTCCTCCCTGTCCTGCTGGGAAGCAGCTTTCCAGGGAATGCTGCCCTCGGGCTGGGGCAGATTTCCCACCCAGCTGTTTTCCCAGCGATGGCACAACCCCACTGAGGGGCCCCGCGGAATTCCCTCCCGGTGCAAAGAGAAAGGACAGGCGAGGGACAGCGGCTGTTCCCAGGGACATTCCGCCCCGGCAAGTGCATCCTGTCTCCACTGCTGCTTCCCAAATATTTAGATAAGATAGGGTGAGATTAGGTGTGTCCCTGGGCCGGGCAGCTCCCATCCCTGTGGTGGAGCAAGTGGGGTGCTCCCAGCCACTGGTGGGGTTGGGATGGGAGAGGAATGTTTGGGGTGATGGAGCAGGCAGGAGCAGAGCCTTTCCCAGTCAGGCACCTCATTGGAGCAGGGATTAAGGACTTTTACACTCAGGATCACCTCCACACGGACTTGTGCACACAGGAGCTGTATATACAGCAGGTCTCATATAAGACCTGTGAGGGCCCGGTCTGTGCACAGAATCATGGAATGATTTAGGTTGGAAAAGCCCGCCAAGATAATCATGTTCAACCATGAAGCCAGCACTGCCAAATCTACCACCAACCCACGTCCCCAAGTGCCACATCCACAGGTCAGGATCTGTGCAGGCAGGAGGGTGAGGGTGATCCCCTCCACCTGAGTGAGCTCCCAGATGTTACAGAGCTTCGAGCAAAAAACCTCAGGAACACCAAAGAGGGAGCGTGGGCTCCATCCACTCCTCTCCCATCTCTCCAGGGATGCTTCAGTTCCCCAGAGAAGCTGTGGAAACACTTCCCATCCCTGGAAGTGTTGAAGACCAGGTTGGATGGGGCTTAGAGCAATATGGTCTTACAGAATTTGTCCCTGCCCGTGGCAGGGAGTGGAACTGAAGGATGTTTTGGGTCCTTATAACCCAAACCACTCCGTGATCCATTCTGTGATTCCATCCAAAAGCAAGACACACTCTCCTGCTCTTCCCTGCAGAGCTGTGGGGAAGTTTTAGGCAGGACAGGGATCTGTGTTGGTGGGGACAGAGGGCAGAAAGGCTGGAGATGCCCGTGGGGGAACTGTGGGGCTGCACAGCCCGGCCCTGCTCCCGCTGTGGCCCCCTGGCCTCGCCAGCACCCCCGCCCCGCTTCCCTCAGGGACCTGCTATTCCTGGAACACCGAAAGCTGCGGCTCACAGATAAGGCTGGTGCAGGGCCCCGGTGAGGAATGGCAGCCAAGAGCTCGGCTTCTTGTAAAGAAACTACTTTTAAACTTTTCCTGTTTCCTGGGAGGGCCGGCGGCAGCCGGGCAGTGCACTGGGATGAGGGAAGATCACAGAACCCATTTGGTTGGAAAAGATCTCTGAGATCACCAAGTCCAAACTATGACCCAGCACCACCTTGTCAACCAGACCAGTCCTAAAGGGGACATTCTACAAGGACGGGCCATCCTGCACCCCTGGAGATGGGGTGGGATGTCCCTGGGTGGAGCAGCGGTGCTGACCCTCACTGTCTCCGCAGGATGAGTGGAGGACTGCCAGCAACAACCACTCCTTCTTTGAGAGCTTCTGCTCCACGGCCCAGCACGTGTTTAACGCCAGCAGGGACCGGTGCACGGTGACACTGATGGCCTGCCAGCCCCACTCCCGGCACTGGGCTGTCTGGGTGGTCCTGCACCGTGAGTATGAGCCCACCCTCCCACTGCACTGGGACACGGTGGCACGGGGGACCCTGGAGCTGGAGGCTTGGCAGAGTCCTCGGGTCTACTAGAGCTTGGGAAAGGGCTCTGTTCCTGTGGCTGCCCCATCCCAGGGGTTTGGGAGAGGTACAATGATCCCAGAAATGAGCTTTGAGCCCCAGAGAATGCACCAGATCCCTCTGCCATGCTGAGTCAAGGCATTGACCAGTCTCCAGGAGGAAGAATTCCTCCCAGGTGGTTGAAACTGGGTGCACAGTTCAAATCCTTCCCCAAAGACCACAGAGAGGAGCTTCATGCCTATGTCAGAGCCCTGGTGGGATACCCAGCTCAGACTGGGGGTGCCCAAATGTTGCTTTAAGAACAGGGTCCCTGGAAGATGGAGACATCCTGCTGCCCTAGCATGAGGGGGAGGAAGACCTGAGCATTTTGTTATTGCCAGAGCAGGGGATGAATGGGTGATCCAGACTCCACACCCAACCTCAGGGAAGGCACCCAGCACTGGGGACTAATCCTTGAGGAGCCAGGTGCAGCTCCTCCTTTGGCTCTCTTGTAAATCAGCCCCTGGGGATCAATGGTGGGGCCTGGGGGCCCTGGAGCTGTCCCTTTTCCAGAAGAGATCCTGGCTCCTTGTCTGGCTGTGAAGCACCTACAAGGGTTGTTGGCTTCATCCCCACACATCTTCCACCTCCTCCAGAAAGGGGGTCACCCCTCTGACCAGGGGATGGTGGCACAACCTGTCCCCTCTCCACACCATGTGCTCATGAAGCCTTTTCCTTCCCCCAGATCCCTTGGACTCTGAAGAAGTCCTCAAGGAGCTGAAGGAGAAGAAGGACAGGTTAGAGGAGGTAAGTGGGTCCCTGGTCATGGCACAGCTGCCCCCATGGGTGTCCCCCCATGGTGGGTGACACAGGAGCTTGACCTGTCCCTTCTGTGGCAGCTGGGCATTGTCAACATCACCTCTGACAAAATGGTGGAGGACATGACCATCAACGACGAGTTCAGCACCCCCCTGATCATCACCATCATCACCCTGGCCGGGTCCCTGCTGCTCATCGCCGCCATCTACGGCTGCCACCAGCGCTTCTCCCAAAGGAAGGACCAGGTAAGGTGGCGGGAGGGTGGGACAGGTATCCCAAGACCTTTTCCATCCCAGAGGCATCTCCAGGAGATGAGGATCATCAGTGCTGCTGTCTCTGCCGGTGGAGACATCCTGGTTTGCCCAGTGGGCACCACCCCCGGTCATAATTTTGACAAGAAAGGCTTTCTCAATCCAAAATCCCGTTCCAAAAACAAGCTGTACCCCACAAAAATTTTCTCGAAATACTTTCAGAAGTAGTGGAGCTTGAGTTGGGTGCCAGGGAGCCCCAGGCTGTGTGCAGGGTGTCAGCAGGAGGGGCATCGACACTGCAGGGCTCAGCCTTTGCAAGAGCTGGGCCAAGGCCAAATTTCAGAGCAGCAGCGGCAGAATTTAAGGAAGAACCAACACAGAAAGAGAAAATAATGTGATTTTTATCTCAGGAAGCAATCCTAGGTGATTTGAGTGTAGCATCCACCTGCAAGGACTGGCCATTCACATGTCCTGGTGCACTGAGGTTTGCACTGGTCCCAGCTGCTGCTCCTGAGGATTTAGCTCTAGGGCAGACAGAAACAGAAAAGGAAAATAATTATGAAATCAGATTATGCAGTTAGGGTAAACCACCCTACTGATGGAGAAGCAAACCTACTTCACTCCTACTTCATTTTCCCCTGGACCAGCTCATCCTTTCTCAGCGATCCCAACCTCTGCCCCACAGGAAAATGAGGCATAAAGCTTTAAATATTTACAGTGCAAGGCAGGTGAACACAGGAGGGAGGGAAGATCAAACCAATGCCCCTGTCAGACTTGTTTGTACTTACCAGGCTGGATTTTTTGGGGAAGAAGTACGGGAAGAGGCAAGACTTCAATAAATACTTGACCTGCACTGTGGTCCCCTTTGAGCTTCCAGGGTTTCATCATCCCTCGCATGAAACCTCCCTGGCTGGGGTGACAAACATCCCACCAGGGACAGGTAACCATAACATGCCCCTGTTATTCAGAAAACAGGTAGAAATATGGTATTTTTAGTGATGGGAACATGTATCCCTAAAACAACCTGGTGCAGAGGAATAGGTACCAGTCCAACTTGGATGTTCCAGAGGTAAATTCCCACCAGGCACAGGGTAAAAGAGTAAAACCAAAGCAAGGGATGCCATTTCTGAAAACCAAACACATTCCTCCTTCCTGGCTTTGTTTTTGGGTGGTTTCTTTTGTTCTCCTTCTGTTTCGTTTCCAAAAATGACTTGAAAGTTTTTTTTTTTTCCCTATTTTATTTTGTTTTTTTTCTCCAACCCTCCTCGCTCCCCCACCTCCCTCCCTGTTGTTCTATCTTGGAAATACCCAGAACATCCACCCTGATGTCCCCGGGTTTGATGATGGACATGTGGCCCTGATCTTTAATGTGAGTTCCACCACAGGGATCGGAGGGGCGGGCGCCGCATCCGTAACACCCCCAGCTCTCACCTCCGGCGCTTGGTAGGGCCCAGGAGCTTTTAACAGGACTAAAGCCCAGCTTTACAGCCCCTTTCCCCTCTCTGCATGGCTGGAGGGTGCCTTGCCATGGTGGGAGACCAGCAATCCCACAGGGAAGCAGCCCTTGGGAGAGTCCAGGTGTGTCCTCTGCTTTCGAGCGCCCCACAGTCCTCACCCGGCCACAGGTGACACTGGGGACTCCCAGCAGCCACTCTGCCAGTGCCAAGCCTTGCAGTTTTCCTTCTCCATCCCTCTCCTTCTCCATGGATTCCCTCCCACGCCTGTCTCCTGACATTTACTAGGAGCACTGTGATAGAGCAAGCTGTGAATCCAGGCAGATTTTAACAGGGCTCCCCAAAAAGGGCTGAGCAAGGAGTGCAGCTCCCCACTGAATCTTTCCAGGGAAGGATGGGGATGCAGGACCCACTGAAAGCCCTGTACTTCACAAAAAGGGATGACAAGGACTGCAGTTCCCCACTGAATCCCTCTAAGGAAGGATGGGGATGAAGGAGCCCAAGTGGATGCAAAATTAGGATGGGCTGGGGTTCTGTCAAGGGATGAAGGGCTGAGTTGGAGCCTGAAGCGTATCACATCAAAGGACCCAGGTGACAAAGTGCCTGATTCCATCTTTCCCTGCCTGGTTTCCATTGAGAGTTCCAGAATGAGGAGGGATAATGGTCAAGAACTGGCAGGTGGGAGCTACCCCTGAGTAAAGGAGAAGAATAATAAAGCAGCTAAAAAAGGACAGGGGTGGACAGCAGGGGGAGGGGGAGGAGTAGATTTGAGGTAGGGAGGCAGGAGTTGGGATGCAGTGTTGCTCAACCTCTTCCCAAAGTCCTGGGGGAACAAACTAGAGCTGGCAGCTGCTCCTGGAGGTTTTCCACATGTGCTCTTTCCTCCTTCACATCATCAGCAGAGTCTTCCTCTTGCCAGCTCCATGCTATCCCCTCGCTGCCCCCTGCCTCAACCTCACCATTAAAGTCTCTATATGTAGTTATATAGATCTATATGGGGCAGCTGTCACAGCTGGCTGGGAGGTGACAGCCCCGAGGTGACACTCAGAGCGTGGCCAAGGTGTTGTTCAGTGGGGTTTATGGTTTTCTTTCCTCATAGCAGCGCCTGACCGAGGAGATGCAGACCATGGAGAACGGCTACCACGACAACCCCACGCTGGAGGTGATGGAGACCTCCTCCGAAATGCAGGAGAAGAAGGTGAACCTCAATGGTGAGCTGGGGGACAGCTGGATCGTTCCTCTGGACACCCTCATGAAGGAGGACCTGGAGGAAGAGGAGGACACGCATTTATAGGATGCAGAGCTTGATCAAGAGAAAAACAACCACCACCACCCCCCAAAAAACCCCCATAAACCCTACACGCACGCCCACAGAGCTCCAAAATAAGGCAAAATTCCCCCCAAAAGGCAGAAAATCCCTTACTGAACTGATCATGGCCCCTTGTGCCACCACAGGGGGTTCAGGATGGAAGAGGAAAGGACATGAGAAGACACCTCTGGGGCACATCAACACAAGCCACTTTGGTGGCCACATCTGGCCAAGCATCCTCCATCTCCCATCCACCTCCCAAGCCAGACCTGACCAGCCATGGGCAAACAGGGTGGCTTTGCTCCTGAAGAGCTGCTGGTGTCTCCTCCAAGCATGTCCCTTCCCATCCCACATCCGACCACACCAGCTGCATCCTCCAGCTACCAAGTGGCTCAAAAATCAAGAGAAATAAAGTAAATAGGACAGGAGATGGAGCACGTCTGACAGCAAAGCTGCACCTGGCAATTACAGCTCGACAAATCCTCTGGCCCACGCTGTTTAGTCATCACTCTGCCCTCCCTGACACCCAGGTAGTGAATGAAAAAACTGGAACAGCCTGTTCCTTTTTAATCTGGTTTCCATCCTCTCCTCAGAGCTAAAACGCACAAGAGCCCCTTGTTGTGCCACAGGCAAATGGATGCACCTGGACCCAGCGGGATGGCAGGGATGCAGCAGTGCCAAGTGATGCTCAGCCCCACTGCCAAGGGCTGTGGAACAGACCCTGCACCCACCTGAAGACCGAGAGAGGTGCAGCAGCTTCTTGTTTTGAAAGGATGAGATGGAGGGACAGGAAAAGGAGGAATTCCTTGAGTTCATCCCTCTTAGGAAGGGTGTGGAGAGCAAAAGTGATGCCTGGCCTCTAGCCCAGCTGTGATGTTGGGGGATCTGTGGTGCAGGAGCCCAGCTCTGGTGCTGCAATTCCCTACAGAAGGATCACTTGCCTTTCAGGAATTACACAGCAGCATCTCACAGCCCTCATCCATCCTCCACGAGACCGTGGGACACATACACCACAACGGTTTGTGATTTTTGAGGGCACATTTTCCTGCGTGAGCAGCAGAAGAGGTAAAAGAGCAGCAGAACATGAGCCAGGGAGATTGGTGACATTCAGGTGGCCCTTGGTGTTTCATCCCCTCGAGGTTTAAAAGCTCAGCCCAAGCTCTCAAGCTCTTCTTCACAAGCCACTAAAGTAACAGAGACCTGCAAAGCAACTTCCAGCTCAGCAGCAAAGCTGGGACTGAGCTTTGTCCTGCAGCCCTTGGTCTGTCACCCAGGTCTCCCTTTGCTGAAGCTTTCAAAGGGGAGAAGAAAAACGTGGCTGGACTGAGGCCGTTTCTGGATTTTGACTCCCCACTACAGCTCCTAAACGGCTCTGAACGGTTGGGGAAGAGTTTCATGCCTTTGCTCTGGTGAAGCAGCTCAGTCCTGGCAGAGGCAGGGACCATCCTCCAGCTGGGGTCCATCCTCCAGCACATGAGGACCTGAAGGTCACTTGGCTGAGTCCCTCTCCCAGTGTGAGGATGGTGCTTGTCCCAGACCCTCTGCAAGCCAGAGGAGCTGCAGATGAGAGCGATGCCCAAACACGGCCCTTCTCCTCTGCCTGCCATAAACCAGGCACAGCAGAGACATTCCCTCTGGGCTCTGCCACCAAGGGAACCCGACTGGGATCTGCTCCCACGGCTGCCCTGAATGAGGGGAAAAGCAGAGCCAAGCAATGGGAAGCTTGGAGAAACCCTGGTGGAGTTGGGAGTACTCAGGAAGGAGGGGACTGGGGTGTTTTGCTCAGCCCCAGACAGGTGCTGGCAGAAGATACAAGTGGCTCTTCTCCCTTCTGTCCTGCACCGAAGGGCAGAGTCTGAAGTGTTCAAACCTTTATATTTTTGTATGTAAATATTCCTGCTATTCATTAGCAATGTATTCCGCACACTTCACTTACCTGTGCACTGCACTATGGGGAAGTAATTTTGGAGGGGAGAAGAAATAAACAAAATGAATTTTAAAAAAAATTAAAAATCTTTAAAATAAAAAAAAAAAAAGAAAAAGAAAAAGAAAGAAAGAAAAAGCTAAAGGCCAGCCTGGTAGGGGGTTAAAATTTAACATGAAGCAGAAAAACACCTCTTGCCCAGGTAACTTTGTGCCAGGGCTTTGTCCCTGTTCTGGCAGCATCAATTTCAGCTCTTTAATGTGGCCACGAGTCTCAGAGAACGGGCCTCAGTATCCACAGCTGCTCTTGTGAGCTTCGTGGCCTCCCAGCTGCCCTGACAGACAAGCAGCAGGTCCGTGACCTCACATTTCTGTCCTTCCCAGAAAACAAACACAGTGAAAACACAGGGCAGCAGCGATGCTGTGGCCACCGGGGCTGGAGTTGCCACGAGGACACCCCTGCCAGGGCATCTCCAGGCAGTCAGGCTTTGGCATGTGCCTAAAGATTCCCCCTTCCCAGCAAAGAGATGCCAAAGTGCTTTAATGAGTCAGGTCCAAAGACTTTCCGAGAGAACCCTACAGAGGCCTGAGATCAAGTAACCTTAAATCTTTCCGAGCAGAGACCAGTGAGGATATTAACTGCTCAGCAAGTGCTTATAGTGATTTATATTTGAATAGGAATTGTACATTTATTTATTTTTCCAGACACCGTATTTTTAAACCACTAATATTTTATAGTAGATGTTCCTTCCCCTATTTAAAAGAACTATTTCCACAGGAAAACTTTTTTTTTTTTAATGTTGAGAACATTCTGTTTTTGGAAAAAAAAAAATCAGGTAGGAAATGCAGCAATGAGCATCTTTGGCCTTAACCCTTCCTTTCGTAGACTGTAGCCATAATTGTTAGACCAAAAATAATAAATTAAGAAAAAAGATTTACCAAGGCATTTCCTTTCTCCCTGCCCCTCCTCCCTTCCCTATGCTCCTCTTCTCTCCCCCAAAACAGCTTTAACATCCCACACACATTGTACAAAGAGATTCCTGCTCTTACCTTTCGGCGAGAGCTTTACAAGCAGCTCAGATGTCCTTGCAAGAGACTTTTCTATTTTCAGATTCACGAGGAAACGTGTAAATAACTTTAGGAGCATTTTATCTCCCGCTTGCAGTGCCGTGACCCAGCTGATGAGGTTGATACTGTGACTGCTGCCTACAGAAGACACACAAGTCATAATCCATGAGGGACTGGAGAAGGAAAACCTAATTCCCCAGGTGGTTTACCTGTTGAACCTTGCACATAGAGTAGAGCTCTTACATACTGTGTGTAGCAGCATCTCTCATGGGGACAGGAGTCTGATTTACACTGGAATTTACTGAGGAACTGGATTGTAAGAGATTATTCTTGCATTTTCCTACAAATATATTTTGAGAGCATCATGTATTTCTGTCAATAAACATTCTTATGTAAAAGACTCGTGTCTTTGGCTGAGTGAGGAGGGGGTGGGCAGGGCAGAGGACGAGTTCCAGGGCCACAACTTCCTGTTCTGGAGATGCTCCCTGGGAAAACACTGGACCAGCTGGAACAAAACCAACCCAGACCTTCGTGGTAGCCAGCCATGGAAGAGTCTGTATTTTTCCTGTGCAGAAGGAAGTATTATAGTGGTGGAAAATCTATTAAATTTAAAAACCAGTGGACTCAGAAGGGTGGGAGGCTGGAGTGATGTGAGGACACCCCCCCCTACAGCCTGAGCACTTGTTTGAGCTCTTGATGCTTTCAGGCTGTCAGAGAGAAAGGCAACTCACCCTTATTTCTGCATCTCAGCCTTGTTACTGCATTTCACCTTTATTTATTTCAGCATTTCATCCGAACTCTCCCTGGCCTGCAGCCCCTCCTCGTTGTGGAGGAGGGAATCAAACCTCACCCCCATAAGGCAGGAGAGGCATCACCCAAGGGCAGCACAGGGGCAGCAGCAGCGTGGGCAGTTCAGTTGCTCCACTGGCCTTCAAGCAACCAAAATAAAACATTTTGTTCCAGGTTAAGTTTCTGCTTATGTAAAGAAAAAAAAAATAAAATAGGGGATTTGGTTGAAGTCAGATATTAAAGATCAGCAGTTTGCCACAGCCTATGTTCTAACTCTGTGCTGCTCCCCAGAAAAAGTTCCTGTGAATGTTGGGAATATGCTGGATTTATGGGATACTGACTGAGCTCATCAGTGATGTCAGGCAACAGGGCCACACATAACGCACCACGAATTTCACAATTTCTCCAGCACTAAAAGACCTTCACAGGCATTTTTCCACTCTCTGAAGCGATGTGAGAACAAACAGATCTTAAATCAACACCCTTGCTAGCATATACATTTTTATTAAGAAAAAATGAACAAAATACATTCTCTCCTTATGTACATTACATACAACATAACTACATTTGTAGATACTCCTCGTGTCACTCATTCGTTTATGTACAGCATGGGGCTCACATACCAACCCAGAAATCATCAAAGATGATTTATGCCAAGGAAGAAAATTAACACTCCAGGCTGAACAAAGATCATCCATAAAGAAAAAAGGTGGGAAGGGGAATCACCAGAGTCCAGGGAAGATGCCTGTAATCACCACGGGCTCAGCACAGGAGCAGTCAATATTTGACCTTCCTATTAAAACACATGAGCAGATCACAGCTTTCATCACTCCACGGATGCTTCTTTCCAGCCCAGGGCTGTCCACACCTCTCAGCTCAGCTCTCCTGTGCTCAGGTGTCCCAGACAACAACTGCAGGACAGACACCAAAGGGAATCCAGATGGACACCAGAGCCTGCAGGATTGCTGGGGAGGTGCAAACGCTCCAAGCTGGGTGCCAAAACAGAACAGAGAGGCCAAATCGTGGACAGGGGCGTGGACACTCACACTTCTAGCACTGGGGTGGGAAAACCAGCTTTTGGGGACCACACTGAGGTGTAGAGGACAAGATAATGAACACTGAAGGTCCAGACAAACAAACCATCACACGCTACAGTGATACCATCAGAGTAGAGGCAACAGCTCAACAAACAGCTCAAAACCCCATCCCAGTCAGGTGATGGTGCCCAGCCAGCTCACTGGTGTTTGACCCCAAGCCACCCAGGTCCTGTCTAAGCCACCAACTCCCTTAAGAGGGACAACTGCAGCAGTTTCCAAGGGCAAACATTTAACGAGGCTCAATACTCCTAAAATGAGACATGCTGCACCTCAGCATCTGAATGCACAACATGCACAACACCATCAGCCCACAAGGATGGGAATGTCACCTCCAATTAACTGGGAACGAGCCCACAGACTTGCAATTTCTGCCCCTCAGCAAAGTGGTCTGCGTGGTTCGGGGGCCTCCAATTTGCAAGACTCCCATGAACATATTTGTTTGTATAATTAAGCTCTTTTCTCTGGCTTACAGTCTCCCCAGCACCCCCTCATTTCCTGCTGTGGAGGAGGGAGTGCTGGAAGACATAGCAGAAAATACAGCTTTAGCAAATGGCAACAGCTACTAATAACGAGGGGTTTGTTTTCCTTTCCACCACCCCGCACAGCAGCTTCTGAAGTGAAGAGTGTTTTGCACATCAAAACATCAACGGGAGGGACAGGAATGAAGAGGGAGAGATGAAGGCAATATTCACCCTCCACTGCTAGTTTGCATTCCAGATGACCACAGCAGACAGGAGGAGAAAAGACAGCAGCACAGTAATTCTCCTCCATTTTCCCCTCTTAAGAGCTGAGTTTTTGTCAAAATCTCAAAAAAAAAAAAATCACTTTTCAGCCTCAAAGTGGCTTTTTTTAATGAACAGATCCTGTTCACACACGGCAACACTTCTCTATTTAGTGAAACACTGAGTAATTGATTGAATTCCTTGGTTACTAAGTCAGGATATTTAAAGTATATTTTCCTATCAATGGGGAGTAAAACCCATCCATTGCTATTTGGGATGTGGAGACAACTGCAACCACTGGAGCCACTGTTATGGTCCAGCCTCCCTACCATCACATTAATTAAAAAGCACCTAATCTCCTTTAATCAAACTGGCAGCTTTCATCAGAAAGCTCAGAATGTTTTTAGGCTTTAACAATCCTTTAAGGCAGCCAGACCTGATCCAAAAGCCAATGGTGCTGCACACCTCCGGTCTGTCTGAGCAGGGTTAAGCCCAACTGGCTTCCTCACAATTTGCTGTGGAGAGAATAAAATTTGTATTATTGTCTCTGGTATCTTTGGGGTGGAGAGGGGCCAAAGCTCGAGGTGAAGCTCCAGGACTAGAAGACCCTGATATTCCATCACTTCTCTCTGAAAAAGAGCCAGAGAATCCAAGCTCACATTGTAAAATCAGCTCTGAACAGCAAAGCTACTGTTAGGAGAGTTCTTCGAAGCCCTTCCACACAGACCACACCTTGCACACCTCCTCACATCAGGCATCCCTGTAATTAACCCCAAGATTATTTCTCTTCTCAGTCCCTCTGCCCTGCTACACAGCAGAAATAAACCAAACACCCCAACAGCCGTGAAGGTTTGGGGATGATTAGAGCAGGTGAAGGAACCTAGGACAACTTCAGGGTTGGTATCATCACCTTTTTTCCTCTTGGGGCCTCAAGAGGAAACAGACCCTGAGATGGGAGGGAAGGAGTATCACAGCACTGAATGTGAGGCCATGGAAGGGCACAAGTAAATAAGTGTGTGCTGCAGTGGGAAATCATCTCCCACACCTCCCTGTCCTTACCCAGGACGAGAAACAGCCCTGGAAAGAACAACGTAAATCACAAGGATCCTTCCTGACTGTTTCAGAGGCAGCAGGAAGGAGTTTTGCAAAGGAAACAACTGGAGTATGATGTGGGGAAACTGATGCCTCAATAACCACTATGCAGCTCTAACCTTTAATTCCTCTGTAGGTACCCATTAAACTCGGGCAACTCTGAAGCATTTTAACAGCAGTGAAGAGCCACACAGGGAAAGAAAATTCAGAATAAATGGGGGAATAACCAAGGGGTCATGCTTTAACCATCACACCTGCTAGTGATAAGACTTTCCTTTCAAATTAGTAGCAAACCCAAAAATCTAACCTGACAGAGCCAGTTTTGAGCCGCTCACTCACATCCCTGTTTCCAGGAATGAACTGTGATTTCACGCTGGAGTTGAACAGTCGAGTGAGTTCTGACAGCCCTCACACTCTCCAGGTCATCAGTAAAAGCTGTGCTGACTTACAGCAAACAGCTGGAAGCCAAGGCAACGTGGAGCCATGTCTGCACCAAGAATAAATTGAGATTTCAGGGTACTGAGGTGATGCACTGACAGCAGCTCCATTGGAGGCAGAGCGCTGAATTTGGAGCACGGCAATGTTTGGAGTTCACCCCTATCAAACAGAGTCCATGAAAGCAAAGCAGACAGCAGCAATGTGTTATCCTCAGCATCTGTGCTTGGGGAAGGTGCAGCCCTGCAGAGCTCCACACCTCAGCCATGCAGCTGGAATTACACACAACCCACACAGCCACTGCACCCTCCTTGGAGGGTTACAGATATAACCAAAGCACACGTGGATAATCCCAAACTGCAGCCAGCTCTGTGACCTCTGCCAGGAATGGCACAGGGATACCTGCTGGCAGCCCCAGGAGGCTCTCCTGCAGGGCTTTCCAGCAGCAATAAGCTGGTCATTAACTGGCTTCCACTCCAAATTCACGTTTGGATCCATTGCCTACGGACAAAAGCATCTGGAGTCAATTTATCCAAGCGTTGAGCCATGGAGTGTTATCCTGGTTCCAGCACAGTTAACCTTCTTTCTCCACTCCAACTTTTCATTATACTAAAAGCTTTCAGTAAAAGAGGGATTTTGCCTATAAGCCATTACCACAACCTGAATAATCTCCAGTATAACCTTTTCCATGACAGGATATGATCGGGCCTCCCATTCCCACAGGCATTTAGATACACTAACAAGCTTCTGACAGCACATTTACATTTCAACAGTATTTACAGCTTATATACTACTAGCAACCTATAGCAAGAACATGTCATATAGTTGTTCTTAAACTCTCCTCTCACAAAATAAGACCCATCTCCAAATTAACACAGGTATTTATTAAAATAGGCCAAGCTCAGAGTTTCTATAATCTTCCCCCTAAATCAAAACACCGATAATTTTAATTTTTCAACTGGGTCCACCTCTGTTTCTGTAGTAAGTACAGCTATAAAACGACACAAGCACTTCCAGAGACATACATGAACTGCTTTTACTGTCAGGACTTCACTTGACAATAGCCAAACATTCCTTAACTCTGAGCCAACTAATAAGCTAAAGTTCAAAGCATACACGGGGACTCAAGGTTTCACAAGACATTTTCCCACTTTTAAAAACAAAGGGACCGAATGGAAACGTATCTACTAATTTTTGCCATTTTCCCCAGAAGTGGCAGAGCATTACATCAGCAGAATTACTGCCTGTACAGAGATGGAAGTTGTACACAAATTATTCAAATTTCAAGTTCACTCAACAAGCTCTACAAAAGTATTTATTTCTTGATTCTGAAATGCAGGAGGCAGCAAGACAGCTGATAGTATTTGAGTTACAGGTCCCTGCCACCCTCCTGCATTTGACACAAGCAGCATTAGTGCTCATCTTTCTCACAGTAAGAGCAGCAAACAAGTTTTGAAGCATTCCTCAGGACTCTGCTCTGAATTCATCACTCACCAGCACAGGTTGGCACAGCAGGGCCAGGTCAGCACAAAACTTTGGGACAGAGAAAACTCCCTTTGAAAAATCTGCACACATCAGGAAAACGGTTCAGCAAACAGCTGTTGCACAAAGCCCTGTGGATAACACTCTTCCAGAGTCATTACTCGGCTTTGGAAGGAGTTTCTTCTGGAAGGAGGAATAGCTCATGGAGCCCTGGACACTCGTGGCTGCCAATTAAGAAAACACACAGATGAGCTGTGGCAATCCCTGGCCACCAACCCCACACCTCTGCCACCCTCCTGCAAATAGGTGGGGGTCCAGTTAATTTGCTTTACTGACTCCTCAATCCTGAAACTGTAATCATTAAATCATTCAATTTTCAGGCTGGGTAATTATAAACAATGACTAAAAAGTTTCAGCAATTTCATTTAACTTTGTCACTCCACAAAGAGAAGCTTTTCTATGCTCTTTTGGAAAATCTCTGATTTCCCTCAGTTACCACTGCACAACGCAATGCCCTTAGAAAAGCTCTTCCAACTGGGTGTTCCCAGAGTGATTTTCCAAATTAAGATTTTATTAATTGATGTTCTGGTAGGAAGCTCCAGCCTGATCCCTGAGCCAGTGTGTACCTGTGTACACACAAAGCCATCCCAGGCAAACAAAAACCAAATTCCAGAGGTTTATTTACACTACTGGGCACAACTACCTTAACTACCCATGCAAGATGCCACCCAGGGAAAGGGCAAACTGAACTTTTCCAAGACAAAGTTCTCCCTCCTCATAATGCTCAGCAAAAGGAAGAGATTACAAGAATAAACACATCACAAATATCTTTAAAAGAGCCAGAAGATAACAAATACAACTCATTTCAATGAACATTTTGCATCACCCTTCAGGCTTTCCCAGGACCAATACTAACTAATGGGATCCTCAAAAGAAAAGAGGCAAAAACGTGGCTAAAGTGGTTATAATCTCATTTAACAACATGTAACAAAGTCCTTCTGCCACATGACATTTTGGGTCACACTGCAAGAGCAGAACATGCTTGGAGAAGTAATTTTGGGAGAACTCTTAACAACTTCTACTTCGTGACTATTATGAAGGGTTGTATAAGACAAATATTAACAAACTCATTAAATTCTACCTAATCCAAGTGATCAAAAAAAAAATTCCGAAGCGCTTTATTTCTCTAAGAAAATGTGTCACTTGACAGGAGCAACATAAAAAAATAATTTCTTGTTTTCCAAGGAGATGATCCACTGAAGGGTATTGCAAGGGTCAGAGTCAGTGAAGAACCAAACACAGGGAGGGACTTCAAAGGATATTTTTTAAAAAGCTAAACCAAGAGTGAAGTCTGGATGTCTATACCAAGTTTACCCCACCCTGACTTCCTCTAGCTTTTAAAAGACATACCAGAACCTTGTAACTTTGGCTTTAAAGACCCAAAACATGATGAATGAGTCCCTCTCTGACAAGGAACGATGCTTTCCTTCGCAAATACCTTATTTACAAGTTAACACAGAATTTACAGATAAAACTACTCACTGCAGTGCAAAGATTATGTGGTGTCAAGTTCATACACAAAGTCACCTTATAGTCTAAAGTAAAGGCAAATAGAGTATGTTTGTCTTGTCTAAGCTAAAGAGCAGCCTCAGACACAGCCTACAAGCAATGATGGTGAGGTTTGAAGACTTCTCACGCACAGCTCAGATATTTATAACCTCGCATGCACTGGGCTGTGAAATGTTTTCAGGTGGCTGTTTTCAGATCCAGTAGGTTTCTTTACTGTTTGTATTTTGGGCTTTCTGTAATGAGCTTTCCTGGAATACCACCAGGGTCTTTAAAGATCAGCATGCAATGAAATTCAAAGTATCTGTGTCATTGCTGGACAAGTGGTTGATTTTAAAAGGAAATTTATACTTCACTGCTCAGAATTTTTGGTTAGAATTTAAAGCAGGTAACGTAGCATACACCAATGCAAAGAAATAATTTGACTCCTAGCCTTAAGGACAAAAAGAAGGAAAGACCCTTGGCAAAGCCACAAGAAACCTTCCCTCTGGATTAACCTCTCTGGCCACATGGTGCCTCTGCTGCTCAACAAATACTGCAGAGCTGAGCAAAGTTTCTGCTGGTTAATCAGCAGCTGGAATCCATGAACTGTGCTGGTGCGAGCGGCATCGATCTGCTCGGGACAAAGGCAGGTCAATATTTGATCATCCTGAAGTGCTCTCGTTAGCTGGGACTGTCAGTCCTGCAGAAGCAGCGTTCCCCTCACTCAAACAGATCATTGATTTGCACGAGGTTACAGAACACAGAGCCGAGGCTGCCGGTTCCTGCGCGCCCCCAGCGCAGAGGACAATGAGTTTGGATCGAATTCCTGTCACACAAATCAGACCTGACACGATGCACTGCTCGCCAGCAACACCAATCACAGCTCTGGGTGTTCCTGAACTTCCCCTGCCTGCTCACCAGGGCTTCTCCACCAAGGTGTATCTTTTGGGTTCTTTTAGCCATCCAAGGTGGACATACAACACTTTATGAAGAGTTTGGTTAATTAGAGAAGCATGACAAAGAGCATTTAATCATCTGGCTGAAGCTGAGGTTACACAAGCAACGAGATCAAGGGATAAAGGAGCACAGCAGCACTAAATTTAAGTACTAAAAGGTTGCAAAATTTTGGCTGGTTGCATTAAAAGTGCTCATTTCGATCTCAATGGAAGCAACAGCTCAGCTGGAATATTCCCTCCGCACCTACATTTGTACTGTATAAACTCTACACTAGTTAACAAAGCCTCAGTACAGGTAGCACACCACAAAGCCCAACAGTGATGTAAAACTTTCCATGTCAATAGGAAAAAAACCTGCCGCATTCCAAAGAAACAATTTCATCAGATTTCATTTCCCACACCGAGTGGATTCTTCCGCAGACGTCTGATTTGCCGTTCACTGAAGTGCACAGTGTCTGAACAGTCTCAAGTGACAGGTTAAAAACACTTCATTTGTACAGTTCTCCCTGAAGACAAGCCTGGCCTCTGACATACTGTTCCTTTCTAAGTGATTAAACACTAGTATGAGGCTTTGAAATTTATTTCTAATGCACCAGGACTATAAAAGTCGCACAAAGAACATGATAAAGAGGCAATACAATCAAAGCAAGCAGACACTCGAGATCTGAAAAAGACACTTGACTAACTCTTTATTTCAAGAGTCCAAATCATCTTTGCACACACAGGACTTCCACCAAGTTCAACAGGAGCCACAGCAGGTGCAGCACCGATACCTGACTGGCATGAACACTGCTGGACAGGAAGTTTTGCAGTTTCATATAAATATTTACATCTGCCAGTGTGTACTGAATGCTCACGGACACCGAAAGCAGAGTTTCTAATGCTGGATTATGCATGTCCTTCATTCCACCTCACAGTGCAGCACCAAGCCCTTACAGTGTTTATAAAGGCGGCTTTCAGCAAAAGGAAAAATACATTTTCTATACATATGCATCAGCTCATTTTCAGAGATTTATGCAAAGAAGGCCTCCCTCACAGATCTAGGTCTAAAATGCATTGACAAGGGAGCTGCACTACACGGGAAGGAGACAAGCTGTTGGGAGCAACGCCCTGTACACGTACACACGGACAAACGCACACAGAAGCACATGGAAACGAAGACAATCCGCTTCAGAAATCCTACACCCAACCTGGGGTCAGGTTGCAGAGGCTGGGGGTGTGTGGTGGAAGACCCAGCTCTGCCAGGCTCGCCGAGGACCCACAGGGTTTCTCAGTGGACGAGCACGGCCGCAAAGAGATCGATCCCTGAAAAGGGCCCCGTGAGGGCGGCGACCGCACTCCCGTTTTCCAGCTGTATCTCTGAGGTTCCCTCTTGCCTGCCAGGTTTAAGTGGAAGGCTCCAGAGAACAGGAGATAAGGATGCAGGTAGTCAGTTTAGATGGAGTCTCAGACACAATTAGACACGACTGTCAGCAAACTCTGGGAAGGGGAGACAGACGGCTCGGAACACGCTCGCCTTCCCGCGACACACCGTGAGTACAAGACTCAGGACATAAATTACATCATCTCAACATGTGCCAGTGTCCTGCCACCAAGTCATTCAGCTGCTGAGGATAGAGTTGTAGGATTAAGCAATACATCATGACTAGATACAAATGAGGAAAGAAAAACCTCTTCCCCCTCTTCCTCAGGAAACGCAAAATAAAACCCATCATCTTTAATCCCAGACAACTCACAAATCTCAAATTTTCCCCCATAGGCAAAAAGATCACTGCATGACTGGGTTTTATTTCTTCTCCTTTTTTCCCCCCACCTTTTCATCTTACATTTGCTAACTCAAAATCCAAAGTCAGAAAAAATATATATATTTAGTCAGAAGTACGTCAGTTACATTTTATTAACCTACTCCAAGGGAAAAGCTCCAGGGATTCACCATACAAGTATAAAACCCCTTTCAAACACCTAGGGGTTACTATATTAACTTCATCCCAGCAGTCAATCAATGCAGTAAAAAAATTAAAATACTGAAAATGGATGCTTTTCCCCTCTTCCATGTGTCCAGTGATGGCTCCGTTACAGCGTGATGAGGTCCACCAGGTTGCCTTTAGGAGGGGTCATGTTGTCTGGGAAGAAGTTGACTAACGTGTCAAACAGCTGAGTTCTCTGGGCATACGTGTGGTCAACGTCTGAAAATCCTGGGGGAGGAAGGAAAGGGGAAAGTAAGTCACTCCTCCCAATCCCAAACACTCGGTTTAGCAGTGGAATTGTCCATTTGGGATAAATGTTAACATCTCCCTTTGCCTCCACTAATAAGGCTGCCAGCCTTCTGTCCCACTACTGTGAGCACATATACAGAGATTATGTCACCCCAAGCCAGCACTGCCATCAAAATGCCATAAAAAGAAATAAACAAATGCCTGTCAAGCTCACTGACAGCCCTGAAGAAACGGGGGAAGCAGGAGTTCTCAGGGGACTGCTCTGATGTCCCAGAAAACAAAATCCATGTAGCTATTTTTATTTGGTGCCTCATTTCTTCTGTCCTCGGGCTTTCTTCATTATTTTCATTGCCATAACCAGAACTGCTCCTTGGATTGCTTGGAGTTTTTCTTGAGATAAGTTCTGCTGACAGCAGGAGTCCCAACTCAGACTTGGTATTTATTCAGTGGACTTGCACCTGGCTGCATCTTGGCACACAGGAGCTTTGCAACCCAGTTTCTGGAGTGCTGCCTCCCAACATGGCAGGGTTTGGTTTGCATTATCTAAATCCTACACTAAAACAATCAGCAAGAACAAGAGGGCAGGCACACAACGATCTCTTCCACTTTGGATTACTTCCACTGCTGCTATCTCAAAGGAATGCTTTTTAATTCAGTGAACTCACTCTTCAGTTAATCAAAGTCAACCAAGTTAGTCAAACCAAGGAGGGTTGGGGTTTTTATTTTCAAAGCACCTCTGGACGTACATATCCTCCTATCTGTAAACCCAAAATCTGGATAAAGTATTGTACTAAGTCAAGAACTAATTAATCTTCTAAAATGCTTAAAACTAGGGAAAAGTTTTTGAGAGTGGTGAAGCACTGGCACAGGTTGCCCAGGGAAGCTGTGGGTGTCCCATACATGACATGTTCAAGACCAGATTGGATGGGGCTTGGAGGAACTTGGGATAATGGAAGGTGTCCTTGCCCATGGCAGAGGGGGCTGGAATGAGACAATTTTTGAAGGTCCCTTCCAGCCCAAACCATTCTATGAGTCTATGAAAAATGCAACTCTCTTGAAATTTGGGTTTTCTTTCCTTAAAACAAGTTGATCTTACAGTGTCAACTTGATGTCTCCCAAACCACAGGAACTCAGCAGAGCTTCCTCATCCAGCAGGGCAGAACTGCAGCGGGCTTTAATTTCCCCTCAATTTCTCAGATTGGGAATTGTGCCTCCATCAAAAACTGAAGTCATCCATCCTCTTAGTGAGAGCTCAGTGACTTGAGGGCACCTCAGCAGTATGAGGATGTAATATCTGCTTGTAGCTTTCCCAAAGCTTGCCCAGGATGAGTCTCTGAGATCTCCCAAAGAGTTAACTGGACAGAGCAGCAAAACAAATCATGGCTTTGGCTCAGCCCTCCTGTTTCCAGCCCTTCACGCCACTGTTTTCTCCGCTCTTGACACTCTGCCCAAAGAACTCTTTCTGTAGAGAACAGAGCGAACCAAACTACTCCAGGAATTGCAGTTATCACAGCAAACAGAGCCGTAGCCATGCTGTGAGATTCCAAAGTGACATGACAGGAGGTGCTTTATTCTGACCAAAGCTTCTGTTTACTTGGGTAACAGCGAAGGATCAGATGTAATAAGAGACACAAAATGATCCCGGGAGGCATTGGTTTAAAACCACGGATGTTGACAGATGTTTTAAATATGGGCTTGAGGCATTGGACACTGGTCATTATAAATAACCTCTCAAATGTCTGGGTAGTGGCACTTTGCATATTGAAAAGAGCCTGCAATGTTGATACGAACTATAACATTTGATATAAAAACCAGTAGAAACTAAGAGTAATTATCAAAGGCAACATCATGTAATTCCTCTGACACACAATACTCACCAAGAGTCGTGAAATCTGAGCCAGACTTAAATAATGCTGAGGCAAGAAGCTGAAACTGCAGAAGAAGAGGTAAAGGGACAAAGAAAGAAAAAAAGTGTTATTAACCACACAGGCAAAAACCCCAAAGGATTCATAGAAGTACAAGTAGCTTTAGAGTTCCTCTGTTTTCTCTATGCAGTCCTTGTAACTCCTGTGCCATACACATGAATAACAGCAGCAGGCACTTTCACATGAGCACTACAATTTGTCACCTTGGCACAAGTCAGATGGCTTTTCCTAGAATTAGAGCAGTGTTGATGTAATGAAAGGTATTTGACTGAGAGCTCTAAAAATCTCATTTTTTTACATATAATTTTTTGCCTCTTTGGCAGAAGGTAAAGTCCCTTCCACACAGTAACATTCCCAGGGATTAACATGGTACAGGCTCAGCAGCCAGGGATTAGATGGCACAAAAACAGGATAACTGCTGGAGTGATCATGAACTTCTTGAACACAGAGAAAGCTCTGCCCAGAGAAGCTGTGGATGCCCCAACCCAGGCTGTGCTCAAGGCCAGACTGGGCTGAACAACCTGATCTAATGGGTGGCATCCCTGACCATGGCAGAGGGTTTGGAACTCAATGATCCTTAAGGTCCCATCCAACCCAAACCATTTTATAACTCTAACAGCAACAACAACCCCTCTGAACTGCCAGAGATCTCATATCACAAATTTAAGGCAATATCTTCTTAACTAAAAATAAAAATTCTTTGTTTGGGAACATCAAAAACATGAATAAAAACGTTTTAATTAACACATTCATGGTTTTATTTCCCCTTCATGTCTCACTGATAGATAGTGACCACAGTATCTTCCTCTGCCCCTGACTGCTGTTCCCAGTTACCCAAGGAACAGCAAAGCTTCATCTTGTGTCTCCTGCCTGTGTGTCTTTCCAGCACACGGCCCAAAGGAAAAGAAGGGAGGAAAAAAACAGAAAAGAAGCAAATATGTTCAGGGAAGGAGTGGAAAGAACAGCCAGGCATTACATATCCATCAGTTTAATTTCAATTTCAAGAAAAAATGGGAACACAGACAATTTGTAGGCATGTAGGAGTGGAGAAGGTGATGAGTAGCAGCCAACGTGAATTTGGCAACAACAAGTTGTAGCACATCAATCTGATTTCTCCTATGAGGCAGAAGGCCCTAGGGATGGGACTTGGCAATAGACCTTGTCCATTCTGACTTTCATAGGAATTCTAACACTTTTATATGATATTTAAGGCACACTGTCAAGGCATCACTTAGATTAAGCCAACAGAGGAAGACAAACAGGTCAAATAACTTTACTGTGGGTGGTCATCAATGGTTTGACATCAAAATGGAGCCTTGACTCAGGAGTGATTCATCTGTGCCCCAGGGTCAGCATCACCCTGGGTTTTCAGTGAAAACCTGCTTGGTAGAACAGGGCAGGACCACCAGACCTTACACCACACTCAGACTGACTGCCAGCACGGAACAGACAGCCTTCCAACTGTTTTTCCACTTAACTCAAATTATAATGATGGATTGAGGTGCATTTCACCAGGGCCAAGTGCAAATCAACAAAAACAGGAAAAATCAGCTATACAGAACAGGTGCACAGGCTCTGTGAAAATGCACTTAGGAGCTACAACAGATCAGTATTATTTTATAATAAAACTGACAAATGCATGAAAAGGAGCAGAATCTTTAAATAAAATACTCTTGCTGTTATCAAGGTTTTAAAGTCTCCTCTACAATAAGGTGCTCATTTTTGGATCAGTTAGCAAGATACAAGGAAAGCAGTAGAAAAAAAATTAAGTGTTCTGAAAACTAAGTTCTACAAAGAAAGCTCAAAGGAGTCAGGGCTGCAGAGCCTCAACAGAACAATGGCCAAGCATAAAACTGCCAGAAGTCACAGATGCAAAAGACTGCTACAAAAAGTACATCTACAACCAAGTGCAAGAAGCTACAAAAAAAACTTCAGTAAGATCAGTTTCAATGTGACGTCAAGGGAAAAAAACAGGCTAAAATAAGGACTGTAGTGTTCTGGGGTAAGTCTGCATCCTTTGAGGAGGTAGAGTGGGAAAGATACAGGATTGACAAACTGGAGATGAGGGGGAAGTAGGTGTAAAGTGCCCTGAGTGTAAGGCCTGGTCACACAAAATCACTGCAAAGCCACACGTGGATTCCGCCGTGAGCCTCATTCGTGAGAGCAGCTCGGCTTCCCAGCAGCACTGCACTCAAACAGCTGCCCAGCATAAATAGCTCCAAAAGTTCCAATAAAACCCGTGGCTAAATCCGTGCGGCTTCTGAGAGCAAATGCCACGCTCTGGCCATCCTTCCCTCCCACACCATTGCCTCAGGGGCCCGCTGCCAGCTGCCTGGTGGCACATGAAGCCGGGATAAAGGGGACACCACGCGCTTCCAGGGGTTCCCGTGCTCCTGCAGCAACACCCTGCTGGGAGCACAGAGCCGCACTGGGGCTCAGGTGCCTGACCAAGGGGCCAGATGAGCAGGGTTCAGCCAGGAACTCGCTGAACTGAGACCAAAACCCCGCTGAAAACGGCCTCTGCCAAGTATTGCAGCCTCATCTGCACCGGGCATGATGGATTTTCATGGCTGTGAGTTTCTTTGCAGCTTTGTGGGGAAGGAGGATCTTGTTTCCTTCTCCACCGATGGCACCGCACTCGAGTTAACCTTGAGGGCCGTTGTTTGTTTCGTTTGAAATTAAATTTGTCTATCAGCTCACACTTGAAAAGCACTTTCTGATGGAAAAGACAAGCGTGTGAGTTAAGAACATCACTTAAGGACAGTGCTGAGCCTAAGCTGGCTCACTCTGCATTTGTATTACAATCCCAGACCCTACAGTGCTCTCCCAAAGAATCCCTACATTTTCCCAGAGTCTAGGACAGTTACTGCTCACTCAATACCAGGTCTCCTACATACCATTCCCAGCAAATATCCAATGTACTATCTTCTTCACAAAGTTCAAGCTCTGCTCTAAAGAAGGAATTAATTTCTTCATCGACTTTCTTATCATATTAATTGTTATTCCAACAGATGGCACTTCAAACTCTGATTAATATTGGGGCTGTTTGAAACTAACAGTATCTGATTTTTCAAAATACATAGTGTTATGCAACAGCTTCTGAATTCACAGAAAAGCAAAGTCCTCAAGCAAATCACACCTCAGATCTCTTCCATCAGGCACCAGAATAAAACACCCAATTAATGACCATCTAGGAAAAACAATTTGCTTAATATCACACAGCAACTCTGTTATGGAGGCAAGAGCAGAATTCAATTATCCAGCAGAAGCATCCAACTGCTTTAATCACACCACCACCCATTTTCTTCTGACAATCCCTCTGGCTCACTGGCTTCATCCATTCCAAATTAAGCCTCCACTCAAAAGACAGCAGTTCCCTTTGTTAGACAATTAACTTCTCTCTCGGAGATCCGACCAGCCTTCTGAACAGAGGCAGGGGTTCCTTGGAGATAAACAGATCTGGTTAACTAATAAAAGGTTATATACTATGTCTATTTTTATATATTTGCTGCACACCTCTGCCTTTGCACAAACAAAACGATTAAGGGGGAATGAGTAACTCCTGTTTGGGATACCTGGCAGGTCGCATGAATCAGACACAATTCCTCCTCCTCTGTAATGCCTGTAACGTGTGTGAGTGCTCAGATCACAGCATAAACCAGTTCCTCAGCTTTGACCAGTTCTGTGGGGCTGGTGACCCCCAGCACAGGCTCAAAGAGGCAAAGAGAGGCTCAAACCCTTTGAGGATGGAGCTGTCGCTGAAATTGGGAAGGCTGAACGCTGTTTTTGTAAAGGCTCCTTGGCTCCAAAGCCTCTGCTCCTGCAGCACTCAGGCTCTGAGGCTTTACAAAGAATCACAGCAGGACACAAAGAAGAGAAACAGGCTTTTCTTAGCTCCTTCCTAGAACTATTTTTCCCATTTGGGCTTCAATTTTCCCAGAAATATCAGTCTAATGCAGATTCAAACAATACTTTTGGGCCCTGCTGGCTTTATCTGTCCAATTTATTAAAGACAAGGTCTTAAGAATGGAAAATATGAAGCAGCCTTGAACAGGGGCCTCTAGCCTTAGTCTACAAGCAAGTCAGGCCTCAGATTGGCCTCCAGGTTCTTGCCCTTTTTCCTACCATGCTCCAAGAAAAACATACTGCGAGTTTTCCTTGTGCTTTGTATCTGTTTTACAACAATCATGGGATTGAGGTTCATCAGTTGTTGAATCTCCATGTACAAAATTATCCTGCTCTCCCATACTTGGAAAGCACTGGGCGTTTTTTGTGTCATCTTGATTTCTACTGCAGACCATTTAACAGCAGCATAGTTCTGGGTATGATTACTGCTGAGTTCAAGGAGCATCTTTAGCTTTTGTACACGAACTACTGATGTTTCTGTGCTTTAACAGCATCTCTTTTTCTCTAAGAACAAAATTTGGAATTCAATTTGATATTTATTTTGACCACCCTTTTATCTTTAAAAGCCTGCTGTTGTAATCTACTACCAAATTCACATCTGTGATAGAGAACAGCCATGCCAGCAGAAAATTTTACGCCAGCAAAGGACCCTTTATTACAACTTTTACTCTGTTAAATCACAGGCAAAATTCCCCATTTTCTAGGGACTTACCCTCCTGTCAGGGCTATTAACCCACAGCCAGTAAAAAAAAGCCACTGATTTGGGAACAGTGAACTGACTGAGGAGGTTTAAGTGATGTCAAGCAGAATCACAGTTAAAGAGAACTGGATCTGCATTTGTGGGCAGAGAAATTGCTGGCACACAGCCTGTGGCTACTAAACCAAGCACCCATGCAATACCTGTTACTTGCAGGCATCTACTTCATTTCAGAGTAATCAAAAAGGGGAATAAAAATATAGTCCTTTTAGCATCCCTAAAATTCACAGCAACAGAATGAAAATCTTGGGGTATGTTCCTACTATCAATCATTCATGCTACTTTAAACAAAATCGGTTACTAACGCCAAAGTAAGTTTCAAGAACAGTCTGTTTGTTTTCCTTGGCATCCAAGTGCAAACAGCTGAACAGACTTGCCTAAGTAAGTTAGAAGGAATTACTTCTATTACAAAGCAAGCAAGCCTCGCCACAAGGGGAAATTCTGCTTGTAATGGTATATAACACCACCCAGATCTCCATCCATAAAACATGAAGCCATACAGGCCAGTCTCCAGAATTATTGCACGAAGTTGAGGATAAAACTATATTCAACCTGGTCCTTCCCAAATTTAACAGTTGCCCTGGAAAGAGGGAAAAACAGGCAGGAATTGATTCCCCAAAGTTCTAAGAAGCCTCATAGTGTTCAGTGGCTGCAGCCAATCACATCTATTGCCTTCGCTATTAATCAAGATACAAATCAAATAAAGGCAGGGTATGGAGGTGTCTGGGCTGAGAGACATAATCAAACTGGTGCTTGAAATTCGATATGGAATCCAAAAAGCCTGCGTCAGTGCTCTGGAAAGCACAGGAGCTATTTGAAGATGCAATGCCAGAGCAAAAAGCCAACTCGATGTGATAACCGGAAGGTAAATTGACGTCAACTGGAAACGCACCCAGTCAGTACCAGCCCAGCAGCTGGCTCTGTGCCACAGCCCTGGCAGATCTGTCCCAGTGTAAAAAAGCTTTGCAAGTCAAAGCTTTATGACCAGCACAATGAAGGATAATTAAAAAAAAAACCTATTAAAAAAAAACGAAAAAAAACTCCCACCAAAACTCATACAAAAAAGCATCCCAGAAATTGTTAAATGAATTTAGGAGATGGCTGGAATGGGTGGAAGCTTTAATTCAGCTGAATGGTGTGTGCTGATCCGAGGGCTCAGCACGACAGACAGAAGCTATTGGATTTTGTTTGGATCAGACATTAGGCCTGCAGAGAAAGAATCCACAATATATTCACTCAGCTGGGTTGAGCTATGTAAGCTCATTCACTGCATCATTAATGTTCAGAACATCAGTGTACTCTCTGAAAAGGGGTAATTTTTTTTTTCAAACATTTTATTCTATTTCTACCTGGTATGATGCAGCTTCTACTTTTCCCCAAAATCTCAGAGAAGCCCATGCAGTCATTTAAATTCTCCATTCCTACAAAGTGGACAAGTTGAACCCGGAACTGGGAAAAGGAAAAGCAGGATATTAAAGGCTTTCCTGTGCCAGATGTGCCTGACATGCAGCTTCTGCAGCAGCTCCTTCGGTCTGTGGGCGACAGGAGGCAGCAGGAACTAGGAGAGGAGCTTGCTCATCACACCACAGATGTTTGCTGTTCAGGGAATAATAAAAAGGCCCAGCCAGCCATGAGAGGCAAGATCACCTTAGGAATAACTGGCTGAGGAGAGACAGGCTACCAGCACACAGGTGTGACATGGACAAAAAAGGAGATCAGAGAACACAGGAAACATCTTACAAGAGTGGGAGAGAGCAGAAGGGGAAAAGAGAGCATCAGAATGGGGGCTTGTACTGTAAGGGTTAGTACAGGCTCAAAAAGGAAGAAGAAACCTTGAATTCTGGGTTCAGTCTTGGGCCCCTCACAACAAGAAACTCATTGAGGGGATGAAGTGTGTCCAGGGAGGGTAATTGAGTTGGGGAAGGGTCTGGAGCCCCAGGAGAGGCTGAGGGAGCTGGGAAAGGGGCTCAGGCTGGAGAAAAGGAGGCTCAGGGGGAACCTCCTGGCTCTGCACAATTCCCTGACAGGAGGGGACAGCCAGGGGAGTCACTCCCAAATAATAAAACACAGGACAAGAGGAAATGGCCTCCAGCTAAGACTGGGTATCAGGAAAAAATTCACCAGAAGGGTTGTGCAGCTCTGGCCCAGGCTGCCTGGGGAAGTGTAATCCCCACCCTTGGAGGTATTTAAAAGCCATATAGATGTGGCACCTGGGGACATGGTTTAGTGGTGGCCTTGGCAGTGCTGGGACAGTGAGTGCAATTAATGACCTTAAAAGTCTTTTCCAACCTCAAAGACTCTGGAAGTGTAACCACACTGGGAAGATGGCACATATTGGGGGGGGGAATCTCCTTTTCTACCTTAAGAAAAGAAGAATCATCTGTTGTCGTTCCTATGCTAGAAATGACTAGAAAGGATGTGAAATTACTTGACATGGAACAATTTAAACAAGAAACTATTTACAGAGAACAGAGAGTCACAGCACTTAAATGTTTTGTTGAATCACATGTTTATAAAGGCTGATTAGAATTTATGATGAATGTGATCACTTCCAAGATCCTGATAAGAGTAAACTTTTTACTAATTCTAACCCTACAATTCCATCCTGTGCCCACGCAAGAAGCATATTTTCCCCCAAGACCTTTCAGTGTCTGTATAATCTTCCCTTTAGCTAAAGTACCAAGTTAAAGCCACCAGATTAAGAGATTTAATCCAGGGACACAGCATGGAATAGAACTGCCCCTCCTCCTATCACGATTTTATAAAAGGAGCTGTTGAATCCCTTCCCAAGTCATTAAGGAAAGAAGAAAGCAAGAACTCCAGACTTTTCCTTATCTACCCATCAAGAGCTGAATGCTGGCACATCTCAGCTGGCTGCCTCAAATTCCATGTGGAAATTAATGCCAGAGTCAAACCAACCACCTTATCTGACACTTCTCACTATTTCTTTAATCCGTTTTGTAAAGTGACACGCACTGCAGCACTGGAATCAAAACAGGAAACGGGAACAAATTCCTGGAATAAATAAAGAACATGCCCACTGGATAATATTCAAAAGGCAAAGGAGATAAGATTTTAAGGACAGCAAGCAATGTATAGGTATAAACTACTTCCAGAAATAGTGATCATCTTTGGAAAAGCTGTCCCTCTCCAGAGATGTTGAACATTGAGAAACCTGAGCACGAGTAAGTTTCTACTCCCTTTCTACTGCACAACCAACTACAGACTGGTGACATTTCAGAGAGTTTACATTTCAATTAAAGCTCCCAAAATATACACCAAGCACACTGGAATTAAAACAAAGGCTCAGTCTTCACTCTTAGGAGTACAAAAGCTATTTTATCTGGACCTGCAGTTGTTAAATGACTGTTTCCAAAGCAGTGTGACTTAGGTGCAGAGAAATACATGATATAGCAAAGTGTCTGGCACCTGCAGAGCTTTTACAAACTGAATAAAACCCAGGTTAAAGAGGCTCAAAACTTTCAAGGAGAACACAGTTTAAATTTCTTTAGGACAAGGATCATTGATCCTCACCTCCTTTGTCTCCTCGGGGTCCGAGTGATCCACGGTTACATATAAATCATTCTGCAGGTACTTCAGTGCACTGAGAGGGTCAGTCTGAGCTTTCTCTTCAAACCTGCAGAGAAGAGACAGAAAACTTGAGCAGAGTCATTTCCTTCAGGACTAAACACTACTGGTTCAACAGAGAGCAAAACCCATCTAACAAACCCAATACTTCCAAACAAAACCAGGTTAATGGCAGCTGAGCCTCGTGTTTGCTGGAATTTCAAGCCAGACCAGAACATGGGAGAGGGTTTTTTGGGGTGTAAAGGAATTAAAAGGGCAAAGTATTCAATTCTCACTAAAAATATTCAAGAGCATATGCACAGAAACTTCTTAATATACAAATATAAAATACTGAGTACAGCTTGTTTTCCAAAAATGAAATAAGGTGTGAGTAGCACCTCACAGATCAGATATAGGCAAGCCTTGAGCACTTCAGTCCCTGGGATATTAACATCCCACCTTTGGAAAGAGCACAGCTCCATAAAAATCCTGTGCACCACCACCATTATTTCTTCATTTTCTTTTAATGAACAGGAACTGCAACTTCTGTGAATTCCCTCAAGAAGGGAACAGAGCCCTCAGGAAATGATTCTGGGTTCAGCATCCTCAGTGAGCAGAGCTACTTCCCTGCAGCACTGAATTGGTTGCATAAGCCTAGAAAGGATGAGGTTTAAAATCATCTTTTTCCTCCTCTCACCTACCCTCTGAGTGCAGCATCACACTGTTGGTCATCTTCTCATATTGTTATTTTTTTTATTTGGGTCATCTACCTGGCTATATATACCACAGTGGACATGTGTAGCCTGAATTTTGAAACTGCACGAAGATGTCAGAGACTGAGCAGTGCAGGGAGCACAAAGACTTTGTCACCTGATGCATCTGACAGTTTGGTCACTTCACATGGTTTCAAACACTGCCACAGATTTTCTCAGATGACATCACCATGGTCCAGAGAGCTGAAGTGCTTTAAGTGAGTGGAACCACTGCCACCTTGTCTTTTTCCACCTGCCCAGCTTGACTGACTGGTACTGAACAAGTTCATAAGAAAAACAGGAGCCCAGCTGATCTGTGGGTTTGCTGTAGATGCAAGGCCAGTATTTGTTCTGGTACCCAGAGCTTGGGGGAGTGCAGGTAAAGGGCAGCCAGTGACTCCACAGCAATTCAGCTCCAGCCAGGACCCATCCCACCATCCCCGGCTGCTCAAGTTTGGCTCCCTCACACACACCCCAAAACTGGGAGCATGGTCCATAAACCCCAAACTTCTGCCAAATAACACACAGCAACATTTCCTTCAAGTGCAATTTAAGCAAGTAGAAACAAATAATCCAGAACTGTCTCTGGAGGCTGCACAGCTGCATTTCCATACCACCACATCCGGGTTTAATAAGCCTCCCAGATAAGTGGGCAAGGCTTTTATTCATTCTTGTAGGTATTCACATCTCCTGTGCAGCTAATCTCAGTGTCTCACCCAGCCACAGTGGCTGTGAGTTGAGTACAGCAATTTGCTTGCTGCCTCAGAAATAAAATACCATCAGGAAAACCTGACCTTCCAACTCTTGTCAGAGCCTGATAACAAAGAATTCTCCCCCAGAATGCAGGGAGAGCTATTTACTGCCTTCAAATGATTTGCTGGGTCCTGAAAGGCTCTCTCACTGCTGCAATTTCTTGACTAAGGCAACACCATAAGCTTGATTTTGAAAAGCTGTTGCCCTAAATAGCAAATCTAAGGCAGCTCTGAAGCATCCAGAGTGCAGGAAGCACTACAGTGTAGCTGAATTCTGCCCAAGTGAGCTCTTTCAGGAGTTTCTGAATGAGAAACTCTGATGACCTCATCACGGTTGAGTCTCAGTTGTGCAAAGGCATCCAGCCCCCAGACTTCATTAGCATCCTTGCAGGCTGTTACTACCTCCAAGCACAGTGTTTCCAAAACACACTCCATTTCCTTGGGAGGTGACAGCACCAAAACACATGTTGATGAGCAGCAGAGTGAAAAGGGAATCTAAAAATTCCCCCTGACTCCCCACACAATAATCAAATTTTTCTAGTTTTAGAATAGCATAGGCAAAATGAATCAAGTTAATCTTGCAGTACAGCCCTGGCCCACTGCTTTTCATTAAAATAATTTCAAAAAATAATCAAGACACCTGCAGAAGGTTTAGAAGGGACCTTGGAGATCATCTAGTGCCATATAACCAACAAAATGACATTTCATAAAATGGTTGATGAGAGATTTGAGTCTTAGCAACTTGGAAAAAAAACGAGACACCTGGGAAAGAAAATTGCAAAGCACCTTTGTTTCTATACCTGTGCTTTCTGATGAGGTATTTGCAGTGTCTTAGCAGGTATTCCTTTGAAGGTCGGCAGAGCTTCAGAGACCAGAAATCATCTAATCTCATCTTTGGAGAGCAGGATTTACCAGGATTCCCTCCAAATAAGTAATGAACCTAAGGAAATGAGAGGCAGATCAAAAAATTGATTGTTTGTGTAAATCCACTGAACAAAGACAATTTACTATGTCAGCAGCTTTGCAGAGGTTTATTCTGGTGGGAGAAACTCTGCCTTTTAGACAAGTTGCTCCATCCTATTATTAGTTTCACTTTGTCCCCTTGGAAATGAAGAAAGTTCTCTTAAACCATTTACATTTTAAGATAATAAAAGCATTGTACTGTTAGAACATTCCTCTAGCAGATACCTGAGATATTTATAAATAAAGATCCAAAATTCATGCAAACTCTTTCTTTAGGAAAAACCTTATGAGCATGATAAGTCCTTAAGCACTGACAAAGTGAGTTGGAAGTCCTAAAGATGTCCAAAGTAAAGTGACAGCAAGCCCAGTCCAGCATAACCTAGACTTACAGAGAGAGGCAAATTTCCAGAAGAGTGGAAGTGTCACAAAAGGACTGTTTATTTCTTCACTACATTTTTCTTCCCATCGTGTGGTAATTTCAGACTCTGAACTGTTGATATTAAACACGCTACAAAGGACCTTCAAATGCTGAAGTTTAACAAGTCCAAGAGGCTACCTTTCCCCACGGCTTTAAAAATAATCACTCAAAACAATGTATTCTGCATCCCACTGCTGTAGGCTCTCCTTATTTATATCAGAGGAGTTTAAAAAGGTCATTGGAACAGAGGTTTCTAAAAATAAGACTCTTCAAAACAAGCACATCAAACAGCTCCTCAGATAAAGCTGGGCAACTGGAATGATTTAGCAACCTTCAGAGTAACTCAGAAAATACTACTTTGTCTCATGGTGCCTTACACTTAGAAGTAAAGGCAGAACAGCATTTACTTATTTACTATATCATTACAGTGAAGACAAGAAGTAATGCAATTTCTCCATACAGAATCTTCACCCATTCCTCCTTAAAATCCCTCTTATTGTTAAGTTTTGGGCTAGTTGGGCTACCCAAATTTGATTAATAACCCACAGAAGGCAAGACTAAAATGCGTTTTTCTTTAACTCAGACTGTTTCAGACTAGGGAGAATTTTTAGAAAAATCCCTGAAAGGGTCAGTAAATGTGTCACGGTAATTTAAATTTATGAGTTAATGAATTTATGAACCTAATCTGTGGGTTTGTGCTTTATTGGTTAACATGCACAAAGCCATAAGTTTATTGAGCTGTCATATACACTAAATCAAATTTAAAGTCTATTTATGTATGAATGTGTCCATTGGAGGCTGACAGTGCTAAAGAATGACAGTGGCTTCTGATGTGCAGGACAAAGTCAGGCACCTTCAGAGGATTCTTAACTGTGATTAGTTCATTCAAACACATCTTTTCCTAGGAATTTTGGTAACTATCTGTTCCAATTTAGTCACCAACAGGTGAGATTAAATCCCTGAGGATAATGAATGAAGCTTCGTGTGTTCTGAAGTGTGAGAACAGATCTCATGTTTACTTCATATTGACATAAAGGGTAGTTTAGCACTTTATTTCAAAATATGGGAAGTGAGAGCTACTCACCATATTAATCCAAATATTGAAAAAGTACATTTATTGTACCATCTTTAAGGAAATAGCTACCTCTTAAGAGCAAAGAGACTAAAAAAAAATTATTTCATACCTTGTGCAACTCATCGTACACCAGCTGATGGGCAAACCTTGGGCAGGGCTCCTCTTCCTGAAGGCTTTTACCTGGATTCTCTTTTGCTGCTTGGTCATTCTTATAGACACAAGACCTGAAATTCACAGCAGTAAGGAATTATTAGTTGTACCTACAGGAAGCACAAAAAGGTGCTGAAAGGCTGGAAGGTACAAATGATGTAAAACACCAAAGGTTCTCTTACTTCTCTCTATGTTGTCCTCTATTATCCCATCCCATTCTTAGCTCTACAAAGAACCCAGCCAGCAATCAGAGGTCACCTTGGCTGAAAACAGTCGTCAAGCACAAGCCAAACAGGAAAAAAATCTAGAAAATTATTTGACATGAGCTTTGGGGATCTCTTCAGATGTTACATTATTCGCCTACAGAACTTTCAGCATGAAGTATTTTTTTCATTATGGAAAAAACCCATCTTGGACCCAGAAGAGTTTTAGACCACAGATTATAGCAGAGGTGGTGTTTCAGTCAGTGATTTCAGTTATAACTGAGAATTCACTTTTAAAATACAACACTCACACCTTTTGAAGTGATTGACCCCACTTTAGAAGAGGCCTTGAACACAAAATCTCTGCCAGCTCTGCAAAGGAACAGTGGTAACGAGCTACTAAGTACAACTCAGTGAACAAACCAGGAGATATTTTCTCAGAATATCAGATCTGACACGGACACTACTCCATTGCCATTCACTTGCACCAATTTCCTCAGTCTCTAAGAACTGGAGTCGTACACACTGCTATTAACAACTTACACTGGACTGAATTTGCTGCACTGGTGCTGAATTCTGGCCTTGAATCCTTCCTACAGGAAAAGCCTTTTATAACTGCTCACTTCCCCTCATCCCCTCCACCTGGCTCCAATAAAGATGTTCACAGGATTTCTCTCCCTCATTTGGATTATTGCCACGATACCTCTAAAGACAATGGGAAAAAGAGGTGCCTCAAGGGAACTCAGCTGTCTTCCACAACTTTCAACAATTCCATGGTTAAGAGAGGTTATAAAATTACGTTAGGGAGACAGGATTGCTTTCTAAATAAAGTCAGTGTGGAAGTCAGAACTTAGGACTTACCAACTGTTCCTCACGATGTCATAAATCCAGAAGGAATTCCTTACGTTTTCTTCCCGCTTCTCCTTGTCTTTACTGAGCCCTGACAAGACGTGGATTTCATTCAGTTCAGGATCAATGGTGGCCCTTTGTGTGAAACCTGTCATTGGAACTGGGAAAAGAAAATAAAAGTTACACGCTGGAAACAACGGAGGACGCAGGAAGGGATCCAAACAAATGAGTTTCCTTCCCCCTGCAATTCAGCAGATCATCATCCAAAGGCCAACTTCTTCCCTGTTAAAGCCAAGTCCAATGAAAATTCTCTTCTTCTCTTCCTATCTCTGACTCTTGGAAGAAAAAACAAACCATTGTGAAAGCTGCTGTTTCCTAGGAAAATGGACAGAGCCATTTGGGAGACTACCAGCTCAGAAATGAGGATTAAGCTGCTGCCTAACATAGAGCTCAATGACCAGACGACCCTTACAAATATGAATGGAGTGATTTTGTTATTATCGCATCTGTAAAAGGAAGCATTGATTCCAGAAAGCTTAATTGCAAAATCTGGGAAACTCCAAAAAATTCAACATGACCTCACAATTCTATAGCTCACAACCCCGCAGGACAAAGATGTCAAAGAAGCTTTTTTGTATTTTCTGAATAATTGTGGCGTAATTACCAAACTATTCTTCTGTCCCACCTTCAGATTTAGAAATATGGTGAAATCCTGCGGATTCCAATGGTTTTCATCATAATTCCCCGAAAAAAAGGTCAGCAAATTTGTTTGGCAGTCCTTTTTGTTTGTTGTGTAATTCCCCGTTTCTTGTTTCCCTAGGCAACCATCCTTCCAAAATGTATTTGTGAAGGGCACGTGATCTTTGTTTACAGATCCTGTTTGTCTCCTTTCTCTTTCTGGGTCAGTTTACAAAGGCTGGTAAAGGTTCCTGGCCTTCGGTCAAGATTTTGGCATGAAAAATTCTCAGAACTCTTGTATTTTGCAAATTCTTCCTTGCAATTAACTGAACTGCACCCACGGCCTAGAAAACGAGTCCTACATTAATAAAACATTTCATATTGCCGTTGGGGAATACACAAAATGGTATTTTGGAAACTCATTCTGCAACTGGTTTCATTCTCACGCTTCACTCTTTTCATTTGTTAGGCCAGGAAAGCAATAAAAGAATTAAAAAATTCTGAGTAGAATTTGGTTTCCTACAATTTTAGCCCCTACTGAAGAATTTAGCAACACCACAAAACCTAAGCATGTCTTTAAAAATAATTTAAATGCTTAATTCTCATGTAAATTTAAACAGAAACTGGAATATATTTGGATAACTCATTCTCAGACTCCCTTTGACGAAATCCTCATGATTTTACAGGAGGAAGAGGCTTTAGAGCCCTCATCAGCATAAACCTCTCTAGTTTGACCTCCAATTTTGCCACAAAGTTTTAAAGGAAAATTAATCCCGTCTATAAGCAAACGGAAAAAGAAAAGAGAAGAAAAGAGAGTAGAAAAGGGAAAAAAAATAAGGGAAAAACACTGACACAACATTGACTACACACCTTGTTTTATCTGCAAACCACAAAGAACTTAGATTTCAAATAGGCAAACGAGGACTGTAAAAGTCATCCCATAAAGGAAATTGAGAACAGAAAGATGATTATTGCTAAAAATTGCTAATTTTTGAGAAGTATCATACAATGTGTTTGCTTGCATTGTCAGAGACTAAGTTGCTGACCCAAAAGGATTAAATTGAAGGCCTGTTTGAGACATTTCTGGCAGGAGGGCCATCTAAATTTGATCAGCAATGCTAATGCACATGGAAAATGTCTTTGCAACCCTATCTGCTGCTTTGAACACTTGAGACCACGCCGGGAATATTACAAAAAAAAAAACAACCCTGTGCAAATCTTCAGAGCACTAATACCTTATTGAAATGAAAATTATTATAATCATGAGGAACATAGCTGCTCTATTACCACTGATACTCAAAGCATCTGAAACTTGTCTATGGAAGTCCCATCCCTCCTCCTGAAATGTTGTTAAATAAATTAATTTTGTATCTCGCTTATGCTCGATTTCCCGAAGCTGAAATTATTATTTAAATAATGAAGGAGGGAAAAGCTGCCAAAGTTCAGTGCTGGTGGTTTTTTCCACTTGATATTAAGAATAGAATTAATCTGCAGCAACTGCAATCAAACCCAGATTCAAGTCAAGTAATTTTAGGCTTCCCTCAGTTGTAAATCAAACTCTTCTTGAGACTGTTTGAAATGCAGAATGCCTAGAAAAGTATCAGAAATATAAATCCCCACATTTACTAAGGGCCAAAGACAAGGAGTAACTTACATAAACTCTGTGACCTATCTAAGCAACTGTGTAGAAACTGTATTTAAGCAGAGCCGTAGGCAAGAAAGAGTTGACATCTGGTCTTTTGCAGAGGAGGACAAAATGGGAAAGTTGGATGCAGTGTCATCAAAAAAAACCCCGAAACACAAATTTGATAAACAAGTCCCTGAAAATAAATAGACAGTAAGACAAGATACTACACAGTGAGCAGGAGAAGCTGTGATGTTTTAAACCCAACAGAAACATCAAAAAGATGTGTTCCAAGGAAGTCTGATGCTCGACAGAGCAAAAGGGGTCCATAAAAACCTCAGGACTGAAATACTTCCACTAGGGGGTAAGAGAGGTTCATCATCTGCAAGTGCAGCAGACTGGCAGGAAATGTTGGACAGAATTCAAACGAGAATGGTCCGAGTATTAGAGAGGGACACGGGCTGGAAACGTCGGAAAAATACTTGTGACATTTAGGTAACAAAATGTACGTGGGGAAGGAAATCTAATTCTGCAGGGGCAATAAAACTGAACTTGTAAAAATGGCTCTATAACAGTGGCAATAATCGATGGCTTAGGACACATCTTTTTAAATTTTAGGACTTGGGAGAAAAAAGTCAAATAACAAGGGGTGAGAACCAGAGCACCTGATTAACCAGATCTGTTATTTGCAATGTCCTAGATCCAAGAGGTGAATGAGTGGGAAGAAAGGCTCCATGCATGTTCCCTCACTTGTGCTTCTTCACAGAGATGTAATATCACCTTTGGAGCAAATCCCCACCAATTCCACACTTTTCAGGGCACCTCTTGGGCCAGCTGTGGGCAGTCAGCTCCAAGGACAAAGCAGTGACTGAGAGTTTAGCCCTGGGTGTTTTGAACACTGGCCTGTGGCTACATGGTATTAACTCAGCTCCTATGACAATACATCACTTATTGAAGAGGAAAAGCTGTAGAGAGAAATCACTGAACACACCACAATCCCAAGAAGTCTAAAAGATGGTGAATGCCTTTCAGTGCTACTGAATGTTTTCTTTCCTCTTAATCTCATTAACCAGCCCAAGGCAGAAAGGCAGTAACTACCTGAAAATAAGATATCTGAATCCATGCTCAGGAACTTAGTATTTTCATTCACTCTTACACAGTAAAAATTAAAAGCTAGTGGCCTCAATATTTAGAAACAATATTCAGCCACACAGGCCTGGAGTTCACAACCAGTTCCATAAGCAAGCAATAATTCCTGAGCAAGCTCCGAGGAGATGCTGTGGAGCTCTGTACAGCATAATTTCCATTTAAAGGCAACACACGGGAAAAGCTTTTCTCTGAAAGTGACACCTAATCATGGAACAGCCACATCCCCACTACCACAGTCCCTGCTTACAGGAGTTTATGGGATCAGACTGATCATTTCAGCCAGCTGAATATTTTTTGGCTTGTGCGTGCAAACAGCTACAGTTGTTTCAAGCACAACCTTGGCTGCTGCCAGCATCGAAGCAAGAAAACAGCTTTTACACAGAGACAGAGCTTGCAAAGCAGGAAATTTAAATTCATGGAATTCTATGGTGGGTTTAGGTTGGAAGGGAGCTTAAAGATCATCCAGTGCCACTCCCTGCCATGGACAGGGACACCTTCCACCACCCCAGGTTGCTCCAAGCCCCAGCCTGGCCTTGGACATTTCCAGGGAGCCTGGGGTAGCCACAGGTTCTCTGGGCAAGCTAAAGTCAAGTTTATAGTTATACAGTCGTGGTTCTCATACTGGACAGCATTTAGGAAAGTAAATCTCATCTCTTACATCTGAGGGGATACTACGGCAAATTTTTTAACACACTTTGAAACACAACAATGGCAAAACAATTCTATAAATCTACAGTCTACAGGCCATGCCCAAAGGATTCGTGAAGGATAAATAAGGGAAGCAAGTTCACTGACAGGTTTTAGTGCCACCTGAGTTATGAAACCCTCAGAACATGTGACTGCCAGTCTCACCACAAGTATTCTCCCTCCTTGTGATGCCTCGTGATCACAAAATTGGGAGAAAACTGCATCACATGGATACTGCTGCTCACCAGAACCTGGCACCTCCCAGTGGATTAATCTTTAAAAAGTGGGAGGTTTGCAAATTATTCCATGCCACTCCTTGTAGTTCCTACAAAGCGGAAGCAGCACCTCCCCCAGATTTTAATGGAGCAAGTCGTGGTGAGTGATAGCACCAGGCCAGCTGTTGACACAGCAAGATAATGATTATCCTCTTGGATTTTTCCTGATGAGACTGCATCTGGCAGTCTGCCAAGGAGCAGCTAAGGAGACCATCTGAACAGTCTGGTTGTCATGTTGACAAAGCAACAATCCAATGTCCAACGCTCAGGTCTCTCAGAGACTTTGGAAATAAAAATTATCAGTAAATGTGAATGGAATTCTGCGATCTGCTGACTGCCTGCCCCTCTCCTCACCCTCCCAGGTAGAGGAAAGGATTTGGGGATTACTTCAGAGAGGCACCTCACAAGATGAAAAGCACATCAGGTCCCTCACAAAACAAAATGCTTCTGTGGCAAGGGATGTGCTGGCCACTGGACAAGACTTTACCTGAACACAGGCACAACATGCCAGGTGTCACTAAGAGGTGATGAAAATGGGATATTGAGGCTGCCTGTCTGAGCTGGATCCCAGCCATGCTGAGCCAGCTGTACCACCTATTTTGATTCTTGTTTTTCTGACTTTGCCTTGTTTCCTGGGCTGGGCTGTGTCGCCTCTGTCCGTGGTACTTATCCATGAATTTCCCCATCCATCAGGTGCACAGCTCTGTATGTGAAATGGGCACCTGGCCAACAAGAGACCTGGGAGCTTCACTGGGAATGTACAAACCACCTGCAGGCTGCACTCAAGAACCTCTTCACCACTACAACGAGCCACAAGAACTTTAAGGCTTGCTCACATTTGACTTTGGAAGTCACTCAGTGCCAAGGGCTATAAGATGCTCTGCACATCCTCTTGCAGAAGGAATTCTCCCTCTGAGCAGGAGCTCTTACATCACCTGAGAGTCAGGGCCAGAGGGGATTATCACAGGAGCCCCCTGACCACAAGTGTTGCCACAAGCCCCCTCAGAGCTGAAATGACTGCCCGTGATTAGTCATGGATTGTGCACTAAGGGACTCAGGAGAGCTCCCAGTCCAGCCCTTGGGGACACCCAGGACTGGTGGCATCTCCAGACCACCTGTGTCCTTCAGATATACATCATTTTTGTTTGTTGGGGGGAGGGGTTGTTGCTTGAGTGTAGTTTGGGTGCTTTTTAAGGCAATTAAAATATAAAACTGCTCTCAAAGTGCATCCATCAACATACACATTTTTGCCTCTCCTCAAAAACAAATTCTATTCAACGGTACTAAAATTCCTCTGATTTGCACTCCTGTTATCCTCCTTCACATCCAACACAACACCACAGTTGCACATCAAAATTTGTTAGAATAATGTGTTTTACTTCAAATTATGAAAATTTAAGTGATACTTATCACCCATCATTCCCACAAACATCAGCCATCCAAGGAGCTGGTCACAGGACAAACATCAGAGGCACAAATAAAAGCAAAGAAACGCTGAACAGCACAAATATCTCAGGAGATGAGAGCAGCAAAACCAACATATCATTACCGCGGTTTTATAGCATTGCAACAACTCTGTGTTACTGATAGTCCTTATTATCCATTTCACTACGTTTCAAAAAAATCTCCCTACTCCACGAGATATTTAAACAAATGCACAATTAAGTCCTTTCAGAAAGGGTAAAAATCAGAATAGCTCAACTAAGAATAGAACTGAATGCCACATGCGAGCCAGGAACAAAATGTAATCATGGGACTTTATAGGAACATTTAGGTCAGGCATCCTCAACTTGACTCATCACACTGAGCAGCTTAAAACTTCACAGCGACCAGGCAGGCAATCACTTTGTTCAGACAGATCAAAATGGTGTATCACTACCTAACAAGAGCACAATAAAGACTTGCTTTTTTGGGGTGAAAATAGTGCTGTCAACATTTGCTGTCTGAACGTAATAAGCATTTTGTTCTCTTCCTGTTAAAATGCAAATTATCACAACATTTTCTTTCAAAAGGAATGGAAACGTTCAAATCTGTTTGTTTACTCTCCACACACAGGAGAACAGTAAACCAAAAAAAATCTACTTGTGAATTATTTCCAGTGAGTCATTTTCTTATTCAAAANAAAAAAAAAAGAAAAAAAAAGAAAATCTTCTATTCATCACTTCAGGGCCTGTGGGAATGGGGAGAAGGGCTAAAAATTTACTTCGTTTCTCATTTACTTCACTGAACCTTGCAGTTCACGTATGAAAAGCAGAGCTCAGTGTCCTGACAAACTCAGTATCTTTAAATCTGAAGTAGACAAAGGTGTCAGCTTAAAGTCACGTTGTTTTCAATCTTATGAAGACACGTGACACATAGCTTGAAAAGATCAAAATTGCAGAATGTTACTAATTTCCCGGGGGGGAGGAAAAAAAATTCAATTCTTTAAAAGCTCTAAGGACAACAAAGGGAGCGTGGGTGTGTGCAGAGCAGCATCAGGCAACGTGCACCTGAATAAAGGAGACTGTCAACAATATGAGCTGGTTCTTTCTTGGAAGCACTTTGAGTAAATAAATGACTCCAGAGAATTAGAGCTTGGGTACTTTTCTTCCTTACTGGCATAACTAAATTAACGAGCAAACAATAACTCGTCAACACCAATAATTCACTTCAAAAGTTCAGCAAAATTCCTTGCTAAAAGTTAAGCCTGATCAAAAGGAGGAGGGCATATTAAATTCAACATTAATTACCTTCCTGGGGTTTTTAGTATCTAGAAGAAGAGATGCTTGGGATGGAATATAGAAAACATGAGAAATATTTGCAACTTCTGTCCCATAGTGGTACACAGTGCAACTCAAATTTCAAATTCTGACTTGCAGAACGAAGATCAGGGTATTTGTAACAGGAAAATGATGTGCTTGTACATGCAGAAACGCTATTCAGGAAGAAAGGAACATTTTTCTCTGTCATTTGAAGAGAAAAGGCATGAAATCAGTTCTTTATGGTTGTGTTACAGGCCTTCTGGGTGTTTTTAAAGACTTCTGTCACACAGAAATACACACAGGATATGTAGCTCCAGTGCTTTGAATCACACAGAACTGAAGACCTGCTCCCTCCTCTTCCTTTTTTTTTGCCCCTTTCTGATATTTAATACAAATATAACAGGACAACAGCTTGGTCTCATCTTTCTGGCCAAAATAAATTTGTCCCTCTACTCCAATTCTGTGCCTCTGAGCACCCTTTGCCTTTCTGCAGATTACCTTTATCTTATAGTAATTTTCACTTAATGAAAACCAGAAAAATAAGGATTTACTTTCTCCTTTCCAGGTTGAAAGACTGTTTTTCCAGCTTTTGTTTTTTGTCTTTGCTAGAGTTTTCAGAAGAGGTATTGATGGTTCTTATTTTGCTGTTTTGTTTTTGTTTTCCTTTTGAGGTGCTGTGTGGTTTCATGCATCAATTATTTGTATTGCGCTCAAGACGAAGAGTGTCAAATGACAGAAAGGACAGAAGAGCTGGCCTAAGTTTAACCTGTTCAGTGTGAAGTTTATCTGGGTATGGAGGGTTAGTTAAGGGTGCCAACCACAGGCTGAACCCGACCTTTCACCCACATATTTCTCCCTTTACAATATTTCATCTTTCACAGTACATTTCTCATTTGTACCAACAGAATGAAATGATTATGTAGTTATCCTCTTACCCATCCCTGAATCTTTCTTGGTGCCATCTGAGATAATGTCCACGTGGTCACTGTCCACATCATAACTGAAGAAGTCGTTCAAATAAGTCTTTGATCTCTGGCCACCAAACACGTATAAGCAGCGATTTTTCTGGAATGGGGGGAGGAAAAAAAGTCTTTACAAGGTTCAAGGCAGTATGTTGGTCAACTGTGATCATTAACAGAAATATTTATCACGGAATCATAAGTGGTTTGGGTTGGAAGGAACATTAAAGCCCATCCAGTTCCAATCCCCTTCCACTATCCCAAGTTGCTTCAAGTCCCACCCAACCTGGCCTGGGACACTTCCAGGGATCCAGGGGCAGCCATTAATGAAGCAAAGAGGAACAGAGATGTCTCTTTTGAGTTTAACATCGTTGTGCACAGGTAACTGATGCAGCCCTGCCTCACCCAGCTTTAACTTCAGAACATTAAAGCAGCAGCTCATTTTTCATGTTTATTATTAAAGAATTAACAGGCCCTGTCTCTAAAATCCATCATAAAATCACTGTTAAAAGCACGACAGAAACAAAAGACAGACTGTAGGAGAAACCATCCAGGTACCAGCACGTTACTAAATTCAGTACAGGCAACTGGCAAGGAGCAAGCCAAGAATAACAGGTTTATTGCTTCTCTCAAGTCTGCCAAGTGGAAAGTCCGTAAGAGGCAGATTATTTTTCTTTCAAATGGTTGAGAAAACAGAAAAAGGACTTAAACTTCCATGACCTGTGCCTACAGAAACCAGTATTCTTACACTTACCACGGACATCTGCCTGAAAGGTCATCAAGTCCTTGTGCAGAATTTTGTGTGGCAATATGTTTTTCCACCAGATTTCAAAGAACCATTCAAAACAAAAATAAAACTGAAAGCTCAGAAAGCCCAGTATTCATTGTAAAAATTCTAATCTTTCACTTGAAAGGGCAAGAGAAATAAAATCAGCAATTTCTTCAAATTGGCGGGTTTTGGGTTGATGGTATCAGTAAATATTTAAATGTCACAACATTAATTTTAATTCTCTTTGGTTCTCTTCTCTTAAATAGACACATGGTGGATGAACACAACTGGAAAGGCAATGAAAGGTGGTTTTTAATGCCCAATATAGAGTAAAAGGCTAAATACACCTCACCCCCACCCTTTAGCTTCTCCATGAGGCTCTGTTGAAGTGTCCACAATCCCAGCTGTTTACAGCTGCTTGCAGCTGCTCAGGACAACAAAGAGCAGCTGGATGCTCCAGCACCAAAGGCTCTGAGGCCTTTGCAACTCAATGCACACCCATTTAGTCCCATTCCAGTAAAACACAGAGTATCTACCAGGCCAGAAGCTTCTAAATTGCTCTACTAACTTAAAAATAATACATTTTTAGGTCAAAATGAACTACAGCCTTTGGATCTATTTACTATTATTCCATTAAAATCAACTCTTTTAAATTCACCTTGATTTTCACTTGACATTTTATTCAGTTGGGAGTCACAAAAGCTCCGAAACTTGAATTAGCACCTCCTGCACTTACCAAAGCAGCATCAGAATGTCAGCAAACATCGACTTAACTGAGACAACACATCACTTGGGAGATTAAAGAGCTCAAAATTTGCAAGAAAAACCAAAACCAGATGTTCTCCATAAAGTCAGACACCATAAATCAAAGTAGGGTGTGGATACTTACAGAATGGAACAACATGCAGTGTCCTATCCGGGACTGGATATCCTCGGGTCCGGCGTTGCAGGAATCCTCCCTCAGAAGTTTCCACGTCTGGCACTGGCAGTCAAAAGCAAACAAGCCACTGAACTGGGGCTCACTGGCTCTGCTGTCGTCCACACTGCCATTGCAGGTCAGAATTCGGCCTCCAAAGGTGTAGATCATGTGTTTTTCAGAATCCATGCACATCTGCAAGAAGCAGGGAAGCACTTTTAAGCTGGCATGGTAAGACCTGAACATTCTGAGATCTAACATTAAACCCTTCTCCTGCAAGCAATGCCTACTAAGGTAAGACAGTACTCTGCACATCTCCTGAGGCTCCAACAAACAGAAAAGGACACACATCTTCATGGTTGTCAGATCTGAATCTCATAAAAGAAATTTAAAACACAAGTCTAATTTCTATATGCCATTTCATATGCAAAGGAAAAGACTAAATGTCTTTATCACCTTTATGACCATCACTTAAAATCCTGCTGGTTTCAGGGAAAAGTACTTGAGAGTCTTTCACAAGGATTCACAGGGTTCTTTTCCATAGATCCACAGATTCCACAGAAAAGATCCACAGGGATCGTTTCAAGCTACATCCTTATAGCCGGAGTTAACAGAGGATATATCACCTTTGGCAATGGTTGTGCAAGGGAGAAATTCAAAATCATTGCTAATTCATTGCCCACCAACTGATGCAAAAATCAGCCCATGATTTGTTACTGAGATTCCATGCCCAGCACACATTTACTGTTACCCCCGTTACTGGAACACAAAGTAGGGGCATAACCCAGCCAAAGATCCCTCATGGGAGTGCAGCAGAAATATGTTTCATCTCCAAACCTAAACTGAGGTTATGGCACTCATGAGAAGCACTGCAGCACAAATCAAACCAAACCCCCTGACTCCAGGTGATGTTTTGAGACAAAGTGTAAAGCAGAGGGTTACAAAATACCAGTGGGGGGAGGAAAAAAAAGTAAACCAGCAGACAAGATTACAGTAAGATAGATATGCTACTCAGCAAAGCCTACACAAAACACTCGTAATGCAGCACATTTCTGAAGGTTAAACAGAAACTGCTATTGCAGTAAGTGCTGAGGGAGAGGTGCAGATTGACAGAAGTCAGCGAGGCCCTTCTTCCCTGAGAGACAGAACGGGAAAAAAAAGGAAACATTTCAAGAGGCAAGCAAAGTACCCAGAGTAGCCTTGCCAGCTGACAATTTCCTTGTGCCTCTTCCCCAACACCTGGGAGACTGGCATTGGTTATTAATAGAACAGAAAGACTGATTGGCTTTTGTTCTGCAGACATGGCGTATCTTTAATTTTCAGTGTCAGCAGAAAGGCACATTGTGCTGGCAAACAACAGCTTTGGTTACAAAACAGCCAGTACCAATAAAAGCTGATCTTGGGCTGCTTTAAAAATGACTCCTGATGTGCTGTTTCTTGGCGATGCTTCATAAAAAAAAAATCAATTGAGAACAAAATACCCCTTTCAAGTAGACAAAAGCCACCGAGCACAACGTAAGTGAAGAAGATTTCAATTTGAACACGCGGACAGATGTGACTTTTTAAAAGATTAGTAGCCATTCCTCTAAGGTGTTTCAAGCTCTACAAAGAAAGCACATTCTACCATTTTTAAAGGTAACCAATTTGGAAAGAATCTTGCTTCTGTGTTGGCCTTACTCCAGCAGCTTGCTTGGACTATTCTTCCAAAGGTATCATACACAGCTTTGCAAGTTGCTCCCCAAGGCCCTCTAGGCAACAAAGATCTGCAAACCCAGCTCAAGGAGACTGATTAAAACCAGATGAACTGTGGTTGGAGCTTTAATAAAACGTGTCTTAATAAAATGCATTTGTTTGCAAAGGTTTTTATGATCCTTCTGACTCAGTTTGATTAGAGCACCAGCAGCCAGTGGCGTTGAGCAGCAATGCCATCAGGATTTAATTGAGTGCAGATCCCACCCTCTCCATCCCTGCTCTGCCACCTGGTACAGCACCTCGAAATCACAGAGACTACGATCAAAACTGACTTTTAAACACTGAGAACTTGGGGTATGAGGATGAGTGTGGCTCACCTGATGATCAAACACCAGCTTGGGGCCTCCATCTGCTGCGGTGTCCTCGCTCAGCAGCATCCAGGTGTTGGTGTCGATGTCGTAGCGGTAGAAGTCACTTTTCAGGGATTTGCTGTTCCTCACAGAGGAATCCAGGTATCTCCCCAGGGTGTAGATCTGCCGCCGCTGGATGTCAATGCACATCTTGTGACAGGACCTGGCACTGGGACCACTCTGAGAAAGCAAAGGATCACATAAAAATGAAGAGAATCATGGATTTAATACTGCTCCAGGTAGGTCGCTAAGGGAAAAGAAGTGTTAGCAGCAGCTAGAAATCCTTGGGGAATTCAGGAAAATCTACTTGTAATCTAATACAGGATTAATACATAAATAACTGCAAGAGCACATCCTGTAACTTCTGTCCTTTAGAAAGACACCAGCAAAAACCTTAATGCACTTGTCACAACAAACTTATGATTTGAACCTTTCTTGTCAGATTCCTTAGAAAACAGACAGTTTCTCCCAGAAGTGATTCTCAGAGGCGTGTGAAAACTACTTGATTTTTTAAAATAACAGAAGTTGATGCACGTGAGCGGCAAATTAAGATGTCACAACCTATAAATAACTACACAGGAAGAAGATTAAGAAGTTCTCTATTACAAGGGCCTCTGTTTTATTAATAGGCTGTTTTCTAACAGATCATAAGCAGACACTCCCCCAAGCAATCATATCCCGTAATGGCTCTGGGAAGGTAACAGAAGCACTCCCTGTCCTTCACAAATAGATACGGCCCTCCCAGCCTCCATCTGAAAGAAAAGTTTCCCACGGTAAACAAAACTGCCCTGAGTTATGATCTTCAAGAGAAACACACAGAGTGCCCCACGTCAAATTATTATGGGCTTAATCCATCCAGGAGTGCTCAAGTTAAATCATGGAGTAATTTATTTAATGACATGATGATTGCATAGTCTTGGGCAGCTTCCTTTCTGCTTCCCAAATCTCATTTTAAGGGCCTTTTTTCTGAAGCATGGGAGTGATGTTCTGGTACACCAAAACATCAGGAATCAAGTTTGCAAAACCTTATGTGCAAAATATCAGACAAAAGAAAAACATTACATCATGAGTGTACATCAGTTCTGTAGTTTATTATGACACAGTTGGGTGACAGGACATAGAGAATGGCTTCCCAATGACAGAGGGCAGGTTTAAATAAGATAAGGGCAAGAAATTCTTCCCCGTGAGGCAGGTGAGGCCCTGGCACAAGGTGCCCAGAGAAGCTGTGGCTGGATCTCTGGAAGTGTCCATGGCCAGGATGGACAGGGCTTGGAACAACCTGGGATAGTGGAAGGTGTCCCTGCCCGTGGCAGGGCATTGGAATGGGATGATCTTTAAGGTCCCTTCCAACCCAAACCATTCTGAGATTCTATACCAAAAATCTATTAAAAAACTATTGATAAGTAAAGATCAGGCAAGTAGACAAGGATATAGCAAATCTTTAAAATCATTATTGAAGACTTATAGTTGAAGAAGAGTAGCCATATCACACCAAATAAGCAGCAGAATAGTTACTCTGTGTGCTACCAAGTATTGCCTTATGAAAAAGTCTTCATAATTGTACCCTTTCACTCCAATTCTACTGTAATTTAAAATACACTAATGGAATGCACATCACTGAATTGGATAAAACAAGAAAGGCAGCATTACATCTTTGTTGTCAAAAGCCTTTACTATTCATGTTACAGAATTCAATTTCTTGATTAAGCAATGGTTCCAGGAAACTGTTTACAGTAACTCAAAAGACCATGTGAAGAGGTGAACTGAATTGTTCATGTTTTGTAAATATGAAGCATTATGTCGGCAGTGATTGCAGCTTTGAGGATTAGTTACTTCAGGGTAATTAAGATAATTTTATTTTCTTAAAAAAAAGAAAAAAGTACTGATAGCAGTGAAATATTAGCATAAAATCCTGAAATGCAGCAAAAGCTTATTGATTGCCTTTGGTCACATGGAGGAAGATGACAAAGAAGGCAACAACACCATTTACTTTGTTCCTAGAAAATACAAAACCAGTATCTTGCAGAGGACCCTGTTCCAAACACATGGGGGAAGTTCTTTTGCATGAGAAGCACCAATCAATGCACTCACAAAGGCAGCCCGTGGTTCACAAATAAATCACCCCAGTGTGCAAAGTCCTTCCCAAGCCACGGAGCTGGGACACTGAGGGATATGGCACCAGTCCCCTGCCAATGAGCATCTATTTGCCTCGGCACAGCTGCCTTGTAGGTGAGATGTGAGGACTCACCTGTGCTTTCTGACCCTCCCCTCTGGCAGGTCACTGAAGTTCTTTAATGGACTTGGACAATTTAAGAATCATCCCCCCCTCTCTCACCTCTGTGTACTAAATTAAATCCTCCCAAACTTGTTCAAATAATGTCTTTGGCACTTTCAGGAGTAAATCTCCAATTTCCAGATCTGCCTTGCCACAAAAAGCTACATCATCAACCAAAATTTGAGCTCAGACACAAGGCTGAGACACTTCACAACTCAATACCCATTTCAAGGCACTGGCACCAACAACACAGTTGCTACACTAAATACGGAACACACAGATTTCCTAAGACTATTTTAAAATGAGAAAAAGAATTCAGGAAAAATACTTTTTTTCTTTAATTACGTCCTGGCCACATCTCACACAGTATTATCTGCTTTCTTAAAGAGCTGTTAAGGTTAACATTTCATTCCTACAGACACAGAATCTTCAGCACCTCAAGTTCACTCAAACTATAGAGCCTGCCACTGCATGAACTATCTCTTGTAATACAGGAAACTTCATCCAATTGGAAATCTGTTCTCAAAGAAAACTTTGAGTTCTGCCTGCACACCACTCACAAGATCATGAGGAACCTGCCAAAGTTTCTTCCTTAGCCCACATGTTTACCAAAATGAGTAAATAACTCTATGAACAGTGATACACTCTGGTTTGACATTTAAGGCAAGAAAGGTCTAAATCTGTGTTCACTTCTGAGTTCAGCTTGACCATGGCAGCCCTTGCAGCTCATATGTACTTCAAAGAGGGACACAAAGTCCATTTACAAAGACAATACAAAAGAGCAAAATGTTTTGAGGCACATGTGATGAATCAAGAGCCTGTGGATGGCTGCAAATGTTCATCCAAAGCTGTGTGCTCCATGTGGTTACAACAGCAGCCTGTTGTTCACACAAAGAACACACTGCCACAACTTGTCATGGACACAGCAATCCAGTAAATTCAAATGGGAAAGTCTGTTGATTCCACAAGTGTTCAAAGAATCTGATCCTTTAAAAGCAATAAGTGAGAAAAACTGACCATGACAGAGATGACTCTCTAACCCAAGGCTGAAGAGATCAAGCATGGCTAGAGGGCAAAAGAACAATCTTTTGTCCCCCTGCCAGGATGTAGGCTGGTCATAATCCATTAATTAATGTCCCAGGCTGCATGCATCTTACTAGAGATCTCTGTGCCCTTCTTCAAATTCAGGCCTTATCACCAAGTCACAGTTTTGACAAGTTGCTTCTGTGATTGTCTGAACTTGTAAAAACCTGTGCGAAACTCCTCATCTCTGAAGTGTTCAAGGCCAGGCTGGATGGGGCCCTCAGCACCCTGGCCTGGTGGAAGGTGTCCGTGTCCATAGCAGGGGGCTGAAACTCGAGGGTCTTTAAGGCCCGTCCCAACCTAAACCATTCTGTGATTTTATAATTAAGTACTTTACTTTAGATCTGGTTTCTTCTAAGTTGTTACACATGGAATCTACATTTTTGCAGATAAAGCCTCATAACCTGATTGACTGAGGTAGTAGAGGTGTCACCTCCCAAACAGAGCCCATCTTCCATAAGACTCTAGAAGTCACATCCAGCAACGGCACCCAAACGACCTGAACAAACACTGGCTCTGGGGACTCCTTCCAGTTCTCATCAGAAAGCTGCTGGCACACACACTGCAGAAACCACACGTGAAAGGGGCTTGTGACTGGGCTAAGTCCTTATTCAGATGGCAAGCAGCATGTCAGGCTGCTTTGGTCAGTGCCTCAGCTGCTGCCAAGGCTGCAATGGCAAGAGGAAAGCATTAGCATATCACATTTCGAACCTACAGGACACCAAACAATACCAAAAACTACTAAGCACAGGCACTGCTGGGTTTGTGTGGGACTTAATAAATGCCCACACAGAGCCAGGACTGACCTGAACAAAGTGGCTCTGTGCCACCCAGCCCCACTGTACAATTAGCACAGCACAGTCACAGCTAAAACAGATTAAACAGCATGTGCAGGGTCCTGTTTGGAAGTGCTACAAAACACCAAGCTTTATGGCCAGCTCCAAGGCTCTTCCTCCAACAGGTTGGTGTTGATGCAACTCCTCTGGTCTCTACAACACAGATAAACACCCTGGTGAGGGTGGGATGGTGGGGAAAGGAAGAGAGGCTGTATGGCCAGGAGCACTTAAGACAGGCTTTCAATCCTTTAAGTGCCCAGGGCCAAATAGGATTTTTAGCTTTCGTCAGTGCTACACGAAATTCAATTGTGCAATGCCAAGTGAATACACAGTATACTTTATGAAAAGCCTTCTCAACATGCTAAGCCACTTTATAAAATCTAATTAGAGCTTTCTTCATTTAACTTGCAAATGCTGAAAGCAATTATCCCACTTAAGGACTAACTTACAAAACGTTTTCGAAAAGCAACACAACAGCACCGAGAGACAACACCGCCTCCTTAGAATAATTGATTTGTTCCTATACAGGGGAGAAAGGATCCGGACTCAACTCCTTAGGGTAGGGTCTGCTCAAATCACTATTTATGCCAGAATCAGCAGGCATCATCTTAGCAACAGCGTCCTGGCATGCTACACCAAGGCACAAACATGACAGCTTTCACTCTTTGGTCTGTTTTGAAATAAATGCCCTATGAAACTCCTTTAATGTGAACATGACTGCAGGAAGCCAGTTCCACTGCCCATCCCAAACAAAAACTGGGGGAGCTTGGCTTCTTCTGGTTATCATAACCTTTTGAAAATAAAGGGGTTTCAGTTGCAAGAAAAATCTCTTTTATTCAGACCAATCCAGATGAAAAACCTCAGGAGCAAGCCTGGATCCTTTTCAAGAGTCAGGGAAATAAAAACAAAGAACAGCTGACTAATTCCCCGTTCTTGGTCCTGTAAAAGACTGAGTGGAATGTGAACACTGCCTCCAGTATGAAGTTCAAAAATAAGCATCATGAGGTAAATGCTCTTGTCCTAAAGCAAACTAGGACGAGGACATAAAAAGACACAAACAACCTACTTTGTTTCCAGTCCTGAGAGCAGCCTGTCAGGCAACAAATAGTCCCTCCTGCCTACACACAACTGCAGAGATTAATTGCTCTCATTTCCCAGTTTCGGACTATAATTCATGTCCTCCTGCGCCCCCCCCCCAAAAAGGGGGAAAGTTCTCCACAAACTTGAAAATGAAAGGAAATGCATATTATTCCTGGCATTAATTCAAGTCCATGTGCTTTAAGACTAGAGCTTGTTAGTGCTTTATCAATGCCAGTCTACAGCTAATGCGCTCCCAAAATGTTTAATCTGAGCTGCAGCAAAGATCTGCTTTGCTCTAGATGAGCACTAAATTCAGTAAGAGAAACAACTGCAGCCATACAACAAAATAAAACACTTTCATGCCATACAAGTTACTCACAGAAGGCATTTTAAGTTTATCATTACCTAAAGGTGCCAGAAACATAAGAAAATAATTTAATCTATTCTTTTTTTTTAATGGTAGCATGGAGGGTTCTTTTATGGCCCCTCAACACAAAACAGAAGGAGTTGGGGACTGATGTATCATTCCTACCACCCACGAAATCATCAATGACGTGCCAGGAGCACCAAACCACCAGAGGGAGGGTCCTGCATGTTCAGGCACACAACAGGAGCATCACAATCGTGCTCAGGGCCAGAGCAGCCCAGCACAGGCACATGGCAGGGGCTCAGTGCCTTCTCTAAGAGTTTCTTCAGCATGAAAGACCTTCCCTCAAACAGCACATCCCAACTTCCTAACCTGTATGATGGCAGAAACCAATGCCACCTGTGTCATTTGATGTCCAAGACTAGAGAGCTCAAGCACTAGAATTAAAAACCTTTGGATGTCACACAGGGTAGAGGCAGCAAAGGACTGAATGTTTCTAGGAGTATAAGATGGGAGTTTAGCTCCAAAAAAATATTTTGCATGCTCAATGTACACTCCATTCTTTAAATTACTCTGCAAATACTCCCTGAAAGTGTTCAAGGCCAGCTTGGATGGGGCTTGGAACAAGCTGGTCTAGTGGAAGGCGTCCCTGCCCACAGCAGGGGTTTGGGCCTAGATGATCCCTAAGGTCCCATCCAACCTTTAACATTCCATGATTCTTGCCATTATTTATAAAAGTACCAGATGCTCCAACTTAATTTTAAGGCTGCTTTACCAGTTATAAAGAATATTTCTGAGAACATGCAAGTTCATCACCCACAGAATGGTTTGGGTTGGAAGGGATCTTAAAGCTCATCCAGTCTCACTCCCCTGCTTTCCACTACCCCAGGTTGCTTAAGCCCCATCCAGCCTGATCTTGGACACTTCCAGGGATGGGGCAGCCACAGCTTCTCTAGAAAACCGTTACATATAAATCAAATATGTTCTGCCAACAAATATTTTGGGAAGCCTAAGTAATAGAACAGAATCTATCTAAGAGTCATGATGCTGAAAACTCCTCAAGACCAGTACTGGAAAGCCATGAATTTACAGTTTTTCCACACAAGAGAGTTAAATGTCTTATGATGAATATTAGGTTTGGATATTAAAAAGTTATAATTAATTATTAATAATCCAGGCACAGGCAAGACAGGGAAGGCACCCTCGGTCAGGGAGCTGACACAGAATTTGAGCTATGGCTAATCTGCTTACTGGTGCCCTCCTACAGCGATGCCACAGGATAGATTTACCAGCAAAGTCCTTTCTGGGCATCTGACTCAGACATGATGGAGCAGATTAAAGTCACAGGCAGCTTTTAGCACACGGTTTTGTGTGCACATCTCTTCAAGGTGGGAAAACAACAACATTGAACAGGATGAAGCTTTCTCTTACCCCTTCCTAAAAGCACGCTCACATTTGGGACAGTCCTAATTTCCCGCTGCTGATGCCGCTCAGCCTTGAGCTGAGCTTGCCACAAAGAGACTTTCCCTGCTTAAATTAGAATTAAAAAAATAAATGGCCTGATGTTCTATTTTTGAAAGATGGTTCAATGAGCTTATAAGTCAAATGATCAGGCTCAGAGATCATACGACAGGATCCTTATGACAGCAGCGGGCTGGATTTGATGACCCTTGACAGCCCAACCCTCCCAGTCTGACATGAACTTGACTCCAAGTCTTTGCTCCATCCTTCAGGGATCAGCACAGGTTTATCACAGCACAGACTCGGTGCAGCACATGAGCATTGCTATGAAAACAAACAGATAATGCTCTATTCTCAGGAAATTATTATTTATTAGACTCCCTGCCAGTCTGCTTGCTGAAAGAACTAATTTGAGAGGATTTTCATAAAGGAATGAATGAATGCACGATCTTCTGGCTTCTGATGTGCTCTGATCAAGGCACCTCTAAAAACCAAGTGTGTCCTCACAGCTGAACTTTCTAAAGCACCAACATTGTGCTTTGACAGCTGTGCTGTCTGAGTTTTCCTACCGTGCAGAAACAGCTTTAGCAGCCAATGCCAGAGGAATTGCCAGTGCAGGAGTCACATTCCTGGATCTCCTGAGCTCTCTCTCCCACACCAAGGCTTCATCAAGGCCTTCCAGCAATGCATAACACCATGGATCTTATTATGTCGCAGTAAAACAAGACATCTTACAAGCCAGTGGAAAAGAGAAAGGAGAAAAAGCTCCCACATCTTCAAGCATGCAAATAGTGGGAAATAATTAGTGGCCACTCAGTATTTCAAAGGAGGTTATAAAAAAGATGAAGGGTGACTATTTACACAGGCAGATAGCAATAGGACAAGGTGGAACAGTTTTCAACTGAAAGAGGAGACATTTAGATTAGCTGTTAGGAGGAAATTCTCTGCTCAGGAGGGTGGGGAGGCCCTAACAAGGGGTGCCCAGAGAAGCTGTGGCACCTGGAAGTGTCCAAGACCAGGCTGGACAGGGCTTGGAGCAACCTGGGATAATGGCAGGTGTCCCAGTGCATGGCAGGGGGAGGAATGAGTTGATCTTTAAGGTCTCTTCCAACCCAAACCACTCTGTGATCTTTCATTTATGTGAAGGAGATTGCAGGAATGTGTATGAAGGTCTTGTGAAAAGGCTTTAGTTTACAGTCAAAAATAAAAGTCATCCAACCTTTGTGATTCAGCTTACAAATGCAAACAAGAGAAGCACTGAAGGAATACCCCAGTACAGAGCGACCTTGCAGCAAAAGGACATCAATTCTGTGCTATTTCTAACAAAAGCCACAATTCACCTGCAAACAAAGCGCTGCTGACACTGGTGAAATGTGAAAAAAACCTGTAACTTCTTAAATTTTACCAAGTAAATTGCCAGTTTATTCCACATCCACTGCCCAGCTTTGCTTTCAGCAACTCTGATGAAATGTAACAGACGACCCACCAGAGAAGCAGAGCTTTCACCAGCTCCAAGACGGGCCCTCAGGACAACATCCCTCGTGTGCCGAATTGAAGTAACCCCATTAACAATTGCAGGATGTTGAGTTGAGGTCATTTTTGCACGCATCACAAGTTCATGCTGTCCTCTCATTACCAGTAACAATGGCCAGCAAAGGTCCAGCCAAGAGAGATTTTTCCATAGACACAAACTACTCAGCTGAGCTACAGCCCCACTCATACACCAGAAGGCAGCTGAAAAAATTTAACTGGTTGCTTATAAACTGTTATGCCACAAAGGTTACAAAAGCAAGGCTACACTTTCCAAAGTTGATTTTTTTTGGAATTAATGGTCCTTGAGATGCCAGTGACAGACAAACGTGAAATTCTAAGTCTAAATCCTTTGACAGCCACTGGCTCTCAGATGTTTCTGAGAACAGTGAAGACAGTTTTGAACAGGTGACAAAAGAGTAGTTTGCACCCGAAGGTGTTAGCAAGTTGTAAAAGTGGCTGTTTAATTTCCTAGAGCCCACTATCAGTATCTCCATCACACTCATGGCCTGGAAAATTCATGGATTAAGTCTATTAAACACACAAAGTTCTTTCAGGTAGGTCTGAATTCAACACATCATTGCACCAGCCATTGTGCCAAGAAATTCTCTTGAGACACTCCAGAAAGCTCAATTCCCAACTACCTCCAAAACCCAGCTGCTAAAATACCTCAGTAGCAAGGCCCACAAAAACTTACTTCATTTTCAAGCACGTAATTATCCAGACAATTTAGCTACAGATTTGTCTGTGATATCACTTGAGACTGCTTTTCCTATGTTACCACCTTGGGATAACTGATATTTCTTTAGGGATTTCTGTATTTGTACAGATTGAGGAATGTTAATGTAACATTAATATAACAAGTCTCTCAGTGTAGCTGAAATAAGAGATTATTCCCAAGGCAAAGTTGACTGGTGCGTGAAGCTACTTTCACTCACTGGCAAAAGTGAGTGAAAGTTTTCCTTCCACCTCCGCATAGTCTCCTATTTTTTTTAAATTCTTTTCTTTTAATCCCCCCAGTGTAAAATGCTGGGGTCCTGGGATTCCAGCTGGCTCGTCTCACAGGTGCATATTTCTGTGTCTTTAAAAGCCAAAAGGATATAAATCAGAATTCCTTGTACCAACATCAACCTCCTCACTAAACCTTTACCAGAAAATCCTGTAATGTCGTTTTCCCCCAGGATCCATCCACAGGATCCATCCACAGCCACCCAAGAATGACTCTACACTGCCTCATCTACAATTTACAGGGAATTGCAAAATGCATTAGGATGATGCAATAACGTCCTAATAAAGCCATGTAAGTAAAATAAAGTTCCATTCCAGACCAGAGATCAGAGCATTAAACTCATCATAAGCTGCAGTTGAAGTGGTGATTTTTATCGGAACATAAACGCCACAAATCAACTCTGCCTGATGCATTACCTCAAGGACTTAAAGTAGTTTTCCTTTGCAACTGAAAGCTTTATGATGACTTAGAAATTCAGCATAACCTGAAGACTGGCACGCACAAGCTCCAGGGCTGCCAGAGTTGTGCAGCCTCCAGAACGCTGAGCACAAGGCATTTATTTAATGCTCCTTTCTCCACGAGACTGACTTGAACAGCAGCGTGTGGAGGAAAGGGACCTCCACATATTCCAACATCTGGTGTGAGGAATAACTGAAGTTTGGCTGGTTTTCTGGGCTTTTTTTCATGCTGAAAGCAAGAAACACAGGCACCTAGTGAGGGAATAGCTTAAGACCCGAAGCTGTTTTCAAATATGATCTTTTCCTTAAAAAAATGTCAAAGTTAAAAAAAGACAAATAAACCAGGGTTAAGAGGACAGAACTCTTGAGGCACACCAGGTAGCATAAGCACATAAGTTAGCTTTAAAACCCGAAAAACCTTTTCCAAAATATTTAAAAATAAATTACTCTAAAAAGCTGAGGTGCTGCTCTCTCAACAGAGTCTTTTTGCTTTAGGCTGCCTAAGTGGAAATCACTGGAGATGTCAGTCAGGCATATGTGAAAGTCTCTCTCTAACATTGTGGTGAAAGAATACTGGCTTAGAACATTTTAAACCATTATGCTACTAAATAGCGAGGAAAATAAACCATTTGCTTGTGATATTTAGGATCAGCCTAGGATACTTTTCATTTGGTTCACTCCAGCATCTGCTGTCTTTGTCCCTACTTTTGTAGGCATTTGCACTATTTAGGAAGTTGGCTCCGAGGTACGTCTGCAGTATCCAAGTTTCTTTCAGGGACAGCTGCCTTCTCCCTATGTGCTTTTGTGGCACCAGGCATCTCACACAACTGAGCATCTGTACCACTGGAACTGCTCAGCAGTAGGACATGGCACATTCACTGCATTAGATCTCAAGTCCGTAAACATCGCAATATTTGCAACAAAAAGCCCCTCAAGTCGCTTGAAGTGTCTTCCAAACTGTATCACCATCTGTGGGAAGAAGTCAATATTTGAGACTGGTTCAATTCCTGCACTTCAAACAGCACAGGGTAAAAGCTTTACATTGATAAGCTCGTGTATCGCTGCCTCATACCCCAGAAAAAACAGTCAGAGGTGTCAAAGTCCTACAAAAAATGCTTCTGTGGTAATATGACACTGAAAGCTTTGGGAAAATTCATCCATTTCAACAAATGCAAAGAAACACATGCAGAGACAGGAGAAAATTTAACTGGAAATACAATAGCAGCTGAAATTCCCCCTGGCTCTCACCATTAGAAGATCTTTCTACACTTGTCAGCTTTTTACTTTCAGCATCCTGGAAAAACACTTGGTGTTCACAGCGAACTGTCACCTCACAATATACCCACTTTCTACAGCATTTTGAACCTACTGAACAGGAGGCACTTGTTGACCTACACTTTCCTTCACTGTGAGCACAGATTCATCCTCTCAAGCAGTTAAACCATGACAAGACCTTCACTTCTACCTTTAGTGAGGAATCGCTACAACAATTTTTGAGAGAAACACAGTGTCACCTAAACCTAACCCATTTACACGATTTCCATATCCTTCACAGAACTGATTTGTGAGCAGGGTTTTCCTCGGAAGAAACCAGAATGAGGATGAGTCAATGTATTTTCCAAGAAGCAGCACAGAAGGTACCAATCAGTGCAGTGACACTGTTTGAAGGGAGATTATCCCCATCTCTTGTCTCTAGGAAATGCTAAAACAAGGTACAGGAACACCAGACACACAAAATATGCCAAGTATCACACTGCTTTAGTCTCATTTATCTGATCTCCAGAGGCATCAACACCCCTCAGCATTTTGATCCTAATTCAAAATCCCCTGACTATCAATTTACACCAAACGAAGACTTTCCTACGCTTAAAAACGTCCTCCTGCACTGAATTTCACTAAATTATCCTTCAAAAGAAAAAGTCGCTGCCTGGAAACTAGAAAGAGAAATCAAAACACACACATTAAATATCTCTATTAACTGACACTGGGCTAGAATAAAAATGTCCAAGGAATGACAAGGTTTGTCTTTTAAAAACTATTCCTTAATCCTGAAGAGGTCTGCTGATCTACAGCCACTAAAAAACCCTGAAGACAACAGCATTTGTCAGAACATTCCACTTGATTCAGGGTAGAAACTCCTAAAGGCTCTTAAATGAAATGCATTTTGGCTGTGCCTTGTGCCAGCTGATTCACAGGGCTGTCACACACTCCACAGACAGAAGCTGTGGGTAAGCTGAAAGGTGCTGAGCTGCTCCATGGAGCACCTCCCTGCAAGGATTCAGGCTTGAGGAAGAGGATTTGGCAAACACAGCAGGAATCCTGCGGGATCCATACACTGAAGGGCTGGCGGGGTCTGTCTGTCCATCAGCAGGGCTGCTGTGCTCACCAGCACATCCTCCAGACCCTGTTTTTCATGCTGGAAGTGATCAGCTACTCCAGCAGTGCCCTGAGCATTTTGTCCAGACATTCAAGACAGACATAAGGAGTTGGAGCATATCCAGAAAAGAGAACAGAGCTGGGAAGGGTCTGGAGCCCCAGGAGTGGCTGAGGGAGCTGGGAAAGGGGCTGAGCCTGGAGAAAAGGAGGCTCAGGGGGGACCTTGTGGCTTTGCACAACTCCCTGACAGGAGGGGACAGCCGGGGGGGGTCGGGCTCTGCTCCCAGGGAACAGGGACAGGAGGAGAAGGAACGGCTTCAAGTTACACCAGGAGAAGTTGAGCTTGGATATTTGGAAAAATTTCTTCACTGAAAGGGTTGTCCATGTCTGGAATAGGCTGCCCAGGGCAGTGGTGGACTCCCCATCCCCGGAGCCACGTGGATGTGAGACTTGGGGACATGGTTCAGTGGTGGCCTTGGCAGTGCTGGGAGAACAGCTGGAGCTGATCTCAGAGGGCTTTTCCAACTAAACTATTCAATGATTCTATGAAAAAGAGCTACAGAAAATCACTTTTGGTGGGCTGACTGCTAAAAGAGCAAACAAATGCAACTTCAGGTGACAAAAAGACACCTCACTGGAAAATTTTGAAAAACAGCAGCAAAAATGTTTTCTGAAAAAGGTCACATAAGGTTTTCCCAATGCACTGCAACAGAAGCTCCCAGTACCCTTATCCCAAAAGCATCACTGTGCATTATGCCTACAACAACACTGGACAGGATGCAACTTTCACCATATTTCGCTCTTACCCAAGTTTAATTATTGAGTGGCTAATTTAACCACCATCACTGATTAATTAGAATAAAAAAGCCAGAAGCAGAACTAGCACAATACAACAAAACAAGATTAAGCTCTACTGGAATCTACTCTGAATATTTTTTAAAATTCCATGTCAACAGACATTTCCTTTTTGCAAATTGTTTGTGAGCAGTTGATGTCCCTATTAGAGAAACATCTGGAGTCTTTGTTTTTGAATTTACTTCTCAACGTTTGAGATTGACCTTTTCATTTCTAAATCAGGTTTCATCCAAATATCTTAAAAAAAAAAATAACACCACAACCCACTGCTGGTTTCCAAGAACAGCAGCTGCCAGCTCACTGTACCTCTGAAAGACACCAAAACCCTGAACTGCACTTCAGGAGGTTTCCTGAACACTGCTGAATATATCACAGCATCATGGAATGGTTTGAGTGGGAAGGGACCTGAAAGTCCAACCAGTGCCATCCCCTGCTGTGGGCAGGGACACCTTCCACCATCCCAGGTTGCTCCAAGCCCCATCCAACCTGGCCTTGGACACTTCCAGGGATCCAGGGGCAGCCACAGCTTCTCTGGGCACCCTGAGCCAGGGACTCCACCACCCTCACAGCCATGAATTCCTTCCCAAGATCACACCTATCCCTGCCCTCTGGCAGTGGGATGCAGTTTCACCTTGTCCTGGTACACCATGTCTTTGTCCCAAGTCCCTCTCCAGCTCTCCTGCAGCCCTTTTAGGCACTGGAAGGGGCTCTGAGGTCTCCCTGGAGCCTTCTCTTCTCTTCTCTCTCCAGTGAGCAGTCGCAGCTCTGCCAGTCTGGCTCCAGAGCAGAAGTGCTCAAGTCCACATCATTGAGACCTGTCGAGTTTCTCATCCACCAACACTCCAAGTCCTCCTCCTCCTCCTCCTCAGGGCTGCTCTTGGATCCATTCTCTGCTTGGCCTCTGTCTGCTGTTGAAATTGTCCCAACCCATGTGCAGGACCTTGCACTTGGCCTTGCTGAACTCCACGAGGCTCACAGGGGCCCCACCTCACAAGTCTGCCATGGAGAGTCCTTCCAGAATTCCCTTTCCAAAGCCACCCACGTTTCTCCACATTCTTCCCTATTAAATACAACCCTTCTTCAAAATTCCTCATTCAACAAGTCTCCAGTTTTTAAAAACTCTTTCTTCCTCTCCCTGCAAGACCTTTCCCATCTTCCATCTGAATTTCCTGAACTTCGTAACACTCTGCTAACATTTTTCCCTCCAAAATCCCCTTATAATCATTTAATCACATCAACTCACAACTCTTCTACTGTGTCTCCTCCACAGCTCTCCTTTTGTGCATCCCTCCTTCCTCCCATCGCGGTCTTACCCTGCTGGAGTCAAGCATGAGGAACCTGGAGAGAAAACATCCCAGCCAGGCCTCCTGAGCTTTAGAGAAACTCAACTGGACGTGGCACGACCCCAGCAAGAAGGAAATGAATCCTTTAAATACCAGACTGATCCACGCTGGTTTGCGCAGGAAGAAAACACAGCAGCCCCTTTTTGACTAAACAGTACATAAATATAACAATTTTACCTCTCCATGGCTCTGCTATGACAGAAACCAGAGTATCACGTTCAGTTTTTTTTGTAAAGGATGTTCCAATCAGTAAGTACACGACACAGAGATTTGAGGGCTACAGGAAATGCCTGTGAGATTTCATTCTTTTTTTTTTTTTTTTAAGCTCAAGCTATTTGTCCTACTTGTTTACAACCTCTAAAAAAACCTTTGCCATGAAAAAAAATGAGAATATTAAAGTGCTATTTAATCTGGTAAGGAAGCTCACAAAATTAGCTGTGACAAGAAACTGGGAAATACAAACGTGAAACAAGATGTTTTTATACTGTTTTCAAATAGCTGGGGAAATCAATTTCTGAACTTGTCAAAAAATGGTGGGATCTCATACTTTTCATACCTCCAAGAAGAGGTGGCATGAATTTTCCTCTGACAAACAGTAATGAACTCGAAATACAATAACCACACAGAACTAGAAGATTACAGTGTACAGACTACACAAGCCAAAGGTCTTGGACTTCTTTTGTCTCATCCTACAACCCAAACTACATTCATTTCAGGTTTCTTACGTCAAATACTGAGCAAAACAGGCCAAGGAAAATGGTTCAAATCAATTCCACGAAAGCTCTCGGGGTTGTGTAGCCTTTGGCAGTAACCCCTGTCCTCTAGATTTCCATCTGGTAGTTGTCCATTTCTATTCATTTTTGACAGAAGCTAAAAAAATAAACCATTTCTTTCTGAAGCTCCAACACCAGGTTTGGGTCTGAAATGTTCGTTAGCAAGTTCTTGGAACCTTCCAGTGGGAGGTGTCCCTGCCCATGGCAGCAGGGCTGGAACTTGATGATCTTTAAGGTCTCTTCCAACCCAAAACATTCTGGGATTCTGTGATAAGTCTGGTTGTTCAGCCACACAAAATTATTTAACTCGTGTTCTGCTTGCTGAGCTGATTTTTTGGCCGATCATTTCTGCTTTTGAGAAATAAACCTTTCCCCTCCAGGAATCTCAAACACTTTAAAGCCACCTCCAGCTCGTATTTTCCCCACATAAGCATTTCAAAAGTCTTCAGAACTTGAAGATCTGAACTCTGTGGTTCTCACCTTATACTGCACTTCAACACAAGTACTTTAGTAGGGGCATTTTTGAGGGCAACCATTGATGTATTTTTAAAAACATAGATGTTTGCAAAACTTACCTCTTTCTCTGTATCCCTGGATATACAGGTCCACTGGTTTTCCTTCACACTGTATGCCCAGAAATCAGCCAGATCCTGAGTTCCATCCCAGCCACCAAACAAATAAACAGTCTCTATTAAAAAAAAAAAAAGAAAGTTAATTTTATTTTAAAAAGAGAACGCATTTAAACAGGCTAATACCTACAAAACATCTGTGACAAAGACAAACTATCAGAAGAGAAATTTAAAGTCTTTTTTTACTTCAAACACCACTCCTCTTTCAATGGAACTAGTCATCAAGACAAAAATGTGGTTTGGTTTAGTAATGGAAGATTTTAGAATTGATAGACAGCCAATTCTCAGAGTCATTTTCTATTTCTACATTTACATAAGAGGCAATCAAACCCACAACCTTCTGATTAAAATTCCAGACAGACAAATGAACAATATTTAACATTTTGGATCCTGTGCATGTAGTCTATCAATGACACCTCAGCCTGTGCCCTGTTTGGTGCAGGATTTATACATCAACAAGATTTTGGAGACAGGAGCAGCAAAGTTTTTCTGTTTAGTCCACCCCCTAGCTAGAAAAATCAACTACAAAATCCTCTTCAAGGGAAATGTCTTGCATAAAGTAACTCACCTGATGCCACAAAAGCTAATGAGCAGAAGAGTCACAAATTCAAGTGTTTCAGGGCTGTCACCTCAAACCCACAGCTGCACTATGCACAGCAAGTTCTAAGGCTTCCCAGACTCACTGATAAAACCAGATGAAGCCTTTGAAGAGGGGAAGCATTTAAGAAAGGAGTTTCTGTTCTGCCATGGAGAGATAACCAAACTACTCCCATTATAGAAATAGCACTATCTGGTCTCAAATTCTAAAAGTACTCCATTTTTAGACTGCATTAAAACACAACACAAAGCCAAGTCCAAGAAGAACAAGCTCCTCAAGACTTGTAGAGCTTTGAAAAACTCCTTTAAAATCTACAAACAACTTCTATTATGGAGGCAATGGCCAATTTTTAATCCAACACCAATTAAAGCGCGGAGTTAGAGCACGATTATAAAACGGGACTAGTCCCTGACCCTTACCTACCATCAGGATAGTGGTCATCACCATGGAAAGGTTACCCTGGTTCATTAACTTTAATTACCCTTCCTCCTGGACTCAGGGCTCCCAGTGTTCCCTGCAAAGAGCAGGTCCCTTTGTGCACATAAATTCTCACAGCTCACAAAACCCACATTACCACAACAGCTTCATTGATAGCCGAGAAAAATAAAAGATTTGGCACCAGCTAAAAATCCTACTGGGGCCTTGCCAAAATGTCAGGCCTGCCTGGAAAGGCTTTGTTGGCTCACATGAAATTTAATAGCAAACCTGAATGACTCCGATGAAAACTCAGATTTTGGAAGTTACCTAACCCAGGCTGACAGAATTAAATGTGAGCAAGGAGAGGGGAGCACGGGCACCCAGCTGGTGCTGAGCATCCCCAGAGTGACACCCTGAACACAAGTGCACATGGACTCCGTGCCAGGCCCATTTTTCATCATGAGGTAAAATTGTAGCTCACATGAAAGAAAGGCTCCATCACTATCTCAACCCAATGAAAATCATTGTTTAGTTTCATGCCTTTTCGCAGAAGTATATGCAGATTTTAGAGAAAGGTTTCATGTTTTAAAAGAAGTATTTCTTAATGTATAAATGCATCTGTTGCTGGTAATGTCAAGTAAATAACTTTTTATAGTTCTCCTAAAATTTGGAATTGTTTTCCCATGGCATAAAGCAAAAAAATAGTTGTTTGGTGGTTTGTGGGATTGTTTTTGTTTGGTTGGGGTTGGGTTTGATTGTTTTTGTTTGGATTGATTTGAGTTTTTTTGGGCATTTTAAGTTGTTTTGGTTTTTTTTGAAGTCAAGCTTCACTTTATTTCCAACCAGTATCACTGCTTGTATTCTAGCTTTTAGTTCAGATTTTATGGGATGGCTTTTATTTTTTTTTCACTCTGCATGAAGAGACCCAACCAGGACAGATCTCAAAGGCCAATATTCAAAGAAGAGGACAGAGGCCACAAACCCCAAGCAGCAGCAGTGGGGCAGCTCGAGGGGAGCCCAGCAGTCCCACACCAATATAACTCTGGTAGCACTGGGGAACTCAAGGAGGAAAGGATCCTCCCTCTGCATCCAAGCAATATGGAACGCAGCAAAATTGATGCTGCTTTATTAAAGCAAGTCTCTATTCAGCTTTAGGGGCAGAGCAGGAGAATTTTCAAACCTAGCTGCAAGAAAAAAAACATGAAAGCAATTATATTTACCCAAAGCTTTTACCAGCTACGTTTAGGAAGTCAAATTTCTCCTCCAGCATCCTCAGCTTATTTCCTCTACATTTATTTCTGAATACAAATTCAACACTTTGAATTAAATATGTTCTGTGAGTATTTCTAAACCGCTTGCTCAGTCAAAAATTTTTCTGTGACGTCTGAGTTTTCTTCTCTTACTCTCTAGATGATTAAAAGGTGCCAGAGAAGTCCTCAAATTAGAGGACGTGCATTCCCAACAATCAACATATTTCCTGTCAGCCTCTCCTTAATTTCTATTTCTCAGAAAAGGAGCAAAGCAGTCGTCTCCAACCCATTAAATATCAAAATTCTTGGGGTGGTTTCAGTCCAGGTTCAGACACATTCTCAAGGACAGTTCTCTGGTGAAATCCTTGGTGGGATTCTGGTACACGAGGTCTTCCTCAGTAAATACATTCCAGTCCTGGTGACATATTTAACTACGTTCTTTGGTCAAGTAGTATTTCCATGTCTCTGCTAGAACAGATCTCCACAGAATATAAAAGAATTGTGGATCTACAGCACCTCTGCAAGGTCCATCAGTCCTCCCCCAAATCCCTCACGGGAGGGCTAATTTCAGCAGAGACCACGATGCCCAGGGAATTATTCAGTCATACTTAGAGTATCTCCAAGGATGGACATCTCAGACTGGATCTCTGCTGCAATGACTGGTTAACTTCATTGCAATTTTTCCCCCTAATATCTAACATGATTTTCTCTTCCTGTCCATTATCCTATCCCTCTGCTGCCCCCCCAGGAGCTGAAGACAGCTCTAGGATCCTCCCATTAGCCTTTTTTCTACCCCAGATGAACCAAACCAGCTCCCTGAGCATCTCCTCACACATCACATGCTCCAGCCCAGACCACCTTGGTCAGTTCAGTTTGACACAATCCTTACTGTCCCAGACAGCCCAAACCAGGCACAGCACTCCAGATGTGTCCCCAAGTACCCAAAAGAGGAACATCACCCTCCCCTCTCCCTGCTGGCCCTGCCTGTGCTGGTACAGCCCAGCAGGAGAGGCTGGCCTTCAATGCCACAAGGACATGTTGCTGATGCACATTTCGCTTCCAGCACCTTGCAAATCCTTCCATGCAGCCAGTCCACAGCCTGTCCTCCTGCACAGCTGTCACATCCCAGGGGCAAGATCAGACCCTCACAACGTTCTCCTGCAGCCCCTCAGGGTCCCCTGAACTCACAGTCCCATTCCCCAGTTCATCAGCCACTGCCCTCCCAGTAAGCTGTCCCTGAAACTGCCCTCCCAGTTTAGCTGTCCCTAAAACTATGAAGGATTCCTCTCAGAAATAAAAAACCAATCAAGGTGTAAGATGTCTCAAAAGTCTTCTACAAAAGGATGGTACTTCCCCAAGTAGCACCCACACCTTTAGTTACATGCCAGCAGTGCTGCCCACTTTCTGAGGAGCATTTAAGAGCACAAACATAAAACCAGCGTTCAATCTTCTTGCAGGGTCACCCCTTGGTTTCTGAACTACAGTTCAGCCGAATACAAGCCGGCTGAATACAAGGGGTTTTTTTAAGGATAGGCATACAGTCTCAAATGTGAAAGCCCCATGAAGTTGAGTAACCTCCAGGATTCAGCAGCTGTTTGTGTTTCAGAGCTTAGAAGCCATCTGTGTTTTGTTTCTGAGATCCCTTCATCCTGTACACAAGTCTTGTCTTTAAATATCTTATGGATAGCAGTGTTTTCCTCAGGCAAAACAGCATCCTTCATGTCTGCTGCTCTCTCTTCATCTTTTTCATCTTCCCATGCTGCTTTTGAACCAGCCTTGTCATTTCTGCTGTGCTGCCCACGGATCCAATGGGCACGCTGGGCCCAGTGCTCTGAATCTCCCTCTGTTCCCAGCCTACAGATTTGTCCTCATTTATCTAATGGAAGGAAGCAAACGGAATTCCTTCGGACTAAAGAAAAAGCAAAATGATGTACAACCAAAATTACACTGTAGTTGCACTTCAGTGAGAGAACAGAGGCACCATATCAATAAAGACCATTTCACTAATGTTTTCCCTCAAAAAACTGTTTCACTTGCCAAAGAGAAGAAAAACGGAGACAGAAGAAAAATCATGGTTGCTTTGCTGTTATTTCTAAAGCAGGCTCATGGGAAAACTTCAACATTTAAGAAAGCCTGATATAACACCAAATATCTTTTTTTAATAGAATAATTTCTACATGGTCCATATTTCTATTGTTACCAAGACAATTACATGGCTTTATGGCCTGCAGTGTCATTCACTGTGTCTGCCCTGTAAGAGCAGAAGAGATCAATTCCACCTTGCCATGGAATTGTAAACCACATCTCCAAAGCACAACACCCATACTGTTCATAAGTACTGACATTACTTCTTAAAACTTGCTTTTGGCAATTCACTTACCCATTCCCTCTTTCTTCCAGAATAAGCACTGGAGTTTTGAAATATGTGGCATATCTGACCCATAAGGAGGCCAGGGAGGGCAAACTCAAAGAGCTGTTAATAAGGAACCTGTGCCAGATGCTGACACCCTCATCCAAAACTGCGTTAGGGTTCAATTCCCTGGGAACACAGTTCTGCACACAAGCCTGTGTGTTACTGCCCCAGTATTTCCCCAGAGCCTACACAAACAGCTCCTCATGTCTGACATGCAGCACACAACACTGCTCTTGTGTAGTTTCGGGGTTGTTTGGGGGATAGTTTTGTTTTGACCTATATACCTGGGCTGCAACTACTCCAATACTTCCCCTTCCTTGTAGAAAAGCAGAACTCTCCAGCATCCCACACGGAGAGCTGCATGAGAAATGCACCTTGCAGGGAAAGGCAGGAATAACAGGAGCTTTCTCTTTTCATTTGCGGCCTAAAGCTTTAAAGTACCTAACAGTGGTTTTAGCTATACCTGTGAATTTCTCTTAGTTTATGTTTCTGCACATGTATACCAAATCCAACATCCCAATCCTGCCATCCAGAGTCATTCCAGAGTGTTAATGTGACTAAAATGATGAAGGATATTGTGGGAATCACTAACTTCCCATTTTTAATTTCTCTTTCTTTTTATCTAGGAAGACATCAAGCTGCATTCTCAGTTCTGCATCCCACAATGCCTAGAGCTGCATTTCAAACTGCTCTAAGAGTTTTCCAAAGCATCAGGAACACTGCACTTAGTCAGCTGTGGCAGGTACTAAGAACAAGAGTATCAGATGGAAATGAGCTCCAGCACAAGTTACTGGCTGCCAGCAGAGACCCTGAATTCTCTTTCAGTTACTTTCAGTCTACTCTAGGTGAAAGATCAATCATGCTAAAAGGCAGTTCAGACCAAGTTAATCCATGTTCTACCTGAATCTGATAAAAAAAGTCTCAGTGACTCCATGCACTAGCAGCAACTTAAGATCTAGTTCAGCTACTCACAAACCCATATCCTCTATCTTAACACCAGCATGTGCATCCAGGAGGCTCAGTACTATTAAATTAGAATTATTTTTCTAGTCAGTAATAAGTGGTTAAAATCTCCTTGAGGCGAAACAAAATGCCAAACCATTTATAGTTCATTTACAGCTACAGTAGGTCTGGCCATCAGAGATGAAAATTTGTTTCCAACACTTAATTCTATGTGATACAAAACTTCAGATTTTAAGTTATAAAACTTACAGTCATACTTTTAAGTGTGATTGTGCTGTTTCACTTCACTTCCAAAAGATTCAAGTTGAAGAAAATACTGATTTTTGAGCAGGACCTCAGTCCTCTAACAAGACTGCAAAGTGAGATGATTTTTCTTCAGTTGCCAAAGTCTTCTGAAAAAAACCCACTCAGCATGTGTGTCAGTAAGGAGGGAGGATGCCTTTGAAGAGAAGAGTACACCACTGCTCCCTTTTCCATTAACACTGGATCTGTCCAAGGTTAGCCAGGGAGCTTTCCAGCTCCAGTCTGTAAAATGCATCCTGACATAACTGGCTAAATTCCCACCAGCTCATTAAACTCCACCTATATTCAAAAGGAAAACTCCAGCAATCAGCAATGGCAAACAGCCCCAAAAACTTCCCCTGGCCTCTCACGAGCCAAATTAAATGGCAAAACTGATCATCTCAAAAACATTTCAGCTATTACAAGCCTCAGTGGACCTGGATGCAAAACTGAGAGCAACTTCCCAAACAGCCCACAGGGAAACTTTGGGAAGGTACCCCACCACCTCTAAACAGAGCTACAACAAGAAAGAACCACCATGAGAGAGAGGGAGAGGGAGATCCAGGACTTCACCTCTGTGGGTACTGCCCACCCACTTTTGTGCAAGTAAAAAAAAAAATAAAAATAGACTGTATATATTTGATACATTCATGATACACATTATATATATATATAAAAATAACATAAATATTAATATATGTGCAATGCACATATATATCTCCAAAGTATATATAATACATATAAAATGTATCAAGAAATATTAAAAAATATATGGATGAGTTTCACTGCCTCGTTAAAGCAGAGTGAAACTGAAGTCAAAGGCAGAGCTGACAACCTTACTGGGACTTAAGAAAAGCAAGAGGAATGGAAAGGAAGGCTCACACTACCATGGATATTTTATTTTCAGGAGGTGTGCAGGACTATCATTTCCAAGCTGACAAGGATCATGTTTCTTCCACGCTCTTGTGAAACACTCTCTGCTAATTCCCGAGGCCACTAGGGAGCGTCCCCAGCCTCTGCATAAACACCGGCAAATCCTCCGGCGGCGTTCTTTTCTAATCAATCTCAAACCTCTCCCACCAAATGAAAGAAGTTTACTCTCCTACACCAAATAACTCGAGTGCTTCCTCCAGAGCAGCAACTACTCTGAGCAAAAGCCAGAGGCTGCAGCTACTGCTGGATTTCTGCTTGTTCACTATGACTTAGCAAATTACTCTGGAAGGTCCTATCCTGTCACATGCTCTGTCCCCGTCCTGTGACCACAACAGATACGGCCCTGGGCATTTTTTCTGCCAACTCCTTCAATGCCACCCTACATTCCTGTCCAGTACCCACACCCTGATCTTGTTTCTCCCTTCCCAAGAACAATCCTTCCCCTCACACAGCAAAGATTCAGGCAGATGCTTTCCCTGTTTTAGTAAGGACTGACGTAGCACAGAAATCTGATTAAATAACAAAGATATAGAAAATTATGCGGAACAACAATCACTGGAACTGTTCCTGATACACCACCCCACTTTCTTTTCTCTGCAGGTTCTCTGAAACAGAGGCTGAGCCATTCTTTGAATTGCTACAGGAAATACTTTTGCAAAAGATGTCTAAAGAATTATATTTAACAGGAGTTTCTTGCACACTCTGGGAATTAGAAGCTGCTCCAACCAAAATACAAGGAATGTTTCAACACATCAGATCTATTGCTTGAGCACAGCCTGCAGCAGATAAGGGAAATTATTCTCCCTAATTTCTCTTCTCTTGTTAGGAATCCTGCTCTAAGATGGTAGGAAGAACAAAAAATTAAAACCAATTGTTCGTGGTTTCTTATTTAAGACAAGACAATGGCTAAGGCATAACTCAGAATTATTAGGGAAGAAGAGGAAATGCAGCTGGAATATACATCCAGAGAAGAAGAGCATTTAATCCAACTATTAGAAATCGAGCGGGTTTTTTTTTTCCTCCAAAACTGAAGCTAACACAGTGCCTGAAGAAAAACACATTTGCATAATTATCTGGAAAATAACTGATTAAATAATTTAGTTAAGAAATGTAACAACTACTCACCTGTCTGCACATCTATAACCATCTGATGGCCACCTCTCATCCCTGGCCGACTGTCTTCCCCGTCACCTTCAAAGAAAGAAGGAGAGTTTTCCATTTTAAGATTTTTAAACCAAAGAAAGATACAACCTTAACATGGAAGCAGAGGAACTGAGTAACTCACCCTTTTTTAAAGACTAGCATGTCACTTTTTCCAGGTAATGCTTTTTGTGCACTATAGAACTGTACAAAGTTTAATAGTGAATTCTCTGGTGACTGACAGTACAGAGAGCAGAAGTGAAGAGTGCAACTCCCAGTGCCTTGGAAAGGAGCTCCAACGTTCCTGACGCACTCGGTGCACACAAAAGAGCTCTGAGCTGTCCTTGCAGCTCTCCAGCAGGGACAACACAGCCACCCTTTGGCTCCCCTTCCATCTCTCCCCACCTGAGAGCTGCCTGAGGGCTGAGTTCTGACAACTGATACTCAAAGGACAGGGAAATGAACCCCTGGGATGGGAGCAGGAGGTGATGCAGACAGAGAGCACAGCCAGCTCTGCACCAGCTATTCTCACATATAAGGGAATTCCAACAGTCCAATTAAAGCAGCTTTCCAACCAGTTTATGTATCTTTAAGCATTCAGGACAGGTGACACAGATAACCCCTCCCAAGGGGCTTGGGGACAGTGCTCTACATTTGGTAATTGTCACCTTGGATCCCACATTTGCTCTGTGACAGTGATTTTTGTACTCTGCTGTTAAGGATGCTGCTACAAGTCTCCTCTAAGGCAGACAGGAATGGAAAAGATTCTGCAGTTTGCATTTACTGTGTAACAGATCAAGACTTCAAAAGATCCACGTCATTTAAAATATTCCCTGTTAAGATAATGTATTTATTTGCCAACTCTTCACTTTAAGTTGAAGTTACACCAATTCCATGTGCTAAATCCTGTAACACAGATAATTGCCCTCATGTTTAACCAATATTCTGGGATTTGTTATTCAACCAATGATCCACCCTAAAGTTACCACCTGTATTCCTGCAGTATTCCTTACTCAACCAGAGAGCAGGCTGAATTGCACTGAATTTGCAGACAAATGCAACTTTTTCAGAGTAGAAACCATTCCCTAGAACTCTCCTAGAGGAGACTTTCTTGCATCATTTTCTTGCTCCATATTCTCAAAGGAACAACACAGAACTGGCAGTACCTGAGCTCTATCTTAAGAAACGCCCTTACCTTTGGTGCTTTTGGGAATAATCTGCCCCCAGCGAGGTTTGTACTCTTGCTGACTGATATACTGATTGAACAAGCCATCTGCAAAACAAAAATTTTGCTGGATAAAACATTTATCCCTTCATTATAGCGAAATCACTTTTAATGTGGGTAACTTCAGCCTAACTCAATCCAGTATGCCACACCAAAGCCTCCATTTTCAGGGAGTTCTCCATTATGTGTCAGTTAGTTTGTTAAACTTTTGTTAGTTGGTTAAAAGTTTGTTAATGAACTAAATGTGCAAGCACTAAAATAAAAAGAATACTTGCTACTAGATCAATCAAGAATTATCCAGTTTGCCTGCCAGGTCGTGCCAAGTGTCTATAAATCTCCAGTGTGGTGTATTTAATTAAGAATAGAATCCCTCCCCCTTATTTAAGCAAAAGGAAAGTTGCCAGTGCATATAAAATTCAACCATTTTAGTGCACGTTAAGTTAAAACTAGGTCAGACAGCATCTCTGGAGCTTCATCTGAGAAGGGAAGGGAAGCAGAGCAGATTGTTTAAATGCTGTGATACAGGACAACCGAGCACTGGATGAAAAACAAAACAACCATTTACATTCTCTTCAGAGAGTTAAGCAAGAAGAGCGACAGAGGAGCCGTTAGATCCCGGGCCAGATGTGCCAAGTGCAGCATTTCTGTGAGCAGCACCAGCTCCAGCGCTTTATCCACACTCCCCTTGTGCCCTCAACCTCTTCAGCACCCAGAGGCCAGCTCCTAATCCTGTACAGATGTTATCAGTCCATCACATAAACACCAATTTTCTGGAAAGGAGACTCGTAACTCCCACACTCCCTGAGACTGCTCTCCAGTCTGGGAAGGGCTTGGCACGTGGGGAACTTGGTGCTGTTATTCTTCAAATGCCTCCTCTGAAACACCTACCTCACCTTCTGTAGCACAACCAACTGTGAGAGCACCTGAGCACTGTTTGCCTGGCTACATCCCACCCATCACCCACCATCTCAACACACAAGCTCTTCCTGACAAATGTTTCTGCTGTATTAATGTATTAATGCATTACTTGGAAAAAAAAAAACAATAGGAATTTAAAAGACAATGAACGCCTCTGCTTATTTATACAAAAGCCCTTTGTAGGTATTATAGGCAAAAAACAATGATCCTTACTGAACACATCCCTATTTATGTAGAAAAAAAGTAAAAATCTTTGTTAAGCATAACACAAGGCTCAGAGAAAATTTTAAAGTGTTTCCTGGCATCCTGTAGTTTGTCGTGACTGAAATCCAGGTTTTAATTAAAACCCAAGCCAACAAGTATTTCCTGGGAGAAGATGAATGCTCTATTTAGAGACCATCTAACAGGAAAACAAGGGCACTTGAGAGCTCCTGAAAGGTGATGAGTTTTGGTCTGAAAATATAAAACTTCCATAAACTCAGCTGTGCAAGTTTTTCCAAATAAATACTCTGAAAACAGGGCAGATTTTACTTTCACCTCAGAGCCAAAACCAGCAGCTCTCTCCCCACATTAGGTAATCGAGGAAAGCCAGAAGTTTGCTCAATGTATGTAGAAAGAAGAGTGGTTTATTTTGGGTTTAATAGCAGGGTTCTTAACTCCCACTTCTTCAGCATTTATGAAGTTGGGACAACACACGAGAGGCTTGAAGCTTGAGATCTCATAAATTCTGATTCAGAAAAGCCAGGGCTAATAGAACAAATGCATGTGCTGTAAGAAATCCCACAGTGACTCAGCCACGAACCCAGACAGAAATTTAGCTTTTTGGTTTATCATTACAGCCTTGGGTCTGCAAGACAGAAACCAAAACCGTATTTATCCCGATGGCACCCAATAGATAATTGGACATAAATAGCTCAAAAGAACGAATTACACCACATAGGATCTGAAAGGGTGATTTAACCTCTCTCCCATGCTCTACACCCACGGGCTGCACTTGTCAAGATACGACACTTCTCCTCTGCTGTGCCTTCAGCCTCTTTTAATAATGCTTCTTGTCTTCCATGGGACATTGGTTTGGAAATAATCCAGCTTGCTTCCCAGAAATGTTTCCTTCTGCTGGAAGCAGTTCCACATTCACTCTACTTGCATTGCAAACCAGCAGCAGCTTGTTTTGGAAGCTGAATCACCACCTGTCTGACACCACCAGGGAAAAAAAAGGAGGATTTCTAGGTGGATTCTGTACCCTACGCCAGACCTACGCCAGCGCACTCCTTATGTTCCTTGTCAGGAGAGCACTGCTGACCAAAAGGTCTCCAAAGCTCCTGTGAGGCACTGAGGATCAAATCTAGGCCTGCTCAGGTCTGTCAGCTGTTCCCACTGAATCAGGAGTTTAAAATAAATTTCGAGACTCTTGTCAAAAAAAAAAATAAAAAGCGTCAGGTGGAAGTTTTTAAATGAAGTGTTTTCTTTCACTCCGGAGACCTCTCACTTCAATGTCCATGTTTACTAAAATTACAGCCAAAAAAACGACTTTGTACTATTTTCAAGCCCTTTGCAGCAAGTCATGACGCATTTTGGATGTAACAACACGAAGTTCACCGTGATTAAAGCTCAGTAAATTCTGCCTCCCTGATAAGCCAAGTCTTTATTTTGCCAGCCAATTGCAGGTTACCCAGAAAGGATTAGGACAAATATTGCAGACAATAATATTTAACTTGCTGAAGCCAATCAGGAGCAAGTCGGATAAAGTTTGGGGGTTTTTAGCTAACACACATCTCCAGGTAGGGTTGCTGAAATCTATTCACTTCACTGCCAATGGCTCAAAAACCTTCAGAGTGACATTTAGCCCATAATTTTTGGGAGGTAGGGTTTGAGATTTTAAGATTTTTCTCAAACCAAAGAAAAGTAGCCAAAACACCTAAACGGTTTGAGGCTTTTTGAGTCACAAACTACATTCTAAAGAAAACCTGAAGGAGAGAAAGGTTCTACCAGATAAAAATCCAGCCATTACTTGACAATTTCCTCAAGATATGGGAGAAACAAGGAAATACACAATTTTTTCTCCAGCCTCAGAGCTGCAATATTTTCTTGCACTTTGTTCTTCATAAAAATGAAACAAGGTTTGCTCTCAAATCCATGTAAGTTATCATTTTTCTACACAAACTCTACCATTTACTTCCCAGAGGCTTTGGATCCCTAGCCAGCCTCTCCCTTCCATATATCCCTGTATATAGAACAGCTTTCTCAGAACCAAATCCAAACAATATTAAATGGTAAAATTGAGGTATACGTGTCTGTCTAGAGCTTCCAGGGGAATACAATTGTTCCTGTGCATCCTGTTCCTGTGAATCATGAGTTCTGGGAGACACTGGAGCCTGCAGGCTGCACATCACAACTTCTTGTTTGTCGCACAGGACTGACTCGTCACCAGATAAACACATGTCACACGCTGACAGGAGCGGTGCCAGAAGGAACACCTCAGTCCCTGGAATACTAATAAGAAACAAGCAGCTCTTCCAGCCATTCCAAGCAGCTTCCTGTGTCTACAGGAGCTGCGAGAGGTCCGACCAAGCAATTTGTACTCCACATACTCTCTGGAGGAATATTAAGCAGATTTTTTCCTTCAATAATATAGGCCCGAAAGCTACAGGAATGGATCCAAATGTGAAGCATTTGAACCGAGTCTGTGAACCAGCTGAGATTTAGGGAACCTTTTCTTTTTGAGACGAAGTCAGGCAGCTGTCAGAGTTTCCATTTGCCCATTTTCTAAGTGTAACGCACAAGTCAAAAGAATCAGTGGGAAAAGTGTGGCTGCCTGCCACCAAGCTCTCAAAAGAAATCATCTGGTGATGTGAGGTGGAAGACAGCGTTCATCATTAGCAATGCAAAAGAACAAGAGTTAGCTCTGCCAGCACTAATTCTTGACCACCTACTCTTTTTCTACATGACTAAGCCTATGGAAATAGCCCGCCAGAGATGCAGAGCGTTGCACTTTGTCAATACCCACCACTGCAAATACCAGCCTCTCCAGAAGACATTTTAGGCTGAACTGAGTGTGCAGTATCTCTGTCAACCTCGCTGCACTTCTGTTTGTGCCTTTAAGGCAATGAACTCCCAGATCAGCAAGCGGTCAGGAGTTCACATATTCATGCCCAGTCTGCAACGGAACAGTCGCTCTTTGAACGATTTCAGGGATAATTTAAGGATCTGTATGTCTCAATTAACTCTACACTTCAGCTACACTACACAGACACAGGACTAAAGTTAATCCTCTTTTATTTGGAAAAACAACACATCAGACAGGAGTTCAGTGGTAAGAACACCCACACCTTAGAGACTAAGCAGCAAGCTACTGAGACTTCACGACAGAGCTGCTAGGAAAGTAAAATGATAAAAAAATCATCACAGAATGGCCTGGGTTGGAAAGGACCTTAAAGACCATCTAGTTCTAACCCCCATGCTGTGGACAGGGACACCTTTCACCAGACCAGGCTGCTCAGAAAATGGTGGGGAGCTTGACAGATGCAGAACAGAGTAAGGACAGGTAACTGTGGAAGATCACAGGGAGTAGGTAGTAGGAATACTGTAGGAGAACATGCTGAAGGCTGAAAACCTCTATCCCCATCCTACCAAGAAGAATCCAGCTGTTAAGCACCATTAATATTCAGCACCTTGACTACCACAGCTTCAGACACATTGCTCCAGCTGCAGTTTGGGGGGGTTTGTGGCTATCAGAAGAGGTTTGTCCCGTCCTCTCCCCCACCCCAGGCTGATCAGCTCCCTGTCTGGGTTGGCCATGTGGCAGCACGAGCACCAGCGCCAGGGACACACTGTCCTGAGCAAGGGCAGGATTGACCCAGTTAGCGAAAACCCGCAGTCGTGTCAGCTTAAAGCGAATGTGGGATGCAGCCTCAGTGTCTCGGGACGGATAGCGCTTCTCTCCAAAGGGTGCTGGGAGGCGACAGAGCTTTAAATGGCTACATTTAAAGCTGAAGACAGCATAAGGAATGGCAGGAGGATGGGGGAAGGAAGGTTAATGTATTCCAAGACAAGCAAAATCATTAAGGATGACCAACAGAGCGATGGGAGATGCACACACTGACATTTAACTTCAGCTAGCCAGGTGCCGGATTAAAATGAAGCAAAATAAACATCCCCATGCATATTTTTCTCTCCCTCAGAAGCAGTGACAAAACCTAATGATGCTCTTGAAGACTCTCCTGCTAAATTATCCACCGTCTGTTACTACCAAGACTTGCTTCTTATATTTGCTGGAACAAAAAAAAAAAAGGCTAATAAAACAAGCTACAGCATATACCACCAGCTCACCAAAGTGATGCTGAGCTCCTCAGCCTCCAAAAAGGGACATGATTACAAAGACCAGGGAAGGAGGATTATCCACATCAAATCTGACAAGAAACAAGTGTCTGTCAGACAGAACAATATAAGATCTATAGTTTCCTACCAGGCCAGTCCTTTGCCAGTACTTCCACACCTGGAAAAGCAGAGCACTGCTGACAGCAGCCCCACCCTCAGCACACGTTAAATAGTAAAAGAAATTAAGATATAGCAGCTCAAAAAATGAGGCTACAAACTTTCTGTTCATTAGCACCCAAGAAAAAAATCCAATTTTTGAGAGTACTTTTTCAGCACATTCTAAGACTTTGAGTGAAATTCCATTCAAGAAATCATTTCCACTCCAGCCTGCAATGAAGCGGAAAGAGGACAGCCTCCAGGCACTGAGATTAAGCCATGGCCAAGGCAGCAGAGCGAGGCAAAGATAAAATCATCACCATCAGCACACAGCACTCCTCTGGCTGCTGCAGCATCATGGTGGGCTCATCAGCTCCCTCCAGGCACTCGTGTCTCTGAGACACAGACAGAAACAGCTCCCTGCTGCTTTCCCAGCCTGCAATCCTCCCTTGCCCTTACAATTCAGGAGGAAGCTGCCAGTTGCAAAATGTCCCCGCACTGCAGGAACTTGTTCACGCTCCCAGCCCAGCCAACACTCTGCTGTCTCAGGAGGGTGAGGATGGACATGGCAATTCTCATTCTCAACACTTGTAGCTGCTCATGGAGCTCAGCACAGGGCAGGTCTGCACTGTTCTGCCTGAAGAGAAACCTTGAGCCAAACCCATAGAAAACTATTTACTGCAGTTTTGGAGGACCTGTTGCAATAAGCTCCTTAAAACTGTGCTCAGTTGAACAGCTTAGTCCCAAAAAGATGGTGGGTTTTCATGGAAGACAACCCTTGATTTTCAAGCTATCATTTCTATCACATTCTGAGAACCACTTCCAGCTTCAGTGGTACAAACCACGCTGATGGGAGTCAAGCAGGTACACCGGCATCTTTCCAAAGGTATTACAAAATGACTGATTAGCCCAGAACTTGAGAATAACATCTCTGGTGCCAGCTATCCATGAAATTGGTTCACTAAGTCCCTAACTCTACTGGCATCAGACACAAAGTTTTCCTCTTATGCCAATACAGGTCTCCCATAACGAGTGACTGCACAGAGTCAAAGAGCTCTACACCCACAGCCAAGAGCACCTCTGTTTTATCAGACCAGAATCCAAAACTGCTGCATAAGTCCTGAGAGTCACTTCAGTGCAACAGCCCATTCTTTCTGTATCCTCTTCAATCAAGAGAGAGTACATCTCCTTCCTTTTAGGAGCTGAGAGCTGTTTATACACTGTGTTTTTAAGCAGAAAGCTTCCAAGTAAAAAATTAATAGCAGTTCCAATGAAACTGACTGCCCTGCCAAGGTCCCACTCTGCAAAGGAAGGAAAACAGGCTCTGCCTCCAGTCACTGACTTCCACACTATTCTCCAAGGATTATTTTCCCCATAAGCAAAGAGAGCATTCTCATCCAAACACAGCTGAAAACTTGTGCCTGAACACCAACCCAGTGGTGAGCTCCAACCAGAAACCATGATCCAGATCACCACTGAGAACTCCAGCCTTCTGCTTCCCTGCTCACCATTCCAGTGACTTTCCTGACAGTTTAAGCCCACCCTCAGCTTGCCAACACTTACATGAAGAACTTGTCTTTACCCACTCACCTCCTTGTCATCTCTGGGGGAAAGAAGCTCCAAAAGTAGCAGTGATAAGAGATTTCATGGATTTTCATCCTTCATCACACACACATTCACAAATCCAAAAGCTGCCAGCACACCAAAAATTAAGCAACACGTGGACCTGCCAATTCTACTACTAAGCACACGAACATTCAAAAAAAAGGTAATATTTCAATGCGCTTTTTTAAAAACAAATGAATCAGATTCTCTGATTCTCTTACCATTCACAGCTTTTTCTATCAGTTCTTCACAAGCATCGAAGTCCCCCTTCAACACCAGTTTGTCGTGCAGGTCTGTCAACATGGGGTGCTCCAGAGCGATCTTGGTTTTCTTCTGCAGCGACTCGAAAGCCTCGGTGTAGTTGTGCTGCCGAAAATGCTTTAGGCAAAGGCGAATGGCTTCCTGTTCACGGTACTACTGGAACACAAGAAAACCTCTGAGACATGGAGATTTTTCCTTTGACCAGCACTGCTGGCAACTACCTGTGAACCTGCCCAGAGACAGGATCTCTTCTCCACGCCGCACAAACGGCTCGCCAGCTCAGGGAGGAACGCTGTGTGAGAGATACTACAAGCTGTGCAGGCATTTACTTTCCAACAGTATAGAAATTATACAATTTGGTATCATCCAATTCAATAAGCATACAAGAAGAGAGTGCATGGTGCCCCAGATCTCTGGGGTGACCATTATTTCCCCCTCATCTGCTCGGCCCTGCTGTTCGAGGCCTACACGAAGCACAGAGCAGGAAAAAGCCTTCGCTATCAGCGTTACATAATTTGATTGTATGACTCTTACATAACAAAATAATTTAGAAGAGTAAGTAGGTCACAGCTTTTCTAGAAGCAGAAGGAGAAAAAAAAAATAAAAAAGCTGTGAGAATGGGGAATACTTGCAATGACCAGCACTCCTGCCACGGAAAGGCAGAAGGCTGACCCCAAATCCTGCGGGTTCGTCAGGGTTTGGGTTCAGCAGCACCAAGGATTTATGTGCACACCAAAGTTTTAACTTCTAAATATTCTCCTGCATCTCGAAGCAGAACCTTTGCTTTCACACCACGGGTGGAGCCACAGCTGCCCATCTCCCACTCGGCTGTGGGAAGGGGTGAGAAAGGTGAGAGAAAACCCACGCTGGGTCAAACATCCTGGCACAGACACACAAGGGAGTAGTAAACTCTGAGTAAGAGCTACAATTTTCAAAGCTGCTAACAAAATGCATAAGAAACAGATTTTTGAGTTGATAAGTAGCAGAATCACTTATTTTAAACAGACTTTTCAAGCCTAAATTCTAAGGCATTAACAAAAAAAAAATCTCAATTTCCATCTTTAAAACACAACTACTGTGGTAAAAAGCAAATACAACTTTAAGCATCTCTAAGACTGATCAAATTACAGACGAAAGATTTTACTCCTAAATGGACACTACTGCTAAAAGTGAAGTTTATAGTATCTAAATGAATAGAATCTTTCTGAAAACCTGGAACTAACACTGACATTCGACAAAAATTAGTGCTCTCGAAATAATGGCTCGATAGCAAGAATCTCATAAACTGAAGCAGCTAAAAAGAAACACGGCCATGTGCTGTATTTTTAGTTCTTAATCCATCAGTATTTCACAGCTGCAAATAGCCAGAACTATGCATTTTTAGAAAACCAGTTCCCAGCCCACATAAAGGCCAAGGACATGTACCGATAAGAATGCAAAGCTGCAGCAAAGGAATATTAAAGCTAAACTAGTTTAGCACAACTGGCAAAAAACAACTCCTTGTTTTTCTTTCCAAGAGATGCCTAAGACACTCTCTTTAAGAAAATCTTCACTTGCCTGAGTCAAGGCCAAACCCAAATTAGATTTTTTTTTTGTTCAAACGAGTAGCAAGCAAAAGGAGAGCTGCACACCAGTAACTCCCAGCTTTTGCATTTTTAGATCCTCCAGTTTTGAAATCAGACAAAATGCAGACTTGGGACAGAGGGCACCTCCTCCCTTCCATTGCACCTCTCACAACTGATAGACTTGGCTTAGATAGCCAGGAATGACTTGGATGGAGTTTGGCCACTTGATGCAATATAAAAGTTTATTTTCAAGTGACATCATAGTAGTACCTCAGAAGTTAAAGTAAAACCTTGCTTTAAGCAAAAAAAGTGTATAGAAAGTATATAAAAAGTTTCTTTTTAAATGCTGTCATACAGGTTTAAAGAGACGACAGCCCAAATAATAGCTTTGATTTGAGGCTGTAAATAATTCCTCTGGTTAAAAACGTAACAAGAACGTGAGACTAAGACATCAACACTGTCAAATACACTCGTAGAATTAAAAATACTTATGTGCTCATTATCAGAAGTGGTACCCAGTGATAAAGCACCCCTTCTTAGGTGCTGAAGTATGTCCACTCCTCAGGAAAAAGGGATAAGGCTTTTTGGAGGCTGAGCTGGACAGCAAGAAGAAAGCACTGAGGAATGTTTCAGTCCTTCTCCATTATCCCCCAGCTCCACTCCCCTCAGGAGAGGGAAGTTTTGTTGGCACAAAACAAAAAGGAAGGGCAATGTGGTGTAGAACCTTCTTCTCACATCTGATGTTACAGGCAGTGAAGAATTATTACACTTCAAAGACTCTGAGATTTCCAAAAACACACGTGAAAATGTTCCCACCATCTCAAAGAACTGGAAGAAACAGGTCAACCCTTCTGCCTTTCCCTAAATATGGGACAGCACATCACTCTCCATGGATCCAGCAACACTGGCCTCTCCTCTGTGAGACAGTGACATCAGTGACACATGCATCATCACCAAAAGCTTGGCAGTGGATCCTAGCAGAGCCCACACCACTGTGACTCAGTCTCTGCACTGCTGCTTTGGGGCTCCAAGCTTTAGGAGAACAATGCTGGCACCCCTTGAAGAAGCCGTCCCTACACACAATGCTGACCAGGAAAAGTGCCCATTCCATGGGATAAGATGGAACAAAACAGACATCATCACTGCATGACTCCTAACCAAAAAAATAAATAAAAATCAGAGCTTCCTGCTTGCAGCAAATGGTCCAAACTGCCAGACACACCACCACACGCAGAGCCAGCAAAAGGAAAACCATCAGCAGCTTCTGTCAACTGGACTTTTCAGAACTGGACATCCATCATCAGCTGACTCATGACCACACCACCACTTGGACCATGAAGCAGCTCCAAACAACTTCCACTGTGCTGGTTATTTAAACCCTCCACAACGCAGCTCATGATGTTAGTGCAAATGGGCACGAGCCAAACACCACAGTCACACGCGGCTTCTTTCACCATTCTGACAGCACCATGAGCTGGTGAGGGAGTCTCAGTACCCATCACACACAATCTCTATGCCCTTCTAAGTTCTTCCTTCTGGAAGCACAGACACACTGCTCCACTACTCAGTCCTACTCAGCTGGGAAGGATGTCTTCTCTGCAACACAGTATGAGTTTCATTAATCATTCCAGAAGATCCAATGCACAAAATGTACCAACAAAATGAGTTCTGGTTGTCAGTGTGCACTTCCCTCCCACAGGAGAGGCATCCTTTATAATTAATTAAATACAGGTTATAAAAATAACATTTGGAACCCTTTGAACTTTCTGTCTATCAAATGACAAATGGCATAAATCATCTCATCTCACAGTCCAGTGGCACCAGCCCCTCTGTTCCAGAGTATTCAGCAAAAAGACAGTAAGAGGGAAACATCTAAAGTGTAAAACACCAACATGGATTCTCTTTAAAAAAGGTCATTTTTATATCCTGTAACAAAAGCTGCATCTGTAACCCAAAAGGCTAGGGACTCCAGGGACTGGAGTTAAAAGAATCAGAAGGCAAGAAGATGGAGAAACGGAATCTGGTTTTGTTAAGGTTCATTTCCCTTCCAATACAAATATTACTTTACGAATATTGTCCCCTTTGGCTCAGTGTTCCTTTCTTTAATGTTCTTCTTGTGATGTCTACCTGCCAGGTTTTTTGGGCGATGCTGATGGTTTTGGGATTTCTTGGGGCTGTTTTGTTGGTTTCTCAAAGAGAACAAGCAGATAAAATTCAGAAAGTTTCCCTTAGGGTCAAAGTCGGCCATGTGGTTTCAACTATGCGTGTTTACTGTTTTAATAGCTGATGTTCAAGGAATGAAAAGGTCACATCACTCCAGTAAGAGAAGTTGCACAAGATCCTGAGACTGGGAATCTTTAAACAAACAGGCATCTAAAATGCAGGCCTACCTTGCTGTACCAGTTGAGGCACGGCTGGACCACATCTGGATCATCAATGCCATTTAGTTCAACATACCAGATACTAAAATTGAAGCTAGGTCCCCAGGATAAGAGTGGAACTGGAGAAGAAAGGAAAAGGAGAAAAGGGATGCATAAACATCAAACAGACACTATTGCAACAGAATGCTTTTAAAGTTTACACAAAATTCAGTGTTTCTGACTTAAGTTCTAGCTCATTTAACTTCACTTAGGAAAATTACCAAATACATCATGTTCAAGTTTGTCATTTAAAGCAACCTGTGCTGAGCAACATTAACACAGCAGATCATTACAAAGCAGAAGCTTGCTTTAAGCAAAAGAGCAAAAACACTATCATTAAAAACAGCTCCAAGAGGCAACAAGCTTTGACAAGGATGGGAGTCACGAGCGTGCTAGTGACAGTATTTGCTCCTCATTGTACATTTATTTCCCCATTTGTCAGCAACAATTATTTTCCCTAATGGTGAAGACAAGAAGCTTGAGTATTTTAAATTTTACAAAATTAGTAACATCTGCAAGTTGTGGAGGAGGAAGGGAGGGAGGGATAACTGTCAATTTCTAATTTAAAATCTCTATTTTTTTAAGCTTTAATCTGTGCAAGGTTTTTTTTTTTCCTGATATTATTTTATCTGAATATTGGAACAAATGGACTTGAAATACTAAAAGACCCATGAAACACACTACAGCCTCTTATCTACGGCTTCCCTGGCACTCTGGGTTAACATCTCTGGCCTTGCACTGATTTTGTGGTTAATCTGCTGGTTAAGACCTGGTTTGGCTTTTTGAAGCAACTCCAACTCCCAGAAAACTTGTGTGTGAACTCTGACTCCTTAAAACTGTAGCGAAATCAAGTGGTTTCATTTCAAATACTTTTGTTTCCTTTTTATTTGACTGTAACTGATAAACAGGAAAAGACAGTATTAAAGTTGAATGAGCAGTTACCAGCAACAGCAAGGAGTCCACTACCTCCTCCCTTCCACTATTTCTGCCACAGAGAAATTGCTTGTTGTCTTTCAAATGACCATGAAATACCACTGAGATTAACCTGTTGAACTCATGTTTTTCTGACCTACTCCTTGAGGAAACAAAAACCCTAAACTCATCATAAAGTTGTTCTTGAGCCCTCACAGGTTCTTAAGTATTTATACTTCAAACAAACTACATCTATGATTGTCTGCAATGTGTTTGGGCACAAGGCACATGTTCAAACACATGATTTTCTAAGTTTTAGAGGGTCTGTTTACAAACTTACTGCTAAAGACTCATAATAACTTCTGGGAACAGTCAAGATCCAAAGAGACTTTGTAGATGCAACTCTTAACTGATTTTAATATCCCTAAGAAGGTACTTTCTATGTTACAGCTCTCAAACCATCTTTTCAAACAGTTTTTTTTCAATTTGATCATTCAGCACACAGCGTGATGCTTTCAGAGCACCTCCTTGTAGATAGATGCATGTTTGCAGAGACAAGAGAGAACTGAAGTGATCAGAAAAGCCAAGAGTCACCTGTGTCCCATCCACATTCCACACTCCTTGCCCAGGAAATTTGCCTCCTGCTGACTTTCATCCCCTGCACAAGCTGAGTGCTGCCAACAGGGTAACTCAACACCATCAAACCGACTGCTGCTAAGTTGGATCCTGGATATCCTACCCAGCACTGCAGCAGTCTGACAAAGTACCACATCTGAGGGTAACACCTCTGGTCTGTCCTCAGACCTGAACACACAGACCAGACCACACTGAGGTTATATTTGGTGTTTGGTCAGCTATAAACATCAAAGTCTATCCATCGACTCACTGAACTGAAACACTCAACTAAACCACAGGCCACCTCAAATGGGCCAAGACCATACATGTCCTGACGGTAAACCAGAAGCCAATTTCCAAACTGAAGTACTACCACCTTCTCTATTCACCTCTATTTCTTTTCAGCAATTCTCCTCAGAACTGATGAACTTCTCCCAGAAAATAACTAACAATTCACCCTCTTATCTTTGAAGCCAACTACAACACCTAAGTTATTGGGATGTACAGAAGAATGCAGGGTAGCTCTCACCACAAGAAAAAGCAAAGCCATCAACTGACTGACATTTGTCCTCCCCACAGTTAACTCAGACCTTCCAACAGTCTTTTTTACCAAAAGAAAAGAAAAAATCACCAGAAACTGTGATTTTTAACAGCAAGATTTTCATGGTGAAACCATCTTTTCTAAGGAAAGCACATTAAGTTGTACAGGGAAGGGAAGGCAAACACTTCCCCAGCACTGCACAAGCAGAGAAAACTGAACCTGATCTTTGTCAACTACTCCACAGGAGCAGGAAAAGAAACAAAGCTGAAGGTTGAGACCAGAATGTGATTTCTATTCCAGTTAGGCAAGGTGAAGCATTCTGCTGGATCATCTCCCCATTTTTGAACTTCTTTCCTGACTCCCAAGAGACACCTCTCACCCTTTCTTTTTTCCCTTCTCTCTTTTGAGGCCTCCATAGGAATGCTCAGATCTTCAGAAAAATCTCCTTTTAGAGCACCCAATCTGACTTATACCTGGAAAGAGGAGGCACTAAGTGCAGCATGGAAGCACTTTTTTCTGCACACCTTTGAGATGGAAATACACTACAATCAAAGGTGTTGAAAGCCTAAAGCTATATAATTCCTCTACTTTTTATCATAAAGCCACCTCACCATGTTTTTTTTTCCTGCAGGTACCACAGCAATCCATCTTAAAAGGTATAACTGTTCAGAATACTTGAATTGTCACTCCACAGTGAGAGAAGCTCAGCAGAGGAAAACTATTTTTTTAAAAAAAAATCAATATTCTTCTGAGAAACAGAAGGTATTTGAGTCACTTAAACACTTAATCCATACAACAATGATTTTAGGGGATACTTCTCAATAATAGCTATGCCTAGACAGCAACTGCAACTCTATAGTGGAGAAGATAATAGCAAAGGCAATAAACATGGTAATTTTAAATACCTCTCTCGAGCTAATTTCTGGGTCCCTTATCTACAGGCAGACATACAAACAGGCATGCTTGCAAAAATGAAAGAAAATATCCATTAAAAAAGTATCCCTCATTTTTGTTCCATCAAAGCCTAAAAATCTTGAAGCCTAGTTACCAAATCCCATGCTAGTAACAACCTGCAATGAGAATTACACCTGGCATTTCTCAAGTCCTTTTGTGGCAATCAGTCTTTACACCTTCTGCTTTCAAGGACACAGCACAGAAAAATCTCTGCTTGGAGGAACCATGAGGACAGAGCCAGAAACAAAGCTCACAGACATGAAAAAGATTATTCTTTGATATTTTGTCCGAATAAATATCTTCTTCCCTTTTTCCAGTTCTTTAATGAGGTGCTACATGAAATTGTAAAAATTACCTGTCAAGTAGGTCAAAAGCCTGCACAACTGGGCATTTCAGTGCTCTGGAATTGAAGTTGAAGTAATTAAACTAACAGAAGTGCAAAGCTTTTCTTGACAGAAGGAGAGAGGTTATTCTTTCTGTGTTTTACGAGCCTCAAAACTCCTCGGATATGTTGAGCAATGGAGGCTGGAGAAGGAACTTGCCCTTCTCCCAGATCTCCCTATGGCTCCTCCTGCCCCGTGCCCCCATATAAACCCCACTGTTGTGTTACTGACAGTGCTGTTGTGGGTCCCTGCGCTGATCTGTGGAATCATAAAGCCAATTCCTGATGCAAGTGCTGCAAACCCCCAAACCCAAACCTCACTGATAGCGGGATTTCGCCCTGTCAGTCCCCAAAAGTCCCAAAGGGCAGATTTTGGCCTCGTTTCCTGGCACTGTTACAAGGAACACAGCACGGTGCTTGAAATTTTGAGTTACTTTGGCTAGCAGCTTGGAAATTTTAACAAACTCAAAACATTTTCAAGCTGTGAATCTGAAAAATAACAGAATTTCGTAACAGTGTTTTGCAGTTGTTTCGCAGCAAAAAACGCTCTCCCAACTTCATCAACAAAATGACACCAGCCATCAGCCAGAGGCTTTCATAGGTTTGGGTGAAAATATCATTTCCAGTTCTGTCTTAGCTTACGACTTTCCTCATGGAAGACAGCTTCAAGAAATGAAAGGCTACAGACAAAGGAAAACTCATCTCAAACCATAACCAGTGAGGAAGTGACAGCTCAATGCAAACCTGATATTAACATAGATAATAATGTTTATTCCTGGAATGGTTTGGGTGGGAAGAGACCCGAAAGAGCATCCAACCTCATCCCCCTGCCACAGGCAGCGACACCCTCCACTATCCCAGGGTGCTCCAAGCCCCATCCAGCCTGGTCTTGGACACTTGCAGGGATCCAGGGGAAGCCACAGCTTCTCCAGACAACCTGTGCCAGGGCCACTCTCACAATCAGGAATTTCCTCCTAATATCTAATCTAAATCTACCCTCCTTCAGATAAGGCCATTTCCTCTTGTCCTATCACTACATGCCCCTTGTGAGAAGTGCCACACGAAGATTCCATCCCAAGAAAACATGGTACTCATGTAATTTCAGAGGAAAACATCCTGGTAATAGAAATTAATCAGCATTTCACTTTCTTAGCAAGTTTCAACTCACAGCTACACTTCATTTCATCAGAAAACACTTTCCCAGAATACAATTTACACATCCAAAGAAGCAGCCAGAAATTCTTCCACTGACCCCTTTAGCCCTCCAGGAACTACTTACCAGTTTTTAGTCACTGAAAAATAACATTTTCCAAAACCTTAATGCTGGAAGCTTCAGAATAAAAAAATAAAAAATAACGTTTTAAAAAATTCATTTCACTTCTCTGATGTAGTCAATCTTTAACTCGACTCCACTGCTACTCTTGAGGTTTCCTAAAGCCAAGCACTACAGTTGCTTCCAAAAGCAGCAGCCAGAAACCAGCCCAGTGAACAACCAAATCCTCTGCTTCTCTAAGAACAGGAAACCCCACAAATGACTGCTGGATTCTCAGCCTGAAGCTTTCAGTTCCTGACAAGCATGAGGAGATTTAGGAAGAACACACTGGAGCAAAAGGCTCTGAGGGAGCCCCTACACAGCCACTATGATCAGAGTCTTGGCAAAAGAATTACCCAACACATCAAACCACTCCTAAATTCATCTAAATTAGCCAACAGGATCTTATCTCATTTTTCAGCAACTACCTCCTTGCTCTATTTTTAACCTTAAACAGCTAGTTTAAACCCAGTCATTCTTGTACTTTCCCAGTAAGTAGGAAGGGAAAGATAAATTTACTGAGCAAGCTGAAAGGTTCCAAATCCTTGAATTACATCCAACAACTATAAGGCTCTTGTTCTCTCTGGCCTGCAGAAAGCAAGGAAGGGATATCCTCATCCACTCCCATCACACATCCCAGCCCCTGGCCTTTGGGAGCACCCCCTCAGCCCCTGCCCCAGCCAAAGCACATCAGGGGGCACAACCCTTCCCTGCCCCTGGGGGTCATCATTAGCCAGAGGTGAGGGAGACATCGTGACAAGAGCAGCAGGGAGAGAACAAGGGAGGCTTCTGCTGTTGCTTTATGTGTTGAGAGCGTGTTTGAGAACAAAACTTTTCAAGCTTTTTCAGACTCGAGGGCTGTCAATGCTGAAACTTTTACTGGCATTTAGCTTAGTTATTTATTTAAAGCTCTATATAGCAATCCATAGGAGGACAGTAAGCAGCTTCTCCCACAATTAGTTGACTCAACAGCTGTATTTCTCAAAATTGCTCTATTTTGCTTTCACTCCCCAGGATCTAAATTATGAAGCTACTATTTCTTATTAACAGGACTTCACTGTGTTCCAATCTAACCAGCCTAAAAGATGATGAAATGGAACAGCTATTGTGGATACTTTGCCTGAGTACAATGAAGTCACAAGTGCCAAGACAGGCACAAGTATCAGAAGAGATTATTTTCTACTCAGAATGCTGAAAAAATGCATTTACCTATCTTAATGAATCGACAGGGGAACATCTGTTCATCAATTTTATGCTTCAAGGTGAATGTTTCTTTGTTATAATCATTCTTTAAGCCACTGTGGGAAAAAATAAATAAAGTTACTAAATCTTACCTTGTATTTTAGGACTAGCTAATAAATGCAATCTAGGTCACACCTGAAACACGCAGCTCGTTTCACACCACTCTGAATCATCAGTACACGTGCTGGACCCAGGCCTGGGCTGCTCTCCACCTACCTGTGCCTCCCTGGGAGGCAGCACTGGGATTTTGGGAGGGAATTGGCTTTGGATCAGTGCTGCTCCTCTGTACCTGGAACCCTGAGACTTCAGTTCCTGATGTGCTGAGCTGCACTCTTCCATTCTCAAGAGGGAGATGGATCAGATCTCAAAGTTATCACCCTGACAAAGTGCTTTGTGAGTCATTTATGGGCATTGCTTTCTAAAAATATTGAATATTTAATATAATTTATCAAAAATCTTAAGTCCATTTTTACTGAAAATACAGGTACAGGTCCCGAAATGAGGATTTTTATTAAACTTCAGCTGAAGTGAAATGACATTAAATTCCAATAATTACTATGATACTAAAAGACCTCTTCCCCCACAACTGTAACAGCAATAAAGGCAAATTTCAAGACTGATTTATCTAAAGAGGGCAAAAGTGTGGGAAGGGTTGTGGATAGATTCTGTCTGGTCTTGAATGACACCTGCAACATTTGTCCATGGCTACTCTGCTTGACTACAGATGAAATACCCCATCCATTCCCTGGAGATGGACTTCCCTTCTGTAGGCCTCCCAAAATACACCGGCTCTTGCTACTCTTTTCTCTTGTACTCCTGGATTTTAACTCTCATTTCCCTTTCTGAAACAGCACTCTCCTTAACAGGCCCTTGCAAATTTATATTAGCAACTACTCAGAAGTTCTGGATAACCTGAACAGCCAAAGGCTCTTTTTTCAGTCTCTATCACTACAACTCTACCAAATACAACTAAACAAAGGCAAATGCAGGTTTCCTTTTTGTTTGATTTAGTTACCCATCTGAAAAAGGCAGAGCAGCTGACTAGTTCAGATCTTTAAGGCTGCAATTGGGGTTTTGCAACTGAGGGTTTTGACATGGGGAGGTTATTTGGGCTTTTAAAAGTTACTTCAAAGTCCCCTGCACCTGGGGTACCATTTCTCCCATGCCCAAAGCACAGGGAAGGAATTGTAATCCAGCAGTCAGCACTTCCAAATCCCCAAGAGCTCGCTCTCCACAAACCCTCTGTGGTTAGAGCAGGATAAGGAAGGCTCCTGGAGCGAACACTGGGATTGCTGCTCCCTGACCTGACCACAAACACGAGGGCAGCCAGCGGCAGGGTCACAAGCACAGCTCTGCCCCACTGCTGGCCATGTGTCTGCTGGGGAGCCAAGGGGGAAAGGGCATTTTGGTCCAGCCTTTACAATTCCCAGAGCTGACAGAATCACTCCTTACCTGGATAAGAGATCTGTCATATTCTCCTCATTCATCCCACCAAAGACTTTAAACTTCTTTAAATTGCAGACATGCGTTTTCTCATATTTGCCAAATGTGATGCTCTGGACTATGGCAGGTCTTTCAAGCTTCAGAATCAAATACTGTGGAAGAGAAAATAGTGAGTTTGAATATTAAAGCCAAGGCTGCAAAACACACTAAGGGAGAAGCATTACAGTCTTCAACTATTCAGTTTACAAAGCCAGAGAATGAAAGTGAAGATGAAACATCCCCATTACAGTATTTTTTTTCATTTGTCCTGAAATGAAGGAAAGGTTTTTAAAAAATATTATTTTAAAATCAGTTCGTCTAAGAAAAAGACTTGCTTGAACTACTTATGCCTAGCAATTCTTTTCAGAGCTTACATACATTCTTTTAAGTTGGACACAAGACTTCCTGAAATCTGCCAAATAGGATCAAACTACCAAGAGTGAAGATTCAAACGCCCACTACAGCCTGAAATGAAACTTAAACCGAATGCACAATTAGATAAATACAGTATGTTCCACATGCTAAGAGAACATCCAATTACTTTTCCTCTCTGGGCTGATGCTGTTTAACCACTGAAAACAAAGTTCGGTGTACGGCGAACACAGGAACCAACAGCTTATTAACCATCCCAAATAAAACTGAGCCAGTTCATTACAGAAAAGGAGCTCTGCACAGAAAATGATGAAAATGTTCTCCCTTGTGAACATTTGCTCCCCTCTCACACTGGGGGGACACAATCTGTGTATGAGTAGTCAGATTATTTATACTCAGGCTACAGCTACCAGCTTCACCAGAACTGCTGGAGGACAAGGTTTGTTTGCATGGAAAAGCAGGTGCATGGAAAAGCACTTGCACCATTCATCAGGGACCACTGAGTGCCTTTCCCTACCCAACAGCTCTTGGGGGGAGTCTGGAGACATCTTGTTTTGCAGAATACATCCAGTTTTATATCTGAAAACAATGTGTTTCACTCTCTTCCCTGATTTCTCAGAAATAAGCAGTGCACCAGGGAGGCAAAGCACAGAATGACAATTACTCATCGTGCTGGATTTTGTTACAAAACCCTGTCATCAGGACTCCAGCACAAGCAGATCAGCACTTTGTAGGACACCTCCCACCCCAGGCTCTGCTGGTGGCCCTGTCCTCCAAGCAGCAGCACTGCCAAGCCAGACATGATGCCTGAGCTTTGGTCTTTCATTGACATCTCGTAGAGTTATTTGCATGTCTGTGGCTGCCTTCTGTAGATCCTGAGAGGAGACTGAGTAGTATCTCCTATGCTAAACATCTTAGCATACATTTGTATCTGCAATCCTAGACAACTCCACTAGCAGGGCAATCTTACCCTAGAAAAGTAACTTTTGGGAGAACAGCAGAAAAAACAACCTTTTAGTTCTCAGTCTTTTTAGTCGTTTTTGTTGGTTTTTTTTTTTCGTCTCAGCCCTATAAAGCAAATAATTCTCAATCTAAGAGCAGCACTGATATTGTTCTGGAGAGCACCAGGATAAAAGTATGAAGAATAAAGGTTTGACCTCAATGGCTGGTTCCTACTCCATTTACAAAAAGCTTAGATTAAGAGAAATACTTGTACATAGAGCGGTTACAGATGAGGACTCAGACTGGGTAAGTACTAAAAGCAGATTTACTGTCAAAGACGTTTCCAGCATCTCAATTTTTTTCGAAATTAAGAAAATAAACCAATAGCAGCACTGTGAGGGTACAACAGAAGAATGCTTTGGTGCTTTTCCAAATACTTTTCATGAAAAATTTCTACTTTTGTGAAGAACACCATCCACCTAAATGTCAGAACCCACTGTTTACACAGCAGCAAGCCAGGCTGACGTCTCAAAGTACTTCCCAAACTTCAGGAAAAAAACAAACCACTAAAATTCTATAGAGAAAACTGATTTTCTTAGGCAGAAGAAAGAAAAGGATGAGCAAAAGGACGGTCCTTTAATGAGCAAGGCAGCACTTGATACATGGCACAGCCCGCTGCCAAAATTCCCATACAGAACAGACAGTACACAACGTCTAAGAACTCCTCCTACACCATCATATCTTCCCTGCAGATTTCTCCCAAAGCTGGAAAAGTGAAGCCAGCACTACCAGCAATTGCAATTCTTAATCCTGCTGGAATTCCAACCCTAATGCCTGGGCCATGAACACATACTTTCTCAAGTACCACACAAGATTTGCAGAAACTTGGCAGGAACCGTCATTCTGCATTATTCAATTCCTACCCGAAATTAAAGGAGAGAAAACCAGGACTGAAGTTCAATCCTTTATGCCTGGAAGGGAGCAAGGCACAGGAATTACTCCACAGGGCCAGCAGTGATTTCTTAACCCTACAGATAGAGAGGGAATTCTGCTGCCCTCCTTCCCACTTGCACACATCCCACCACCTGCTGAGTCATGCAGACCTTACAGAAAATAGAAGCACAAAAACTAAACTCAACCTTTTTTTGTGAATTATCTGCTGATTGATATGGAAATAAAGGACAGATTTGTTCTAAAACCCTGTGCCTGGATATGTGTTTTTCTGGTTTATAATGCATAGGCACGCACATCAAACTGAAAGACTTTCAAAGTAAAAGATAAATTTAGATTAGCTATTAGGAATAAATAACTGTTTACTCTGAGGGTGGTGAGACCCTGTGGATTCCCCATTCTTTGAAGTGTCCAAGGGCAGGCTGGATGGGACTTGGACCAACCTGGTCTAGTGAAAGGTAGGGGGCTTGAAATGAGATGTTTAAGGACCCTTCTAACCCAAACTATTCTGAAATTCTCTGATATATGTTAAAATACAGACATGTACTTTTTGGGTTTCCATACAAACACACACCGCTGCCCCTGTGTGGGTACCAGCCCTGAGTCTCACTGATGTTGAAAAAACACGCTGCCTCAAGAGCTGCTGACAGCTGGCTGCATGGATATTTTTGGACAGCTACCAGGATTTTAGCTGTGACAGACTATTCTCTGTAGCTCTCCAAGATGTGACAGAAGTGCCTGTAGGATCAAGTGATTTATTCAACCTGGAGAGAACAAGTCTATGAGATTTCAGGCAAATACACCAAGATATTTGACACTTTTCCATTTTATTGCTGTGAGCATCAGCACATTTAATGTCCACGTATTCGTGCGGTATTCCAAAAATCCAAATTATAACTGAAGCGTTTGTCCATTAGAACATGGCACACAGATCCTAACTGGCATGACTGAGCAAAAACCTCAGCCCAGTTGTTAGGACTCACATCAAGACACTACAAAACACTAGAAAACTTCTGCTTTCTGATTCAACACATTTGTATTTAATGCACAAAGAGCAGAATAAGTCACATATGGCACTTCAGCACCTCAACAGCTGCTTACAGTGCACCCCCCCCAAAAAAACTAAGTCCAGCCTTGTCACACTGGGAGCTGCAGCAAATTCCAAACTTTTCTGAAGCTCTGGTCTGTCCCACCATTTGATGACAACCACATGGAGGCTGCTGCATCACACAACAGAGTGCAAATTTTATTAAAGTACTTTAAATTAATTCCTGATACAATCTACACAGTAGGATGGGAATCAGAGGAAACTGGTCTTCAGATGCAAAACTGAAACCAATTGTTTGGACAACACCACTGACTTTATGCATATGATCTTCAACTGCTCAAAATTCCCATCTCCACAACTTTGGAATGGGCTGCCCAGGGAGCAGGTGGCAGAGTCACCATCCTTGGAGGTGTCCCAGAAACAACTGGATGTCACATTTAACTGGACCCTGGCACTGAGAAGTGGTAATTGCTCAAAGGCTGGACTCTGATCTCAGAGATTCTGTCACCAAATATGATGAACCAGGTTCCAAACTGCACTACGAAAACTGCCTGTACAATTAGAATCACACCAACGTTTATCAATTTCTTTCTCTTTAACTAGTTCTGCTCAAGTTTGTTTTTTTTTTAATTAGGAAACAGTGAAAGTTGTATTGCATGTAAAAATGAGATCCACAAAATAAAAAGGGCTGCCCTTGTCCAGAGCACAAACATCTCGATTGCTCTCACAATTAAGTTGGTGGCTAAATAAAAATCTGTGCTTTTGTTCTACATGTTATTAATCAAGCCACTCAGGGGAATTAAATGCTTTGCACAGTCTTCCACATCAGACCATCGCTGCAATCATCAGGATGAGCCTTTCTGACAGGGCCGTGGTCTTCAGCATCACCAGCCTCATTGCTTCACACTTCCAATGTAAGCCGAGAATGGCATTAAAAATAGAACCATCAGCCCTCTCCTGCCTGAATAGGTTACTACATAACAGGTTTGTTATTAAATATATAATTTCTGGGTCATCTATTTCAAGACTCAAGAAAGATATCTAGTTTAATAAACAGAAAAACAGCTGTCAGATGTATTTCCTTTCACTGGCACTCATTCATAACCAACTGGTGGCTTTCATGGCCACGAGAATTATTTAACTCTACCATATCCATGAAGGCAGGAACACCCTTTACTAAATATAGTCACGTGGCAGCATTTCAAGTGTCTCCACTTCCACTTTCATTTTCTTTCTCTTTTTAAAAAGGTTTGGTATGGAGTTTAGCACATTTACTGCATTTTCATTGAGCTACTGAACACATTTTGATCTTTTTACCTATGTTCTTCTGATCCATGCTCTGAAAGAAAAGGTGCCGGGAAAGGTTTTATTTCACTCAGTGAGGGAAAGGAATAAACTAATGTTTAGGGACTCACTCATATTTTTACCTCTAAGCCAGCACAGCATCATCACCTCAGCAGGGAATTGCTAAACCCTGGCATTAAGGTGAGGCACTAGGGAGACAAACACGAGCGACCAGGGCTGCAGAGCTTATTAAAATATCTCACATTGAGCACGCTGGACATCAGTCCTTGTGTTGTGCCCTAGCCCTGGATTCAGTTAATAAAGCTGGGAACAAGGAGAGCTTTATTTCCCTGAGTTTTAGTTCGTTTCCTGTCCGGCCCATTATGGCCACCCACACACTTGAGCAAGTGCGTCACCGCACGAGTGACCAGCTTTCAACTGAAGAGCTGCCAACACAACACCCAGAAAACACTTTCCAGCTTCATTTGCTATAGGACCAATGATGTTTATTCCAGAGATTAAAAGTCACACATAGAAGTCAACATTTTTTTGGAATATTAGCTATTCAACTTGATTTTTCCTCAAATTCTTTCCTCACCACACTTATAATTCAGTCATCCAGTGTTTCAACTGAAGTTTTCCAAGCTAAGATCCTGCTCTAAGAACTTCAGCCACTGGGAAAAAAAACCCAAGGAAGCAGAACACCTATATAAATGTTTTTGCTGCATTTAATTTGGCAGTCTTTCAATGGACGAGGTGCAAGAACTATTTTGATCAAAACGCAACCAAATCTGGAGTTCTTTCATCTCTCAGGCGTGAGACAACACAAATGGGAACTGCTTCTATATACACAGAATTAACAAAAACTGCACTCCTTGCACAAAGGACCCTTCTGCAGATCTTAATTCTCCACTTCCTCTTTCCAGCTAATTTTTCAACAGAGAAATTAAACCGTAAAAAATGTTTTACATGAATAATTAAACACTCGGATTAGAAACATGAAAATTACCTGTGGTATATAGTACTTCATACAGCATAAAGGCACTGCAAATACATTGTCTCTCTTACTCAGTGCCCAGGATTGGGCTTGCTGAACACAGGAGAAACTACACAGTACTTTATATTCTCATTATTAGACACAAAGATTCAAGCAAGAAGATCCAGGAACAGGGTCGTTTCCAGTCAGGTTTTCTGTTGCTTTCGTCTTCAAGTAATAGAATAAAACTCAAATACTGTTTTGTCAATCTCAGTTGCCACATGAGAACTTTTTTTTTTTTTTTTTGCAATCCAGGCCTTAATTCTGGATATCTAAAATGAGTCTTTGATATGTGACACACAGGTAGATAATGGCAGTGTTAATTTATCTCTCTCCTACCAAGAAGTTCTGGTTAAATGTCTTGCTTAGAATGCAGAGCAGCACCCAACTCTCCAGGGCTGGAGTCGAGTCATTCTGCAACAGGATCTCCATTCAGGTCACGACTCATACACATGAAATTTTTGGAAGACATCTCTTTAACAAGCTCGTGTGGTTTGTACAGAAGTCTGCCACTCTAATTAATCCCTGCTTAATCTACATGTCTGAGTGTAACCTGCATCACTCCTTGTCAGCCTTAAGTATAAATTGGGAATATTCTGAAGTATCCACTTACAGGAGATGTGTTTCCATTCCAGGATCAGATTAATAAAAGTACTGAATGTTCAGGATGGCTCAGAAAATTAAAGAGTGAATTTAAGCAACAACTAAGAGCACATCTCAGATGAAAAACTCAGTCCAAAGACACACCTTGAGCCAACCCCAAGTGGGAACAAAAGCCCCCCCGGAGAAACATGTTTTTCCTGCATGAAAGAAAGTAAAGGATGGCACAGGCTGGGATACCATCCATGCTCAATAGCCATTACTCTGCAATCCATAGTTCCTAGATAGACTGAAGTGCTTCAGGCTATGGATTAAAAACCTACGTTGTTTATCAAAATATAAATAAGTAAAATAATCAAATTCAAAGAGCAGTAGATGCACAGAGGCATCAGAAAGATCAATATCAGTCTTAATAATCAGATTTAAGGAACATGTTAATGGAATACATAGGATACCTTTCCTTCTCCTCTAAAAAACCCAAAAACCTAATTTTACAGACACAATGACATAGAAGGACCAGAAAATCCAGGTGAAAGCTCTTCAGCTGCAGATGACCTGCTGCTCTATGGAACCATTGGTACAGACTCTGGATTTTTAACACAACTCCAAGACAGAGCAGCAAGATTTACCTGGAGAAAAATCCTGTGAGATTTCACTCATGAGGAATACTTGGATTAAATAAGTAGATATGCAGAAATTTGCACGACAGAAACACTGTGCAAGTCATTCTGCTGTGTATTTGCTTTAACCAAAGAACTGAAAACAAGCAGCGTAAGAGACATAGAAGCTGATCAAACCATATCAGAGTAACAAGGTACAGATCTAACACAGAGGGAAGGATAACATTCATTAGAGGAAAAAAAAAAAGTGGAAAAGAATATTCTGGATAATCTAACAGCCTTAATAATGGTGAGAAAGCAAATTAGATGGTAAAATCAATACAAATCTTATTTCAATAAAGTGCTTAACCAGCAGAAGAGGTGACATTCGTGCCTCTAACCAGAGGCCACATTTCTGAACGTGCTGTAAGGAGAAACAAACACCAGCTCCTCAGATCTGGGATTCAAGGCCAAGAACCTACAACAGCCTCCAGTAGTGCTGACAAAGGGGGACCTGCACGCCTCATTAGCAGCTTAATCTCACCATAAGGTTTGATTATTTCCAGCACGGCCAGGATTGCCAAGGAGGAAACCTGAAACGTCCCCCGCAATGAAGCTCTTCTAGAAGGATCACAAATTGCCAGAAATGTAAATATCTCATATACCAACCACCTGCATTTTCCTCAAGAGAAGGAAGCCTATAAATATGTCGATGTCAACAGCAGCAACCCACATTTAAAATAAAACCCCCAGTATGCATGAAATTGTACAACACAGCTACAGAGCAGCAGATTCAGAAGCTTACCTGGGGAGGATAATTGCTTTCTGAAGACCATCTTGAGGATTGATCATTTGGCCTGTCCACCAAGATATTCCTAAGAAAAGAGAAGCCAAAATTAATTTCAGTAACAGCTGGATATTTTACAACTCCAATAAATGTGTTGTACATTCAGATCAGTAACATTCTCGTGCAGCTACTTAAATCATTAGGTACAGACTTAGGTTCTCCCCATTCTTTATTAAAAATTTGTTACACTGCTATTTTACAGAACCCATCAAAATACGCCTTCGAGCTTTGTGGTTGTGAAACGGAGCTCCAAGCTGCAATATAAAAAAAAAATTCAAATTGAGAAATAAATGTAAAACAGATGAATTTACATAGGCCTAAGTCTGTAACGAAGTGGAAAAAAACGGGTTTATACATCTCAGTAGGTGTATAAATAAGGTTAAAATGATGAGCAGTTGGAGGGTTAGTAAGCCAAAAACTCTCCTTTAGTACACAGGCAATGCTGGAAGGGAGAGAGAGGGCTGCTAACCTACTTAAGCTTTCCTGGAGGTGGTGGAAAGATGACCACCTGAGTCATGCCAGATTTTAACAAGTATTTTTCATGAGTTACAAACCCAGAACAACACACAAAAAAGCAGAAGTTCAACTCTTCAACCAGCAAAATTGAGTTGTTTTCTTCGCTTTGAAATAGTACAATATTTAGGCATTTAATAATTTCAAAATAGTTATTTTTTGGCTAAAATGAAACAGATTCCTCATGACAGTTACATGACACATCTGCTTTCTCTTCTATAACCGTGCAGCAAAGCTCACATCCCAGATTAAACTAAAAAAAAACCTCCTAAAAGTCCCCAACATATATATAATTATTGGCAAGGTGACAATGCACCACCTGCTGGACAGGGCTTGGGAGCTCTCCACCACTTCCAACTAACAAACCAGTCAGCTCATAAAACTTATGTAAAAAGAAGGAAACAGTCATCAAAAGGCTTCTGCCATCTCCATCTGCTGTGTAGGAGGAAAAGAACACGAGCATCTGGATTACTACAAAGGGCTGGAGGAAAAAGCTCTCCAATGAAAGCCCAAAGGGAATGAGGTTAAGTCAGAGGTTGAGCATTACCAGACAGAAATTAGCTGGCCCTTTCCACACTGGGCAGCCCAAAATCACCACAGCAGCAACGGTATCCAGGCAGTCCCATGATGAGACAAGGGACACAGCCAGGAGCCACACCAGGGTGGCCTCTTAAATCTGAACACTTTTGAGAGCTGGCTAAGTGACTGTGTCTATCCACAGGCTTGGAGAACACCTCCAGATTTTCACACAGTGCAGGAATAAAACTGAAGTTCCCCCTCCCTTGAGCTGATTCCCATCATAGCACAGCATTTATTAACACAGAGATGCCAGCACCGACCCGGGCCTGTGGCTGTTTTATTCACCCACCCCCTTTTGGGAAAACACAATGGAACGGCACTGCTCTCTGCTCCAGCCCCAGCCAACGTAAAAAACACGGCTCTACATAATTCAACATCCAGCTAAGAACATCATCTGCAGCTCAAAGAGGATCAATTCCAAGAGAAAACTGGCCCTGCCTTGTAATTACAACTGGGATAAAACAAACCAATCTAAGCAAAGGGAAGAATTTGGGAACTGAGACACAAATTCCTAATAAAAGCTGCCAGTCTGAAAGCTAAGTCACCATTGGAAACCACAAGACACTTTTGAGAAGAATCACCTGCAGTCTCCTCTACCATGCCACAGGCAAGACATGGTATTTAATAAATTCTTAATACTTCTTGGTATCTGGAGAGAAAAAAAATGCTAAACTTAAAGATATGTATCTTATATTAAATACTTTGGGGATACAAAGGCGGCTAAAATTAGATAATGCTGTATGGCTTTTCTCCTTTATGGAACTTTGTCCTAATCCTGGAACACACGAAGACAAGTTACCCTACAGAATAAATTTTATTTATGATTCCATTACATTTATTTAAGTATTAGACAAATTCATCATACGCTGAGCAACACTCACAGGAATTGGCATCACTGCACGGTCAGATAATGCCCAGCTGGAAAGAGGCATTTTGTACCTGGGACAGATCCCAAACATCATATTTTTAGAAGTAGATTTGTTTGCGCCTCCAGGTCAAAGATCAGTTTGCCACAACCAGAGAAGATCTCAATCAGTACAGCTAGACAAGATAAAAATCGTTCCACGAAGAGAGAAAAGGGACAGGCAGCTCACACAAAATAAAGGCTAAAAAGAAACGTGAAAGATAAAGATAGCACTATGAATGGAGTTAGAAATGTTTAAAATACATGGGTTATTAATTTATTAAGATTAAATAAACATTGAAGACAGAAGTCCACGTGTACAAAGCCAATTCACCATAACAGTTTAGGAAAATGTATGGACTCGGAGGAATTCAAGCACCGCAGCAGCCGTGAGGCAATAAGAAACAAACAAATGCATGTCCTAACAGCAGATGCCTTTCTCCATGTAAAAGCCCTTTTTCTGGACATCACAAAACTCCTACACAGTACCCGGAGGGAGGCTTTGCAGATATGACACCTAGATTAAAAACTGAGAAACTTCAGAAGTGAAAATTCCATTAACACGACGATTTTCCATGTAATTTTTCACAAGACATTAAAAAAAAAAAGAAGAGGTATTTGTAAGCCCTCGAGCTACCACAAGTACCAATGGGTTTACGCAAGCTTTTCCTGCGAAAAAAGCAACCCCATTAAACGTGGCTTGAGATAACTTCTCATCATCAGCTGGGGATACAAGATCGAGTCTAGCAGGAATCTACAACACTGCCAAAGGGACCACACCCCACCCACTCGGAAAGGATCCTCCCCCTCCCTACACCAGCAGCTATAATAAAGACTTGTATAAATAACTTCATTCGTCAGAGCAGTTCTCCAGTTCAGCTCATACCAGTGCCAGCACTAACTGAGAGTAAAAGATGAGTAGCTGGATTGGGACAAGGGGCTCCCACTGAAGCAAACTCTCAATCCCCCCCCCCTTCCCACCGGAAAGAAACTACTAAAAAAATGAGGTGACGTGGCACCTCCGCTATGAGAAGCAAAGCAGGAGGGGCCATTTTATTAACACCACAAGCAATTCCAGAGGCGGCCCTGCTGTGCTTCATTTCCTAACCTGGCTGCCTGCACAGCTATCAGCAGCTGAGCCTTACTGTAAGCATTCCCATTGCTAAAGAGTGGATGGCTCCATGCAGAAAGCTCTTGGCAGAGCACGGTGCAAGTTTCTTTTTATTACCCGGGCAGACACTGGTCTCGCAGCTGCTGGAAGGAGATAATTTTTCCTTTGACCAACCCAGAAACCGTCACATCCTTTGTGCCAATTGTTGGCTGATCTCTGCTGGAATGACAGAGATGTCTCCATGTCTGGGAACTTTTCCGTGCAAAGAGCTCTGTGGGTTCAGGCACGGCAATCACTAATGGAGAGTTTTCCTTTGCTCCAGTGGGGAAAGGAGGAATAAGATGACTTTGCAAAATACGCTGCAAATTAGGTTTAAGGTTGCTATAACTTGCGTCTAACCTAAATATTTTCATGGAGCTGCTGTTAGGGAAATCCATAACTTCAGGAACGAGTCTTTAAGAATAAACAAATCCCAAACACACTCTCTGCTTGGCACATTCACATGGCTCTTCAGAGAGCAGCTGGGCAGGAAAGGGCACAGGCTTTACTAAGAGAGGACTTGGAACTCAGACTCTTCTTCAAAACCACCACGATATTACACTGCAAAAAGACACTTGGAGCACTAGGAAAACACAGACTGGCTGGAAATGGACTAAATACTTGCTCCAGGGTTGTCCACATGATGATTCTTTCAGTTTTTCCTACAATCATCCCCAAAGAGATTGGGAAGAATACAGCAACTGGGATACAGGGACTAGAATTTCCACTAACTCCACGGTAAGACGTGGTGGACCGAACTATTCCAAACATGCAGAACCCTCACAGCAGCCAGCAGAAAGCATCCACAGAGATAATCCTGCCCAGCCTAGACACTGGAATGTACACACAGCCTTAACCAAGACAAACAGGGGAAAAAAATGACTTTCCACCTAAAAACCCAATGGATCTGAAAAGAACTACAGATTTTTAAATTTTTTTTTTCTCCTGCAACTCCCATACCTCACTACGAGCCTTACTGGTTTGGAACCACTTGGCTACAATGTTTGAAAACCTGCATGTACCTATGGCTGTCCCCTAAAGCAAGTCAAAGAAATGCTTTTTAGGTTCTGCTACAGTTTCTCTCCTTCTCCCTGGAAATACTCTCTGCTCAGAGTGGCAGAAGGATGTAAAGACATGAAAACCTCTTGATTGAAACACAGTAAAAACGGGAAGTTATTATGCAGTTATTATGCAGATCCATTCAGGAAAAAAAGTGGAGGGTTTTGGGGTTGCTTTTTTACAAAACAGGATTTCTTAACCTCTTGCATAGCAAAACAAAGTTTGAATAGAACATGTACAGATAATAATGCCGTGAGATTGGCCAATTTGCTGCTCAATTTTGCTTCATCTCCTCAGCAGTCTCACTATTATCCAGTGTATTATAAACTTATTTCTATCAAAACTAAAATAGCTTAGTAAACACAGCATTACAAAAATATACTGAAGAATTTAGAAATCTTACAGAAATATATTCATCAGATCACAGCTGACTATACTGGACAGTAAACCCGGCATCACTTAGTTCTGGCCTAGAAACAGCCCAATTAAAATCAGGTTCTCAATTTTTTCAATGAAAAGTTTACTTTTGTTTTTTGATCTGCCCATCATCACTCCCAGACCAACCAAACTGCTTCTTAAACGCTAAACGACCCTGTCGCAGACATTTCCAATAAGGCAAGTTAGGAAGTACTTTTTGTTTTACTCCCCCATCTAGTTATGACTTTGAAACAAGACTTTCTTGATTCATCAGTTCTTCCTGAAGACATGACAGGAATTGAACAGTATCAATAGTGACTACAACTGGAGCAGCGCAGTGCAGGAAGTTACAGAAGCTCTCAGGGGTGGAAACGCCCCAAGATCACCCAGTCCAACCATCAAACCAGCACTGCCAAGGCCACCACTAAACCACATCCCCAGGTGCCACATCCACGTGTCTTTAAAATCCCTCCAGGAATGGTGACTCCACCTCTGCTCTGGGCAGCTGTGCCAGGGCTGGACAACCCTTTTGGTGAAGAATCCCTTCCTGACATCCAATCTAACCCTCCCCTGGCACAACTTGAGGTCATTTCCAAGTTATCAGAGCCCAGTAAATAACTTCTATTCCAGTGACACTCAACAACCCTAAATCGTGGATTAAACTTTTGACTGTATCACTGAGAGATTCGAATCCTTGGTGGCAACAGCTCCCAGCTCCAGGCTGGGAATATCAGCATTAGCACAGAGGGAAAACAAACAGGAGAAAAAATAAAGTCAGGCTTATTTACTTACGTTGGTACCCAGAGTAACTTCACGCATCACAGATGATTACCGGCCTAATTGGCCCAACATTTAGGGATTATAGTTGAGATGCAATTTCACTGCTAAGTGATGCTGAGAATCATCTAAGCTGGAAAAATTACCAAGGTTCCTTCTCTCCCTGCACTAACTTTGGGTTTAAATTTAAGAATCGTTGGATCACTAAAACAGATGTTTTCTATGTAGTTCAATTAGTGTCTATCTGCTTTTTTATAAGAAAATAACTAGAAATGCCAGTGATATTAGTGAACTCAGTGATTATAAGATCATCTGATGCAGGTTTTTTTTACTCATTTCATACTCTGTGTTCACTTGTACTTATTATTATCCTCAATAACGATATCTGAGGACACAAGGACATCTGAATTCCAGCCTTTTAACTAAGCCTAGGTAAGATACCAGAAGACTCCCTGAGTAGAAATAAATCCCTGGCTTAATAAAAAAGACCAAGAATAGCATGAATTCTGCCCTTCAAGACTCAAAGAAAAAGATGAAGAGATTACACTCTTCAGCTGACTGAATTTGTAGCCAACAGATAAAATACTGGAATAAAATCTTCCAGAGTTTAAAACATCACCACCCACAACCGCTGGATAACAACGTTCAGTTTTCATTTTGAGAAAATCTCATATCTAGCTTGAAAACAGTTTGGATTGTATGTGAACATAGGGATTTCTACTGCCAGCAATCACCAGAAAAGTCACTGAACTTCGACTTTCCTAATCTTCCCCAGTTCTGGTGGAGCAGCCCAGTTCAGCAGTGCTCATTTCCCATTTCCAAAAGCATTTTCTTGGGATGGGACAGATCCTTTTTAAGCAGATTAGAGGAAAGCAATGTCTAGCACACATCTATGTGAATTCCCTGTGCTGTATTTTTGGAAGCATCACAACCTCAGTAAAGCATTTCTGTTTGACTAATGCACACATGGAAAAACTTAACGAAAGCCAGGCAGTAGATCAAGGCCTTCCACGATTTCACAGCAGTGCAAGGATGCTCTTATGCTCCACAATATCTGTAATAATTCCACTCAGGGGAAGCCACAAAACCAGGCTGAGTGATTACATGTAAAGATATACATTGCTAATGTAAGCCATAAACACATCTTTAATACTCATCAGCACCGTAACCTCACACCCAGTAAAAGTTCACCCAAAAATCTGATGCCTGTAAAAGAATTTAAAGCAGACTACGCTCAACAAAACAGACTGAAGCGCCCTCATGCCCAAACTGATGTCAAGTTTGGAGGTTTTTCCACCAGAACTCTATGGAAAGTGCCTCCTGGTTCCAGGTGGGAAAACTTCCACAGCTTTCCTTTCAAAATAAAGCTTCTCTCACTGACAGTGCAACTCGGGGAATGCAGAAGACAAAATACCAATCTGGGAAGATAAGGAAGGATCAGCCTGTTAAGTGCTGGTTATGTGGAGAAACACAGCACAAGTCAAACATTTGACCCTGGATTACATTAGGGAATAATTCCTTATTTTGGATCAATATACATAATTCATGCTAAAGGATACAGCAGTTCCCAGGCCAAAATTATTTTCATATTTGGCAGCTTCCAAACCCTGTAGTAGAAACCAGGATTCTTAGAAGACAGAATTGGAAGTTAGCAATAGCACACTGTCACATAGGAACGGAGTGGGAACTCATTCATCAACTCCTTATTCATGGGTCAATTTACCTAACCCAAATTCTTACCTATAATTTAACACTCTGTGTTAAGAGCATCTCTTTACTAATAAAACTTTCAAGTGCAGAACAGGCTAGGAAATTGCTGTTTAAATATAATTATCATAAGAGCCAAATGCTGTTCAAACTACGTACTGACAGAAAAGGATTCCAGAAAAATACAGGTCATGTTCTAAACAGAGTTTTAATGTTTTTTCAGGCACCTTCCCAGAGCTTGAGCATGACATTACAAACCCAGCCAGTCTCAGAAGGAAAGGCAGGGAAGACCAAGGAAAACACCACCAAATTCAAACTGACCAGAGTACAATTTTTCTCCATGATGAAGATCCTGTCCTTTTCCAGGAACAGCAGAAGGTGCCAGCAGAGAAGAGCAATTGCCATCAGCCAGTCTGCTTCTGCAGTTTAAATTCAGACATGCAGGCTGCTGTCCTCAACTTAAATAAATGGTTGTGCTTCTTGATTTAAATTGATCCAGGAAATAATTTCTCAAGGATTATGCACACTGAGTTGCAAGTAATGACTGAAATAGCAACTACCTAAAGCAACAAACCACTCTACGTCTTCAGTGCTCCTCCTCCCCTTCCAGGAACTGGAGTATTATGGAATTCGGACTCAGTGAACTTACAGCTCACTCTTCCCACATAATTCAACAGGCAAAAAAAGAAAAATTACATCTGGGTTTACAAGTTTATATTAACATGCAATTAAAGCCAAGCACTGGCTTGCTTTGGAACAAGTCACCATCTATGTAAGTGATAGAATCAGTGCTACCCACACCACTTTATCTCAGCAAAAAAATCAGGAGCAGATCACAAAATCCATGGTAGTGATAAATCTGACCAGTCTACCAGCAATCTGATAAAAACATAATGAATGTACAGAATTAAAAACCATATTCTTTGCCACAGGAAAAAAAAATCAAAAAGACTGTACATGATGCCTGAGCAACATTTATCCCAAGGAAAACTCTGACTCAATAACTAGTTAGTCTTTAAGCCAGTAATTAGTAATTAAAGGCTGGAAAACTTCTATTAAACTCACAGGCTATACAGCCACATACACAGCAGATGATCCACAATCTGACAATGCCAACGCCTCCCATGAAAATTTTACCTTCTTAATGAGCCAAAGATAAAATTCTTAATGCTCCTAAGGTAAAATGCCATCCCAGAATAGGCTGAACATCAGAGCACTCCAGGTTCTGCCAGGTTGGGCACACCAGGGAACCTGAGCAATTAGCATTTCACCTTCCTCCTTCTGCCAGTGAATAAACCTGTCTAATCTCTTAAATAATGTCTATATTTTAACAGGAGCCTAAAGAGATTTCTCCTGATACTACAGCGCTCGTATCCTCACCTGGGGAGTAAGAGATCATAACACATAATTCCTCATAACTTCATAATTTTGTGAGTTTTTTTCACTCCCTCCACCTCTGACATTTTCTTTCTCACTAATAAACTTTATCAGACACCAAAGAAGCATTTTATAGTTATGTATGCAATCTGTAGGCAATTTTCTTCTCTACAGAAATATTTTGCTCCGTAAATACTGAATTTCAGCACTCACAGAAAAATCCTAGGCTACAGAAGTGATGTAAACAAGAGGAAAAATGCTTGTCAGAACATGAGGTTGTCTAGAAACATCCAGCAAGTCCACACAAAACAAGCAGAGGGGAAAAACTATTTTCAACAGGCCACTGGAAAGGACGAAAAGCAGAACTGAGAGCACTGCCTTCCACAGGGTTCAGCTGAGAGGAAAGGAATGGGTCAGCTTGCTGTTAGCCAGAGTTTGCATCTCCTGCTCATTTTAATAAATGATCAATATTGAAAGTCATCAGCAGTCACAGAGCCAGCCCCTGTGCCTGCTCACCTTCCCACATCTAAAGCCCTTGCAAGGAAAATGAATTGGCCATGTCAAAACACCGAAGTAAAGCTAGAAATGCTGACAGCTTAAGCTGAAAATAATACATCCAGGCTTATCATCAGTGCAAAAAACCTCTAAAGTCACAGCTCTACAACTCTTCCACCACCTGGGTCTGGTCTTAGATGGCTTAAACTGCTTAGATCTCAGCAGAAGGTATCCTCACCTTGTAAAGGGAACAGAGCTTGGGCTCAGGGAACATAATATTAAAAATAATGACTTCTCATTAGTCATGACTGATCTCAGCTTGAACATGGGATTTTTCAAGACCTGGATGCATCTACAAGGAGCTTTATGAACCTCTGATATACAGATCTGAGTCACCAGTTTCATGTGGTTGGAGGAGAAACTGTGAACCACATTTCACTGGCCACAAACATGTTTTTTCCTGTTACAATAATCCCAGTGAGCACAGGAGCTAGAATTCAGGTTATTTTCCACTTGGGGTTTTTTGTTTGTTTGTTTAGGTCTGTTGTTTTTAATCCTCATGGACTTTACCCCAGAAAGTTTGCTACATATGTTCTTTTCACCTCCTTGCTAAGGTTCTGCAAGATTTGAAAACATTTACAGTACACTTCCTTCAGAGTAAACCACTACAGCAGTACATTTTAGTCTGGCCAGAAACTTGCTGTTACATCCTTATAAGCAGAAAGCAAAAATAAAATTTGCATTCTCACTTTAAAAGCCTGTGAGTCACTCATATTTTACTATCAAAGTATCTTGCACTAAGTTTTCTTCCCCTAGTTTGATGGAAATACAGAAAACCAATGAAAAAATAAAATTATTTTGAGTGTATTTTAACAAATCAACTGGATCTCCTCTTGCTCCAGGACACTTTTTAGGAAAGGGACAATAGAGTTATTCAGCCTCCAGCATATGACACCACTCAAGGCATCAAACTGGAGAAGACTGGAATTCTCTGAACAACCGAAGTAGACCATGAAATAGATCAAAATAAGTTGCAGTGAAAAAGTGACACCAACTAAGAGGTTGTTAATGGTATTTAATTATCAGCTAAGAGACCCATCTTAATTTATATTCCTAATAACAACCTTAGCACAAGAAATAAACAAAATACTAATTAAAAATACTGACGTCAAACATGGGAAATATACTGATCTTCCTCTACAGAGATTCCATACAGGAAAACTTGAAGGACTGAAAGTTTGAGCACCAGAAACAGAATGAAAGTTCCTCACTAAAGCATGCGAATAGAGGAACACAGCAAAAAGACCCTGTTGGTGTCTGAAGGGGAATTTCAGCCGTATAAAACAGAGACAGAAGGACCTGAGTGTTACCCAACACAAAATGGCATCATGAGGCTGATGCAGCCACTAGAACCCCATGCAGCAAAAAGATCCTGTTAGTGTCTGAAGTGGAATTTCAGCCGTATAAAACAGAGACAGAAGGACCTGAGTGCATTACCCAACACAAAATGGCATCATGGGGCTGATGCTGGAACCCACAGCCCCAGGATACAGTAACCTGGCAATAAACAGGGTACACAGCTGCCATCACACAGAGCACAGCTCTTCACCTCAGCAGGAAGTTCAAACTGGAGCAGGTACAAAAACAGGCCGCTAAAAAAGTCAGGATATGAAGTGCTTCTCTCAGTGTAGAGCAAGAGCTTCTGCTTCTACTCCCTACCAAAAAAACACCCCAAGTTGGAGCAAGGCTTGCATTACCTTCTCTGTCTATTCCCTCCTTGTCCAGAAAGAAACAAAGTGTTTGAGCTCATCACTTCCTGCAGGAGGGCAGAGAAGGGACAGGAATAAAGTTCATCTCCCTGTCTCTGTGCATGTCTAAAGATTCCAGCACCCATCTGTGTCACTGGAGTGAAGCCACTGGAGGGCTGGGAAAATCCCTAGGCCAGCCCCATGGGAGGCACCAGGGAGCAGCCTGGCCTGAGGCTCCGTTCCTTGGGGAGGAACCTTGGAGAGGCCAGGAATGGCTCTGACACAGCCGACTCCGGCAACGGGCTGGGCTGATCACTTTCCAAGCTGGAGAAGGTGAAGCCTCTCAATGCACCTGTGCCGCTGCACAGGCAGAGCATCTCTGGAATTCAACACTGAGTTTCCTCTTGGATCAATTCTCTTCCCAAAGGCACAACCTCCCCTACAAGACAGACTGAGACAGCCACTATTTCCAGACCAATTAGTTGATTTCTACCCACAGATTTTCCAAAATAAATATCCAAGTCAGTCTTCTTGCTTGTACAAACCAATAGATAACAACTGCAGTGATTTGAAAAAACAGGAGAACTATTTGCTTTCATTAAGACAATCCTCACTTAATGTCTGGAAAGGTCCTTGCAAACCTGCAGGTGGCTGCAGCACCTGTAAAACTGCCAGAAACTGGACCCAGCACTAACTAATCTTCCAGTACCACCACCAAATACAAGAGGAAAGATGCTGGCATTCAGCAGAGGAAGCTTCTCTGTCACTGAAAGAAAATGAGTGGTCTTCACCAGACTGCAGATCCTCAACTAGAGCATGACCAGAAAGGCCTTTGAAAAACACTTTTTGTTTTGCTTTGTTTAGGCTTTTTTTTTTAATTAAAAGAGAGGTTATCATATGATGTCAGTGCTGTGAAAAGTTTCAATGTCAGTTCAGCGTCACATAAGCAGGTGAGATGTCACTAGACATCTCATTTCTTCCCCGGTCAGCAGCGATGGAAATTTTACATTCCATAACTTTGTTTAACATTTAAAACCATACAACTACTTAAGGCATGTGTTTAAATCACACTTAACTCCTCTGCTGCTCCTCCCCAAACACTTTGCCTGCAATACCACAACTCCCAACAACCAGCAATAACATTTAATAAGCTGTATATTCATTCCTGCATCCATGAGAGCAGAGCTCCTTTTCTCCTTCAAGGTTAAAGTGGTTTCTTTCTAGCTATGCCAGGAAACTTACTTAGACTACAGCATAACCAGAATTCCCAATGTCATAGAATCAAGTAGGTTGGAAAACATCCTCTAAGATCAAGTTCTTCCAGACAAGCATCATTTTGTTCTTCATATTAAATACTAAGACAACCTTTAGCTCTATGTGCGTGTTCATCCCACAGGGTGTTGTTATGGTCCTGTCCCAGCAATTTTCAAGATTTCCATCTTCAGTCCATCCCCAAAAACCTTTCCTCCCGTGTATTTCTTATTAAACTTCCTCTTTTTGAGAGGCTGATGTTAAAACACAGGTCAAAGCCTCTCCTTTCCAATTCAGACTGTATTCCAGCCCTCTCCCAGACCACGGCAATAAAAAATTAACAAGCAAAACCCAAAACTTCCATAACAAGACAATACATTAGAACCAGAATCCCTCAGACCAAGGTCAGCACACCAGAGAACAACCCCATTGCTGGGATTACAGTGCTTAAAAGCAGATAAAATTGCTTTCACTGATGACAAGCACTTTTAAACATCTTAAAAACAGCCAAACGCAAGGTCACACGTTTGTAAAACACCAGCCCAGCTACAGGAGTGGGAATTTGTATCAGGGAAGGCATTAAGGACTTTGGGCAGCACTGCAGATGCCACGTGAACATTAATTCCTAACACGAGTCTGCAGCAAAAGGGACTAATGGGAGCCTTGGAAAGGAACATGGAGGAGAAAGACAATACTCAGTGTTTACATCTCATCACTGAGATCAATAATGGACTGTCACCCCTCTCCTCAGGGACCAACACTTTAATAAGATTTTCAAAGCCAGAAATGCCAGTAGAAATAACTACAAGACCATCAGAGACCTGAAAGAGGCACCCTAAGGGCAAGCTGCTTTAGCAGAAAAGGTAAAGAGATGGCTTAATTACCACCAAAGATTACCAATTAGAAAAGACACCGGTGCTTTTTCACATCTAACACAGAAAACACACAGAAAAACAAAACAATTCGGAGTTCAGTTCAAACCCCTGGTTTTAGAGGTTTGCTTCGTTTTGGAAAGTGGAGATAATTGAGGATATTAATAATTAACAACTAAGGCAACTCTGTCACTTGTTGACAGTGGGTGAATTCAGGACACATCAATCAAAGGTCAGCAAATGCAGCACAATCGATGATGGGATGAGTCCCGACAGCCCATAATGACCTCGTTGTGCCGTGACCCCAGCAGCCCTCCCGAATTCCAGCACCGGGGATGATTTATCCGAAAGGTGCACCAAAAACATCACACCTAAACCACGCTGTGCTCACTGCAAAGTTGACTGGCAGCAACTAGAGGAATTCCACGGGCTGCAGCTGGATGCCATATGGCAAACAGAGGATGGGATCAGCTGCAAACCCACGGCTTAACAGCTCCTGCCAACCCCCAAATTCCTAAAGGCAGGCGATTAGGGCAGCAGGTGACCCCTTTCCCCTAAACCCACACACAGCAGGTGACACAGCCCAGCATTCCAGAGGTCAGGGGCAGGACAGGACACCCAGCTGCCAAAAAACACAGAACCCACAGGCAGCTGACAGAGGCAGGGCAGGGCAGGACGGGCACTGACCCTTCTCCTCGTTTCACCCAGTAACTGCACAGCTTCTCCCACACTGGCACCTGTTCTTCCCCAAAATCTGGGGTCAGTTTCCCCTCTTTAGCTGCAACTTTCCTTTGCCCATACCTCGTGCTAAAACTACTCCCAAACGTGACTCTCCAGGCCCTCGCCATTTAACTCACCACCCCAAACCTGCAAGCCCAGACACTCTGCCCCACGCAACTCCCCGCAAATCTCTTCACGAACCACTTGCCAAACACAGCCCCAGGTGATGGTGACCTGTCCCTGAACCTCCAGCCCTGCTGAGAGCCTCCAGCCCCACTAAGACCGCTGAGTCCCGCAGTACAAACCTCCGTCAAATGCAGCCCCTCAAACCTTGCAGCAGAAACTCCTCTCACACACGGCTACCCCAAACTCTCCTGCAGAAACCCTGCTCACACACGGCGCCCCCAAACTCCGCTGCACAGAGCCCTCTCACACACGGAACGCCGCACACACACAGCTCCGGTCCCACTCCCCCCGCCGCGGCCTCCCCGCGCAGGCCTCAGCGCGGGGCCCGCGCAGGCCCCACACAGGCCCAGCCGCTCGGCCACCCCCAGACCCGAGCCCGGAGCGCGTTCCAGGCGCGGTGCCGAGCCCGGCACTCACTCGGGAAGGTAGGTGGAGGAGAAGCTGCTCCAGCGGTGCAGGCTGTAGCCCAACACGCGGCTCTCAGCACCCGCCGGACCCGCCGCCGCCGCCATCTTGTTGTCAGCAGCGGCCCCGGCAGCGACCGCGGGGGGCGGGGCCAAGCTCTTAAAGGGGCCGCGCTCATAAAGGGGCCGCGCCGGCGGGGGGGGGTGACGGCCTGAGGGGGCTCGGGGGGCGGCTGAGGGGGCCCGGGGGCGGCTGAGGGGCTGCTGCCTGAGGCGTTCAGATGCTGACTCTTGGGGCTGAGGTGCCGTGAGGCGGTCAGGGGGTGCCCCGTGGGGCTCAGAGGGGCTGTGGGTCTGAGGGGATGCCCTGAGGGGCTCAGAGGATGCCCCAGGGAGCTGAGGGGCTTAGAGGGGCTGTGGGTTTGAGGAGGTGCCCTGAGAGACTTAGAGGGGCTGTGGGCCTGAGGTGCCCTGAGGGACTCAAGGGATGCCTCAAGGGTTTGAGGTGAGCTGAGAAATTTGGAGGATGCACTATGGGGCTTAGGCGCTCATGGAGCGTTAATTTTCAAAGGAAATGCTCCTTCCCTGGCCCCACGCTGGTGAGTGATTGGGAAAGGGGTCAAAAGAAACCCAGTGAGGTTTGATTCTACACCGGCTCCTGGAACTATAAAATTGTTAAGGTTGGAAAAGACCTTTAAGACCATCAAGCCCAACCATCAACACAGCACCGACAGGACCAGCACATTAGCTGGGGATTCTTTGTCAAGCTTCTGTCTGAGGTTGTTGTAGGGTTTTTCCTGGAGAAGGGAGATGTTTTCACCCAGAGCTCCCACCAAAGCAAGGGGGAAACTTAGGACACCTCTGGGGGACCTCTGGGCTACTTGAGAAAGAAGGGGAGATATTTCAAGACCAGAGGGAGAAAAAAAAAAAAA
>VZDJ01000086.1:1692076-1891843 GCA_008694505.1 Cyanoderma ruficeps
AAAAAAAAAAAAAAAAAGAAGCCAAACCAATAAACCACTGTCTGTTGGAAATGACAGATTGGAGAGATATTATGAGGCAGGACAGCAGGATGCCTGGCTAGATTAAATTAGCACAAGGATTCTTTTATTTTTTTTTCCCCCTTTATTTTAGGAAAGTGAGTGAGAATGTGGCAGCAAAATCTGCCTGCGGATGAAAAACTCTCTCAGCAGCCTTGAAGGCTGAACATCAACTGGGTGTTTCAAAAGTGAGGGGGAGCAGAAAGCACTTTGTCTCAAGACCCCATCCGAGAGGGGGGTTGCTGTGTTTTTACAGGTATCAAAGCCACACGGCTCAGCAACAGCACAACAAAATCCATGGATGAGGCACAAACATCCACATCTCCTTCTGCTGCTTCACTAACGAGGCCTTTTGAAGTTTGTGGCCTTCCCGTGGCATTTCAGACTTCATTTTTCCCAGCTCCAGCCTGCAGGCATCTCCTCCCAAAATTACCACAGGAGTAATAAAACAAATACTTTGCTGATAATATACGTCCAACCCCAGAGGAAGAGATGCCACCTCAGTGTTTGGAGCCTCGTTAACAACCAGCCCAAGGGGAGCAATGCTGTGTGGAACCTGTGACCTCTGAATTTAGGGGATTTAGAGAGGGGGTAACAGCCCTGCAGCAGCCAGAAGGAGGAAGAGCCAGCAGCTCGTTGCTGCACAGTGAAACCACCCCAGGATTTCTCTGCCCAATATCCTGTTACCACTTGAATCAAGACCTGGATGCCAAGCCCAGCGTATTTTTAGCACATTTTGGACTTCAAGTGAAGGGAATGCTGGTGAAATACGCAGTACTGACAGCCCTGGAAAATCTTTATTCAGCTGCAGCACAGGCAGCAGGGAAGGCTGTGAGGAAGCAGAGCAATCCAAAGCTGCAAACTGAGCCCTCTGGTCCCTCCAGCACAGCCTGCCCCGTCCTGTGCAGCTACCAGTGGCTGCTGGAGAAGAGGATTTTTCCACACTCTGAGTGGACAGAGCACAGTGGGGAGGAGCATGATGTGCAGGGCGGTGTTGTGCTGTGGATTTGGACAGCCTGCAGCCTCCAGATGAGTGTTCTGTGTCCCAACCAGGGCAGCTGCTGGTGACGGGGCCATAGAAGAGGGGGAGAAAACTCAGCAAACACGAGTATCTGAACCCCACTGTGCTGGTCCAGGCCTGTGCTGTGCTTGCTCTGCCAATGTAACCCTGGATCTGAGCAATGTGGGGAGCCCAATGGCACCAACATGCCTCCTCCTGCCTCCAGCAGTGACTGAGACCCTTTGCTCCAGGGAAGTACCTCAAAGAGGGCACTTGCACATAGAATCACAGAATCATTAAGGTGGGAAAAGACCTCTAAAATCATCGAGTCCAACCATTAACCCAGCAGTGCCAAACCTACCACTGAACTATGTCCCCAAGTGCCACATCTACATGATTTTTGAATACTTACAGAGATGGTGGTTCCACCACTACCCAGAGCAGCCTGTTACAGTGCTTGACAACATTTTCAGTGAAGAAATTTTCCGTAGTGTCCAATCTAGAGCTTCCCTGGGACAAATTGAAGCTGTTTTCTCTCATCCTATTATGGAGCAGACACTGACCCTCACCTGGCTGCACCCTCCTGTTGGGGAGTTGTAGAGAGTGAGAATGTCCCCCCTGAGCCTCCTTTTCTCCAGGCTGAGCCACCCCAGCTGCTCCTCATCAGACTTGTGCTCCAGGCCCTTCAGAAGCTTCCTTATCCTTATGAAACAAACCCCTGCAGAGTTTTCCTGCTTGGGACCTCACTGAAACCCTCCAGCACGTTTTGGTGCCTCCCGTCCCAGAGCTAGCTGGGTGGATCCGTGCTGCCTGTGTCTGCCTGCTCTCTGAGGATGGGGCCGCAGAGGGGAAGTGAGAACTTTCCAGCAGCAGAAGGTCCCTTTGGCGTTCAGGGACCAGCCTGCCAGAGAGCTCAGAGGTCCCTGGATGTGTGCCTTGGACAGTAGCTGGAGTTGCTGGGAAAGGCCAAGGTGACCACAAGAGATGTTCCCCACGTCTCTTTGCCAGGAGGATGCACACGCAGCGTTCATGTGCTTGTCATCAGCGAGCTGGAACCCCAACTGCAGGAAACTCGGGGCTTGGACAATCGCTTGTGTCGGCCTCGAGACAAATATCTCGTCCCCCCCATCAGAAAGTCGCTCCTCTACTGCGCGTGTGTTTCGAGTTTCCTCATGCAAAACCTCGCGTGGGCGTTTGGATATGTAATGAGCACATAGTTCAGGATGAAAACAAGTTGCGTGGAAGAGCCAAGTAACGCCAGAAAAAATGAAAGCAATACAAACAACAACATGGCACGCAGCCATACCAGCCAGCTCGTGGGCCAGCCGGATCTCACGTCCTCCCCGGAGCTGCGGAGCCGATCAGCTGTTGGAAAAAGAGACCTTTAAAGACGAGCGAGAGAGGAAATAGCATTGGCAGCACAGGCCGCTGCATGTTTCCTTCCGAAGCAGGACAGAGCCAAGGACATTAGGCAGAGCTGTAACATTTGGGGTCTCGTTGCTCAGCCATGAAGCAAGGCAGAAACCTCAAGTGGGCTGCAGTTGTGTAAACTCCTATTGTTTAGGGAGCGGAAGCGGAGCGCTGGCCTGGCAGGGTATTGTCCTACCAGATTTTGGCGGTGTTCACCTAACGGAGCTCCTCCTGCAAGGCCAGGGCCTCGTTTAACTCAGACATGGTGCAAAGGGAATAAAACCTCCTGCCTGCACCAGACCCAGGCTAAGAGCTTTGTCCCAAGCCAAACGCCTGCTGCTTCCCATAGCACCTTCAAAGAAAAATGTTTCTATCCTGTGGGCAAGGCTGGAACAGGACCAGAGGGAATTCCAAAAACTCCTCAAACTGGCCTCACTCTTCTTCATCTCTCATTTTGATGACATGATGGAAAAAAGTGGCAAAGCTCATTGAGACCCTTTTCCTGTGGGGCTGCCAGGCCCATCCACACCGAAAAGGGGTGAGAACAAGCCTCAAAACCAGATGATGTTTTATTTTTCCCCTTAGAAAGAGGGATCATCTGTGCCTCCTTACAATGCAGTAAAACAATACCTCCTTCAGCATAATAAAATACCTCTTCTGATCTAGGCCCTGATCCAAGCATCTGCTCCTGGGCTAAACACTCCAATACCTGCTGGAGTCCTCTTCACTGCCTCTTGCAGCATCCGTCCTTTGGTTGAAGGCTTAAATCAGTGAAAGACCTTGCTGACAATCCAGAAGATTGAAAGGGGCCCAAAATGCCAGCGCCTCCATGCACACATTGACATAATTCTCTGCATAAAAGCCAGCTTTAAAAGGCTTGTTTTGCAAGGCACAAGTGTGCATTTTTTTCGAATCAAGGTCAGTAACTCAGCTTCATTCACCAGTCTCCAGCTGCAAAACAACATGCCCCAGACAACAGAGGAGAGTGTACTGAGTCAGAAGATGCCTTTTAAGGGATGCAAGTGGCTCTGAGCCACACTGGGGAAAGAAGATCTCCTTGGTACCCTTGTGTGCTCAGCCCTGTCTGAGCTGAAATAGGGCACCCGAGGGCAGGGAAAGACAGTGAGATGGGAATGGCGGCACAAATCACACTCACAGGCTCCATCCTTTGGTAAAATCACAGAATGGTTTGGGTTGGAAGGGACCTTAAAGGTCATCTAGTCCCAACCTCACCTGCTGTGAGCAGGGATACCTTCCACTAGATCACATTGCTCAAGGCCTTATCCAGCCTGGCCTTGGACATTGCCAGGCTTGGGTCATCCACGTGCTCCCACTGGTGTTCCAGTGCCTCACCACTCTCACAGTAAAGAATTTTTCCCTGATATCTAGCCTAAATTTCCTCTCCTTTACTTTGTACCCATTACTCCTTGTCCTATCACCACAGTTCCTGAGGAAGAATCCCTCTCCAACTTCCCTGTAGGCCCAGTTTGGATACTGAAAGGTTTCTATGAAATCCCCACACAACCTTCTCTTCTCCTGGCTGAAAACCCCCAACTTCCTCATCCTGTAAGGGAGATGTTCCAGTCCTCTTGCCAACTTTGTGGCCCTCCTCTTGACTTCACTCTAACAATACCATGTCCTTCTTTTCTGAAAAATGCGATTTTCCGATGTCACCCCCATGCCAACTCTCTCTGTGCCCACCAGTGTGACGTGCCACCACGCTCAGCTTTGCTCCACAATTCAGCATTCGTAGGAAGCAGACGAGACACTCCCAGCTGTGCCTCAGGCTAAAAATATTTACTCATCTCTTCCCCCCCAGGCAGGTGTGTTCATCCCAGGCAGGACTGCTCCCACAGGGATGCTCTTCCACGGCAAGCACTCGCTGCTCATTGTACACTGCAGAGCTCTGGGGTGTTGTGATGATTCCTCTGAATCACCCAAAGAGAGCTCTGTCCTGTGTTTCAGATGCAAAATGTGCCTTGGAATTCAATAGTTGCTATAGTGCCTAATTACACATTTTATGGCGCACTTAGTCACAATGGCTAGAGCTCTTGTTACTAGACTTGGGCTCCTTCTGTTGATAAAAAGCTCCTCTTTTTGCCAAACATTTTCTCTCTGCATTAGAAATAGTGTATTGCAGCATTTTCTCCCTCCAAAAATATCCCAAATTCATGGAGCACTGGTCATCAAATTGATAGTAGCGAGCTTGCAGCCTTCTTTCTGTCGTGGTGCTCCACAATGCTCATTGAAGTCAGCTCAAATGACAGCAGCAAAACATTTCCCAAGTTCCAGGAACTCTTGAGCACCGATCCTGGCAACACTGCAGTCTGTGGTTTGGAGACAAGTCACACTGTCTGCTTGGGGCATCCCCACCTTCCCCTGGGCAGTACGGAGAAGGTGGACTCCTTGCATGCTCTTCCCAGAGGATGTTTGAGCCCACCATAGTTGGACACATCTTGCATGAAGCTGAATCACTCCCCTGAGGTGCTGGTCTGTCTAGGCACATTCTCGAAGGGCTCAGCTTCATTGCAGATGGCTGAGATGGGTAAAACAAGCCCCATGCTTTGCATTCCTCCTCTAAACTGGAAGAATTCAATTGGAATTGACTGGAAGGTCACACCCCACCTAAGGTACTGTACTCATCTCTGGAGCCCCCAACATAAGAAGAACATGGAGCTGTTGGAGCAAGTCCAGAACAGGCCATAAAGATGCTCCAAGGGCCAGAACAACTCTGCTCTGGACGCAGTCTGGGAGAGCTGGCGGTGTTCACCTGGAGAAGACAAGGCTCTGGGGAGGCATTAGTGCTCCTTCCAGTGCCTGAAGGGGATCTAGGAGAGCTGGAGGGGGACTTGGGACAAAAGCATGGGGTGACAGGATGAGAGGGAATGGCTTCCCACTGCCAGAGGGTAGGGTTAGAATGGACATTAGTAATAAATTCTTCCTTCTGTGGGTGGGGAGGCCCTGGCACAGGTTGCTTGGAAAAGCTGTGGCTGCCCATCCCTGGAAGTGTTCAAGAAGAGGCTGGATGGGGCTTGCAGCAGCCCAGTGGAAAGTGTCCCTGCACACACAGGGGAGTTGGAATGAGATGATCTTCAAGGTCTCTTCTAACCCAAACCATTCTCAGATACAGGCACAGGGATGTTCTCCACCCTCCAGGACAGCATTGATCTTTCCCCTATTAACCTCTTTTTGTGCCTGGTTTTCTTCACCAGGAGAACTAAGCTAAGTACTTAATTGCCTGCTTTCTAAGGAGTCAGGCAGGGTAATTAACTAATGTTTGGGTAATGTGTCATAGGGTAGGAGTGCTAAGTAGTGTTCTGTCAGCAGCACAGTGGGAAAGTGAAGGACTCAATCTTGTTTTTCAGCCGGGAATGTCACGGTCTCCCCTAAGTCCATTGTTCCTGTTGACTCGTTTGCTGAGGGCAGGGAACTTGGGCAAAGTGTTTAAAAGAAGAGGATTGGAGGGGACAACAAAGAGCTGTTTGTGGTCCAGAAGAACTGTCAGAAAAACTGGGTGAATTTTGGAAAGAGAAAACTGCCAATGAGGCCAAAAGCAGGAAAAATGCCTGATTCTGCACAAAAAAATCCTTACATTTGTAAGTGTGGTGTAAATATTCAACAGCAACACCCTCTGAGTAACAAAAGTGCATCAGAGAAACTTTTCTTGCACTGCGCTTATTGCACACAGGCAACACAGTGAGAATCATGGTACAGGACCCACCTGACTCACCCTGGGGACTGAAGCAGACTCAGCCCAGCAGAGATTTCACATCTTTTATTTTTATTACTCTGCAAATTACGTTATGGATGAACTTCAAGCCCTCCTCATGTCTGCTGATCGTAATTGATGAGATTCCAATCACACCTCCTTGAAGTTAAACATCTGAGAGACACTTGGGTTAATAGTTTGCCTTTCAGAGCAGTGCATTAGTTCTCTTGTGCTCCTGTCTGCTTAATTGAGAGCGAGTGGCCAAGAGTGGTGCAATTAAGGAAGGAGGAATCTTGGGCTGAAGCTCTTGGTGCTTTCAAATGACCAGCAGACCCTTCAGCGCCAGCTTGTTTTTTACAGTAGCTGGAACAACACTTTCAATGACTCACTGCCAATTATGCTTTGAATTTGCAGACCAAGGTTTTTAACCTGTTCTGATTTCATATGGAAATCATAAAATTCAGTGCCCCCCCCATGCCCTCCTAGGATGTTCTGTCCCAGCTCTGCAGGCCTGACTCTTGCCAGGCCAGTCCAGGGAGGCACATTCTCCCTCTGCCTCTCTTCTTAGCAGCCCAAGGTTTCTCACTCCTTTTAGTTATTTTCTCCTCTTGAGGACAGTCTCATGCTTTGATCTGTGCTGAAGATGACTTTTCCAGTGAGGCTGTTGGTCTCTCCCTGTTTCCTGTGGAGCGTCCAGCCACAGGCCACATGGAGATGATGGCAGCTCCCACCCCTTTTCCCTGGAGTTGCTTAGCCAGCTGAAGGCCATCTCAGCGGCTTCTGCCAGCTGCTCTGCATCCTGTACAGACATCTCACTCAGCATCTCCACAGCCAGGAATAGGGAGAGGAAAAACCACGGAAAACCTGGAACTGACCCTCTCCACCACAGGTGTTCTCTGATCTTCCACAGAGAGATCCATAAGGAGCAGTAATGCCTGACCTCTGGAAAAGGAAACATCCTTTCACTTCCCAGGCCTGACGAAATGCGGTTATATGGCCATGCACACGAAACATCCACAGGCCAAACCCACCAACCCATCCCAGCACTTCCTGGGGAGAGGTTGTGCCCAGTCTCCAAAGTCTCTGAAAAGCAGCTTTATTCCAGAGTATTGCTTCCTGTTGTGTCTGTGCCTGGTTTTGTAACTGGAAATATTGGCAGCTGTTCTGGGAATGGAAGGGCTTGAGGAAGGATATGCCTGTTCACCAAGGTCACCCTCCATGGCCATAGATGCTCCACTTAAGACCCTCTTGAGCACTCAGGCACAAGTGGGAAAAAGGGAGAACACACTGCTGCCATGAAGAGAGATGGATTTTTCTTCCACTTAAGAGAGAAATAATATTCTATGGAGGAATAAGCATTTCCACTCAGTGCAAGTCATTCAGGGATCTCAAGCTGCATTTTACTGTTGCCCCAGCAGCAAGCCCACCCAAACAGACTCATCTGTTCTGTCCAGAGCCCAACCCTACCCCCACCAAAAAGCTTTCTGGGAGGGGCTGGGGTGACAAATGGTCTGGAGCTGTTTTTATCTACAGATCCAGATGTTCTCAGTCCATTGCAGGACAGTGCTTCCATTTTTTCAGGATGAGAGGACAGCCACACACCCAGTGGGAAGCTTGTTTCTTCCCAGGCTCAGCTTCTCCTGCTCCATCAGAAGCAATTTCCGGGGAGTCACAGATGGGCGTGGACTGATGCCTGAGCCCTCTGTGCTCTGCTGGTCCCTGTGGTTACATGGGTTTGCTTCCTGGGAAAAGGAGGGAGGCAACAGTGCTGTGACTGCTGGAGGCTTGGGATGGACTCTGCTTGCAGGCAGTGATCTGTGTGGGCTTGGCAGGATGTGGGATGTGGGAAGTGCCATCCCTGCTACTTTCCTGACCTGCCCCCACATCCATGGATTGACTGTGGGGCTCAGGGACCTCCCCACATTGCTGAGAAGGAGGATGCTCTCTACAGAGATGCTGGAAGATACACAACACAAAGTCAGAGAAGAGAGACAGGAGTATGACCCAAACCACCACAACCTTCAACATTAGCACCTGGAAAAGCACAGGTCAGAGAGTGTCAGCCCAACATGTGCTGGAATAAAACAAGCTCCATGCTAACCCCATCCAGCACAGGTTTTTCCCTTGCTGGTTTAGACTGGAACACAGAATAACATTTGAGTTGTGTCCTGAAGCGGTGCTGCACACTGCAAGCCAGGCAGATCCCAGTTTCTCCTGGTTCTGGTGTAACAGGAGGGACACCAATGGCAGCTTTCCCTTCTCCAGTCTTGACACTTAGCAAGGGACTTCTCTTCCTGCACAGGTCATCCCACATTACCTGCTGGTGTATGTACAAAACCTGCTGTTTTCCCAGACTTAGGTGTGGAAACTCAAGCTCCTTGGTCACTGCAGGCGGGGAAGGAGTTTGCTCTGCATAAGCCCCAGGTTAAGAGCCTTTATGCAGACATCTTGTTCCTGGGATTTGTCTCAATGGGGCTTTGGCTGTGTCCTTCTGCAAGGTGAGGCCCTGATCCCATGGGAGCCCTCCAGTTCACCCTCTTTGTCTTCCCTGAGACCCTTAGTTCTGCCCTTGGCCTTGAATCCAGTCATCTTTGGCAAGGCTGAGAAATCTGGCTCCATGCAAAACTGAAGGAAGCTCAAGAGTGTGTTGTGACCTCATGGAGTATATCCCTACACATTACCCCAAAACTACAGATATACTCATGATTCCCAGCTCCCTGTTTGTCCTGGATGTCTAGGGAGCACCTACCACCCATGAGAGCTGAAGACACCTAAAAAATGAGCCCAAGGCAGGCAGAACAGCCCTGCCTCCTCCAGCAGGACAGCAGCAGCATCCATGGCTCCCTCTGGGAATACACAGCTCCAAGGGTAAAAATAACAGGTCTGGAAATAGAAAAGGGCAAAGCAAGCAGGTTTTCTTAAGAAAAGGGAAGGTGGGGGGATGAGCAGAAAACATAATTCTGAGCTGGGGGTTGATCCTACAGGGCTGTTATGGGGCATTGAGGCTCAAGAAGTACCAGAGACACAGGTCTGCCACTGGAGGACAAGGGCTGATGGACATGTCCCTGCTCTGTCACATTGCCTGGGCAGTGCTGGAGGGGATGGCCACAGAAACCACATTCCCAAGCATGCTCTGAGCCCTGTGCAAGGCTTTCCCCTCACAGCACCAGCCCCACCGAGCTCCTCCCCAGCTCCTACACACGTCCTTCAGTGCTGCCCCATCCCATGAAGTGATGAAGATCAGAGCACTGGGCAGAATGGAGGTGCCAAACCTGCCTATGGTGGGTGCTGAAGTGCCTCATGCCAAGAGTCATTCAAGCCACCCACTGCTGCTGCCTGCTTGGACCTCGGCTTCCTCTGCTGCCAGCGAGCAGCAGTCATGGCTGTGTGGGCATCCAGAGTGTGTGGCTGAATGCAGAAGGAATGAGTGGTTGAAGAGAAGGTAATTCCAAGAATATGCTTGTGTGTGGTAAGCAAGGACAACGTGTACTCCAGACTGCTGGGTGACCTTTTAGAAGTGGTGGAAAACCAGGGAGATAGCTGGGAACTTGGAAAAGGAAATGGGAAAAAGAGCAATCTTGGAAATTTTTACTTGGCAATTCTGACTTTGGTCCTGAACATATTAAAGGGGAAGGCAGAGAGTGACATCAGTCTCTGACCGGCGAAAGGATGATGGGATAACAAAAGTTAAGGAGTAGAATGCAGAGAAGGCTATCGAGAACACAGAAATGGAGAGGTTTCTAATCATTCTGTAAAATGAGTGGATGTGGGAACACCTTAAGGCAATACATCAACTCATCAGCGAAGTTTGATGTAGTGTGTAACAAAGCCTTTTTTTTTTAATTGATTTCTCTTGGCTTGGATCTGAAGATTGTCACACAAGCTGAACATTACAATCTAAAGGTCCTCTCGGATGGCCACGTGGAATCTTGATTCCTCCCAAACAAAGTTTTTGTGTTTCTGTTAATGACCCCACCCCCCCACTAAGGCTCTGCAGACATGAAACCACTGCATTCATCTGCTTCCTCCAACCTCAGTGCAGAGACGACTCGGCAAAACACCGCATCCTGCAGGATGGAGGCGGGAAGCGAGAAAGGCGGCGAGTGACTCATCCCAGCCTTACGGGCAGGGATCTGCGCTGTGCAGGAGGCAAAGGGCTGTGCTATGGGCTTGCAGGAATCCTGGTCCTGCAGGAATCCTGGACCCTTCCCAAGGAGCCCCCTGTGCCAGCATCATCATCATCAACAACAACTAAACCTTAATCACAGAATCATAGAATGGCCTGCATTGGAAGGGACCTTAAAGATCATCTGTTTTCAGCCTTGCTGCTGTGGACAGGGACACCTTCCACAATCCCAGGTTGCTCACAGCTCCCAGATGTGCTCACAGCCCATCTAACCTGGCCTTGAGCACTTCCGGGGGTTGGGCAGCCACAGCTTCTTTGGGCAACCTGTGCTGGAGCCTCCCCACCTTCACAGGGAAGAATTTATTCCTAACCCACTCCCTGACAATTTGAATCCGCTCCCTTTTGTCCTGTCACTCCAGGCCCTTGTAAACAGTCTGTCTCTATCTTTCTTGCTGTCTCTTTCAAGCACTGGAAAAACACAATTAGGTGACCTCAAAGCCTTCTCTTTTCCAGGTTGAACAATCCCAACCCTCTCAGCCTTTCCTCAAAGGAGAAAGCCTTCATCCCTCTGATCAGCTTACTGTCCCTTTTCTGGACTTGCTCCAGCAAGTCCATGTCCTTCCTGTGCTGCATGCAAAACCATGTGCCAGTCACCACCGTGTCCTTGTCTCCCTCTCTTCTCCTGCAGGACCAGAAGCCATCTCTGCTGGTTTTCCATCAGGGAAGAAGTGTCTTCTGAGAGGCTGAAGCAGTGGTTTGTGGCCAAAATCCTACAGGGTGTAAATATAGGCCACACTGCAAGAGAAAGTGGCTTTCCAACTGTGTGGCAAGAATGGCCCCTCATTAAGGAACCAAAACACGATACATCAAGGCTGTCTCTTGCAACATGCCCAAGTCCTGATTATGGTCATTTTCCTCCCTGCTTCCACTGCATGCCTGGGAAAGGGCCGCAGTAATTAAAGTCTGAATCTCATTAAAACCCAGAAAGTGCTTGGCTTCCTGAGAATCCAATTATCACAAACGCTACGTAACGCCAGTCGGGGCACGGCTTGTTTTTGGTGTTTGGAATTATTTTTGTTAAACATACAAATATGGTGTGAAATCAGATTTTCCAGAGGACATTGCAAATCCAAAGAGAGCACAGTTATAAAAGCAATTGAAGAAAAATGCTTTGGAGAGGGAGGGAGAGGCTGCAAGGAGGAGGAAGTGGGGGGAACATAGTGATGCTGCTGAAGAAAGACAGAGCCGAGGTGCCAGGCAGCAAGGATGATGCATATCCCGTCCAAGGCCCTCTAGGGACAATCTGTCTGGGACTGCATCCCGTGGATGTGGCATGTCCCAGCTCCTGGCTGGGGATTTTAGGCACAGAACAGTGGCCTGCTGTGGCTCAACTATGTCCCAGCTGTCCATACTTACCACACTGCTGCTTGGATTTCACAGGGAAAGTCCTTGAATCAATGGGTATCCATGGGAAGGGCAGGAGATGGGAAATTACGTGAGCTGGGCAGCAGGACATGAAGCTGCTCTTCCTCTCCCTCTTCAGTGTAACAAGCCCTACAAAAATGCATTGTGGGAAGTAGAACCCGGCCACTTTCCAAGGAAATTGATCTTCCTCAGAAAAGCTTGGCTGTTTAGATGGAAGAGATGGGGTCTCCATCCTTCACTAGGATGGGAGCTTTTCTGAGGACACAAACCATTCGTGTCAGCACGCTTATAGCCAGTCCCTGTGGCTGTGCACCAACTCTGTGGGCATTTCCCCAAACTGTGGCGGGCTGCAGCATCTCAGGTCCCATCCAAAACATCCTTCTCCTCTGCTCCCAGCTGATCCCTGGGCTGGGACCCCAGGGTTTTGCTGACAGTGTGTGGCAGCATCCATGCAGCCAGGGGTCATGGAATTGGCAGTGGAATTTGGGATGCCTGGCTTTGCTGCTGTGTCCACAGGGGAAAGGGGACAAGGCCCTTCACTTTTGTGCCTCAGTTTTCTCAGCTGTAAACGCGTATTAAAACAATTTACTAATTCATCAGGTGCTGACAACCTCTGGCAGTGATAAGGAGGAGCTCTGCCAACCTGGGGGAAAGGTGCTGGTTGAGTGCAGACCATGGATTCCGTGGCACACAGTGTCTGCCATACATTGCACTTACGTAACATTTCTTAGCACTCAGTCAGCGCTTCACATCTTTAGCTAATTACACGCATCCGAACCATTTACCAGCGTGAACAGAAAAACATCCATTAATGACCGATCTGGAAGCACTGCACTGATTTCCAGATTTCTTCAAGGGTGAGAATTTGCAGAAGGTGGGAAATAGGGTTTTGAAAAAGAAAGGCCAAACAAACAGATGCATTAAAAAAAACAAAACAATTGTACAAAAAGTGTGTCTGCATGGAAGGAATTTCAGAGTGAAACCGTCAACTGCAATTCCTTGTGGAAACATCCAGTCAGAACTCAAGCTGCAGCATCTCCAAAGTGCATCTAAAATTCACCTCCTCCTTCTTTTTGCAATTAAACACATATTCTTATGCACCTCGACATTTAAAATAAATAATGACAATTTTTAGCGCTGGCAATTAAAAGCCACACTGTTTACATTTTAATGAGCTCCTCGAATGTGACTAGCTCAGCTTCTTTCAATCAGAAACGGATGGATTTAGAAACAAGACATCTTTAAATGTGCTTCAGATTTCTGTGAACAGTAGCCCAGCTCTGCTTTCAGGTTCTCAGGGTGGAGGGAACAGAGAGGCAATCTGCTGGATAGTGAACTCTGCACAGCTTTTCTTCCTGGTGGCGATTCTCTGTAGGAGTGCAGAAAAGGAAGTTTATTTTGGAAGTGAGAAAAATAAAGCAAGGTTTTGTTCCAGGAGAACACAAAAATAAGTAGCATCTGTGCAGCTGGAAGTGCCGTATGTGGCTGTGAAGCCCATATTTACAGCTGCAAAATGCCAGGTACATTTTCACATCCTGGTAAGACTTCAGAAGGCATCAAAGTGCTACCAAGCTGGTTTCCAAGATGTGTTTTCCACCCACCTTTGGCTTGCGCTGGGAAAGCCATTAATCATGTTTCGGCTCAGCGCCATCCAAGGGTCTTGATTCGGCGTCGTGAGAGTGGATGGAAACTTTACTGCTGATTTCAGTACAAATCACTGTGTTGTTCCAGCCTGGGTAGTACAGGTGGAGTACACTGGGCCCTAGGGCTCTACAGATCAATGCTGCTCCATCTGAACCTCCTCCAACAATTCCGGGACAGCAGGCAGCCAGTTGGAGCTGGCACATCTGCATCTCAGATGCAAACCTCTTGGAGAAGAGGTGGATGTCAAAAGAGCACTAGAAAAGCTTTTGCTGCTAAATAATTCCAGCGTAAACAGCAACTGTGAGTAAGTGGAGAAAGTGGGCAAAGGAGAAGCAGGTTCAGAAATCCAGCAATAATAGGAGCAGGGTTGGACTTAGTGCTGCTAAGCAAATGTTCTCCTTCCTGCACCCTCACGCAGCTCAGTGACGAGGTGTCAGCATTTCTGACTCACAGAGAGACTCAGGCTTGCACAGGGAAGCGGGGAAGACTTTGGAGGTAGGATGAGGATTTAACACTTTTTTGGGGGAAAGTTGTCATAGAATCATAGAATGGCCTGGGTTGAAAGGGACTTTAAAGATAATCTTGTTCCATACCCCTGCCATGGGCAGGGACACCTTCCACTATCCCACTTGCTCCAAGCCTTGTCTAACATGGCTTTGAACACTTCCAGAGATGGGGTATCCCACACCTTCTCTGGCCAACTTGTGCCAGGGTATCACCACCCTTATAGTAAAGAATTTCTTCCTAATTTGTAATTAAATGTACCCTCCTTCATCTTAAATTCTGCCAAAAAATCCCTGTTTGCCAGTGATTTCAGCCCTGGTAGGCTGGCAAGGGTGAAGGTCAAGAGGCACTGCAGCTCCTGAGAGCTCTAGCTCTGAAAAGTGCATTTTCTTTGTCTCTCTGCTTCAGTTTCCTTCTACAAACAGCACTCCTTGGCATGGGGTAAATGCAGGGAAAATGCCCTGTAAAGTTGGGAGAGAAAAGACAAATCACTGTGGTTTGAAAGATAATAGAGCATCCCTGCCATGGCTGAGTGTGTAAGGAGAAGGAATGAGGTATTTAGGGGTTGTCTGGGGTATTCCCATGGGGAAATGACTCCTTTGTTCAGGAGAAAAGGGTTGTCGAGATCCTCTTTTGGGCGATTCCTGGCGATTCCTCATGGGGGTGGCTTCTGGTGAGTGAACCCCCAGGCTGGTCCCTGCCAGCCCCAGGATCCCATAAACCTGTGACCTTCCCTCACTGCTCGGTCTCCTCCTGACACACAATTACCAGATAAAATAGTAAGACCTTCAAGGGCTTTGCGTTAACTCGTGGTCTCCACGGGCTGCGATCTGCTGGGTGCACACAGCCAGAATCACACCCAGGCACTGAGTCATTTTCAGAGAAACCCATTAACAGCCGGGCTCTGGAAAAGGAGAACAACCTGGAGAGATCTATTCCGCGGGGAAATGCAGTTTGCAGGCTGACATCACTGCTCCTGTTTGCCCAGTGAGGCGATGACCACCGAGTCTGTGTGATTTAGCAATTATTCCCCATGGCAGGGCTGAAATCTGATACTGAAATCTCAGTTTAATCATCATAGTGATTGGAATGGGATATTTTTTTCCCCATTTTTGGTGCTTTCTATGTAGCAGGGGTGGTATTTCAGGCAGTGAAAGGTATTTCAGGTATTTCGGGCACCCCCCGAAATGCTTCTGCATTTGAAACTCTCATCCTTTCCCCTTCCACAGAAGCCCTGGGTGGTGAGTGTAGAAACACTGGCGCAAAACACGTTCCCCCACCAAGGCCAGCACAGGGGACGTTTGACCCGGAGCCAGGAGCCTCCCTGCTATTTTTGGAGCAGCCCTTGCCAGTGTCTCTCCTCAGGGCCCCATGCTCCTGGCAGCCCAAGGTGAGGAAGCTGCCAGCAAGGACCGGTTCCTGCGGTGATGAGGCAGAGCCTGGAGGCAGCACGACAAGTGCAGGAGAAACCAGAGCTGTCACAGCTGGTTAAGGCTGCCTGCCCCGAGCTCGAGTTGCTTTGAATGTTCCTTGGGTGCTTTGAAAAGGAGCCCGTGGCTCTTGGGCTCCTGTTGTAAGGCTGAAGGACCACCCCAACCTCCCCAGAAGTGCTGGGTTGCTCTGTCTTGCTGCTTCGAGGCTGTGTCGCCCTAAGTTTACCTGCTTTTCAGTGTTTCCATTTTGTTCTCACGCAGCTTCAAGAAAACTATGTATATTTTTAGAACTTATCTACTTCGTTTTCATATTTCTCCTCTGGGAAGAGAAATGTGATTGATGGTGATGTTTGCCAACGAAGTCAAAGAAGTGGCAACCTGTGTAGCCAGTCTTTTGTCTTCTGATCAAAGTTTATGTAAGATAGAGTTAGAAAATTAAAATAGAGCTTTCCTACCTGACCTTCTGCTGCCTGCCTCGTTCTTTGTGTGTCGTGAACAGCAACAAGGCCACAATTTGCTTTTACATTTTTCCAGCCAATCCTCCACCCAGTCCCTGCTTCTCTCCAACTCAGCTGCTCACCCCAAAGTAAGGATCCAATGCAAGGGTCCAAAGCATGCACTCATGTGATGAGTTACACTTTGGAAAACCTTCCTAACCTTGCTTCTTCCAGACTGGAAATGGATGGGAAACCTTGGACATGCAGCTTGTGAAAGGAGTTCAGCTGTGCCACAATGAGGATGGCTTACAGAAAGAAAGAAAATAAAACAGGAATTTGGGGGGTTTTAAGTTTCTGCTTGAAGGGACAGAAAAAGCCAGAGATGAGGAAGAAGGCTGGAAAAATCCCAAGGAAAGCTCTACCTAGGGCTGAAGTCCAAGAGTTTGTCCAACGTAAAAGTTGTCCAAGGCTGATTCTCAAGAGGCTCCTCAGGGATGGGGAGCCCTGGACAGATGTTCACTCCTGGATCCAGCTGTGCCACTGGACATGCTCCTCCTCCAGCCTCTCCTCCCTACCCTGCAGCTGCTCCAGCCCTTTCAGCACAGAGCAACATCCCTCGTTGGAGCAGATTTGGGGTCAGAATGATACTTCCATGGACGCCGTGGTGCAGACTGTCCTGTGCTGCTGGGGATGGGAACAATTAGCTGGGGCACAGTGACATTTCCAGCTGGCACAGCCCTCTGCAGGGTGGACATCTGCCCGTGCATGGAAGATGTAGGGAGGTAACCACGTGGGGGCATTTTGAGACAGCTAAGAATTGCTGGGAGGAGGACAGTGAGCCAGGCAGGAAAACAGATTGGTCTTCATGGAAGGATTAAGAGGAGATTTACACCCAAAAAGGAAGAAGGAAGGTAAGTGAGGAAGAAAAAGGCACTACTCACAAGCCAAAAGGGCCAATATTCTGAATGAGCCTTAAAATCCTCTTCTCTAAATTTAGGCAGAAAGAGGAAAAAGGCATTCTTGAGAAACTTTATATTTATGAAACCAATCTGTATGGATTGCAGACGTTCAGTATTCATTCTCAGTTGCTAACAACAGGTTTTTTTAATGAACATATTGATCCTTGGGTGGTTGCATTTTAAAATCCTTAGACAATATGATCCTGAAAGGCAGAAGGAAGGAAATGAGGTGGTGATTTAAAACAAAGAAGGGAAGAATATAATTCTGGCAATCACCAGCCTATAAAAGTATCAGAACAAATATTCTTTAAAAAATCATGATGAAATATTTAGAGCTTGGTTCTGTCCACACAATAGTGTCAATGGGGAGAAAATTTGCAGAAGCCAAATGCTGAATAAAATTACCATGAGACAACAGTCAGACTCAAGGGATGGTGGGCACAGAAAACTTCCAGTTTTCTTCTTTTCCAACTTTTTTTGGTGCGAAGAGAAATGCTGTTAGAGAACGGCATGGCTGGAGGATGAAAGCAGCGCAGCCTTTTATGAACATGTGTTTTTATTTTGACTAATGCATTTTGCTTCTTTGTCTTAGGAAACACAAAAATTAGGGAAAAAAAGCCTTGGTCTGAAATGTGGTTTATACAAACTGAAAACACATTGGGATGCAGTCAGTAATCGTGAACAGGAGTGGGCTACACAGAGCAAGGCACAGTTACCAGAGCGGAACAAGAGTCAGGGCTAAAGATGAAGTTTCATTAACACCTTTGTTAATGATCTGGAAGGGCAGTGCATAAAATGAGATGCACAGAGGATGGTAAATTTGAAGCAGTTTGGTAAATAATAAGGAGCTGCCTCTGATTTTCTTGTGAACACCTGGTAATTTCCATCCAGTATCAAGCGGTGTTGAACACACTGAAGCATCTCCTCTCGCTGAGTGACACCTCCATTACTCACCACTTAGCCCACACAGTGTCTCTTTTTAACCCTTCCCATTTACTTATGGGCGTCTTTCCCAGGTCTCGCTGCTGACCCAACCCTGGGATGATGACATTTAGAGATATTATTTATTTATTTGACATTTCTGGAGCAAACAGAGCAGCCCAGAACACGCAGCCGCCTTCTCCAGGTTCATTCTCCTTTCCCCACCTGCAGTGAACACTGCTGGAAAGGATGATGATGATGAGCACTGTGCCTTCAAATGTGTGTCCCAGCCCTCTTCTCCTCCAGTGCTCTGACACAGCATGACTTACACTGGTCCCCCCAGCAGCCTCCGAGGTCTGTGCTGGCCTCCTGTTTCTCTGGCTGCCTCCTCTTTGCACTATTTGGGTGATTCACAGCTGTTGCTCAAGACCTTTCCATCCGTGAGGGCTTGAGCAACAGGCCTGAGTCGCTCAAGGAGCCTGATCCAGGCCCCTGGAGCACTGAGCTGAGCTCTCTGGGCCATCAGGAGACAGGGAGCAGCAGAGGACAGGGGCCTGGGAGCATCTGTGTCCTCTCTAAGCAGGCTACGAGGACACGGGATGTTTCTGGGAAGGATTTCATGGCTTTTTGTTTTTTCTCACAGAACAGGGTCAGGAAGGGAATCGGAGAAAGTGTTACCCTCGGTAAGGGAACCAGGATTCCCTATGGGAAGGGGACTCCTTCATCTCTCAATCTTCTCAGGACCTGCTGGGAGTGAAGGGAGAGAGGGAAGAGGTGAGGATTGCATGAGAAGTGGTTTTGACCTACGTTTTCTGTGGTCACAAAACCTCATTCTCTCTCCTGGCTGTGTCTGCCCGTGGCAGATGCCCTGGTCAGAGCATGACCAGTTGTCCTTGAGGCTGCAGCACCACAGTCTCAGACACCAGCACCGCACCAGGAGCAGAAGGGACATGAAAACATCGACACCCTCAGGTCTGCAGGTGTGGTGGGATCTGGTCCTCAGGGGGTGCATTTTGCAATTCCAGAGCTTTAATAAAACTTTAAACAGGAGGGAGGGGTTGCAAACTCTATCTTCACCCACTGGAATTCTTGAGTGCCCCTGAGGTGGAGGGGGAAGAAACCTGAAGAGAGCAGAAATAATGGATGCAGTGACTGATGAGGGGACCCATGAGCATCCCAAATTACCAGGGGTGGAGTCTGGTTGGGTCAGCTGTGGAGGCCATACCCTGCACAGGGCAGGAGCAGGTGGCGTGGGGTAAAACCTTCTGGAGATACAATATTTATCCAGTTTGGTTTGAGACTGTTTGAAGCCGCTGGATAATTTGCTCCAAGAAACCAAACAAACAGAAGAAAAAGAAATGCATGTGAATGGATCCAAATGTCTCCTTATGGTGTAGGTTTTTTTACTTTTTTTTTTTACTAAATGAAATATGTGGATTTTACGTTTGCAGCACGTCAAGGCTAATTTTAGGAATTATTTTCTTTTTTAAAGAATAGCCGGGGGGTGTTGCAAAAACCCTGCAGAAAATAATACGTGGTCTTCAGCTCCAAAGGCTGAACCTTTGGTTTTCCTGCCAGAGAAGCAGCAATCCCTAGGGTGGGAGGGCAGGCTGTCAGCAAGGCCCTCTGACTAAGCTGTGATTCTCAAGCAGGGCAGGGGACCAAAGCAAACTGCTGCCTCCAAGCACGGGAAGCAGGGTGGCCTTTCCAGGGAAAGCAGCTCCAGGATTACCAGGAGCTGGCGGGACCTGCTGTCTGGTACCTCCTTGTCCCTCCCAGCCTCCAAGGGACCTCCTGGCTCAGCAGGGATGACACAAACCACAGCTGACCCTGTCCCCTCCCTTCGTGCTGCTCTCCCTGGCCGTGCTGGAATTGGCCGCGGGCACCTCGTTCTCTGACTCAGCCGTTATATCTGGGGAATTTATGGCTTTTCCTTCCTGCCAGCCTTAGTAAATAACCCTGTCATCTGACTGGCTTTTGGGAACCCACCAGGAGCAGCAGCCTTGCTGGCGGGCTGAGAGAAGGACCTGCACCCAAGCAGGAGCAGCATTGCCAGAGCTGGGGGGTCCCCAGCAGCCCCCTCGGCTGTGGCATCACTGTCCCCTCCACTGTGGAACTCTCACCTGCAGCATCACCATCCCCAGGGAGACCCTTACCCATGGCACCACCATTCCTGGTGGCATCCATGATATTGACATCCCCAGTAGAATGCAGAGCCAGGACCAGGGGTTCTAACCCAAAATGTTTCCCCACTCAGGAAGGGGACACTGGGCACAGCTGTGCTCCCACACCTGTGACACCTGGCTGGGATTTGGCTTTTAATTTCCTTCTTCTTGGAACATCATCCATGAAACTAGAAGGAGGACAAGGGAAACTTGAGGGGGGATTGAGGCCATGGAATAAACAGATCTCCAACAGCCACGTGCTTGCCCACGAAAGCCCTGCTGGTACCTCCTCTGCTTCCTTATTTATCCAGTGGGAGCTGCCTAGGCAGAGAGATGCTTTCATCCCAAAGAGCCAGGGGGTCCAGTGGGCTGAGCAGAGCAGGGAGACCCGGGTTCTGCCGAGTGGACACCTCATTGCTGCAGGACAGACCAAAGTCACCTCCAGAGAGTCCCTATAGCAATTTTGGGCATCCTGGCTTGCCCCCTGGAGGCGGCCCCAAGCACTCGGATGGAGGCAATGAAAACGATGCTGGCAGCAACAAGTGTGAGGATGAGCTGATGGAGAAGTTTGAGCACCTTTGAGGGGCTGTAGGGACAAATATGCACTTTTGGGATGTTGAAGCAGCTCTTTTGGATAGATGGGACCATGCTGGACTGGGGATGGGATGAGCTGGAAGTTAAATCCAATGTCCAAGCTGAGGTGTGTCCCAGGGCGGATGCTCATCCACCCCCGAGCACTTTCTCCCATTAGTTACCTCAAAGTTAATGGGAATTTTGAGCAGGAAGATCAGAGAGATATTTTAACTCCCTGTGGTGAGGGAGGTCAGGCTGAGCCTCGGGGACTGCTTTGGAAACTTCCATCCCTGTGCCAGGAATTATGTGCTGCATCCTCCTGGCATGGGCACGGGGAAGTGCCTCTTCCTTCCCGGTTTTCCTCTTCCCTGTCATCACTGAGCAGGCTTTGAGGACTGCTCCAACACAGGGTCTCTGTTCCCTATGTCATTGCTGGAACCTGGATGCCAGTGAAATGCCATCAGGCAATGATTGCCATCTCTCCACCCCCTTTTCCAGGAGTTTGCCCTCTGAAGGGTCTCCTAAGCAGCCCCTCCTCACAAGAAGACTTTTCCCTGTTGTCTCCTGCACCAGCTAGTTGTCCCCAGCTCCATCCTCACATTACCTGTCACTAAGGCTGCCCTTCCCTATTTAACAGCCCCACAGCCCCCAAATCCCTCTCCTCCTTACCATGGGGCTGATCTCAATTAGGGAACTGATCCAGCACTGAATAACCTTCCAAATAAATAAAAACCCTCCCCAGGCCCTGCTTGGACAGCATGTTTGCCGGAGAAATGTTCCAGGTTCCATTAAGAGTGAGGCTGGCACATCCCTGCATCCACAGAATCACAGAATGGTTTGAGTTTGAAAGCACCTCAAAGATCATCTACTTCCAGCCCCCCTGCCATGGGCAGGGACACCTTCTACTCTCCTAGAAGGCTTCAGCACACAGTGAATTGGAGGAATAGTGTGGAGCAAGAGCCGACCTCCAGACTCTGGAGTACCTGTGTGTGCTCTTGGGAGCTGGGCTGTACAAGGTGTAAAATATCCTCTGTCTCCTGGCTGAGCATTATTTTACCCTCTCGTGGATGCTGAGCAGCTGATAGTACATAATTACTTTCCTGTCCAGTGTGCACTTATCATGTCTGTGTGTTCTCTGCGTTGGGTGGAGAGTTCATAAATCAAAAGCTCTCAAGAACTCTTCTGTCCCAAAGTGCTTTCGTGGGCAAGCAATCCCCAAGAGGCGCCAAAGCAGTGATTAATAGCACCTTTCTCTCTGTTTGGGCTGGTTTAGGGCAGCCTGAGTTACTGTTCTCACTGAGAAATTCGTAGGCTGGCACAGCTTCTCACCCCCAGAAAGCTCAAGGCAGCAAATCCCTGTGAAACACCAGAGTCAAAAATAAGCGAATAAGTAAAAAGTGCTGCTGGGAGCCTGGCGGAGACCCCGCAAGACAAAAATTGTAAAGACAATCCACAAATTGCCACTCTGGACGAAGCTGTGGAGGCAGCCTGTAATCACTATCCTGATGTAGGGCTGCCTTAGTCATCCTTTATTGATTCCCTTTTCTGTGACTCATCAGCTCCTCTCGGGGAAGTGCTCTCCAGCTCCCCGGCTCGGAGAGACACAAATTACCGGGGAGCAGCACGTAAACAGGAGCTGCCGACGGAGATGCCCTCGGTCATGTGCCCGGCAATTTGGGAAGGCGATTAGAGCTGCTAACCAGGAAAAAAAATTTGAAAAATTGAATTTTCAGTGGGAAAGTGAGGCCGGGGAAGGGTAGCAGGCACGCAGAGGAGGCTGCTGGTCTTCTCCACGAGAGAAAGTCACCTCCTGTTCACTTTCCAGGGAGCAAACGGGGAAAGGGTTTCTCTCTTTGATCAAGCACCCTCAGTGCAATTATTTAATCAGGTGAGAGGCTCCTCAAGTCTGAAGCAGCGGGAGCACGTCGGGAGCAGCGATTTGAGGTCACCTGCATCTCTCCGACCTGCTCTAAGCCCCTTTTGAGCCATCCACGCCCTATCACACCTGACCCCTCCCCTGCTCTTCCCAGGAGATTGCTCAGTCGCAAGAGCCGAAATTTCCTCTGCTTGTCCCGTGGCCGCCCTTGTTGTCACTTGCACGGAGCAAGGGAGGGGGGCACTGAGGAAGGATTTGGACCTTTTTAGGGGGCACCACGAGGAAAGCAGCCCTAAGGGCAGCTCGGCTCGGCTCTGCTGGCACCGGCGCTGTGCGCAGCTGGCCCCGGGAGCGGCTGCAGAGCATCCCTGGCGCTCTGCAAACACCAACTGCAGCAACAACATCGCGGGGGGAGGAATGCGGGGCGTGCCAGCCAAAAACCGGGGTGGCTTCCTAAACGCTGACGGCTGCGTCCTTGCGATTAACCCCCGGGGCCACGGGAAGGGCTGGAGTCCATCCCTGCTCCCCCCGCCCCGGGTTTATTCTCCTGCCTTGCCGGGGAGACAGATGCCGCTGCAAGAGCCGAGGCAGGCGGGTCCCCTGCAATCCAGAGCAGAGCGAGGGCGAGCAGGCGCTTCCGCTGCCAGGGAACGAGCTTGAAAGGGATCCAGCGGATAAAGAGATATTCAAAGTTCAGCTAATGAGTGAGATGAGTCACTGGCTCAACGAGACAAAGGTTAGGCTGGAAAATAAAAGCCCTCGCTGCGAGGAGCGGGGTTGGTGGGGATGCAAAAGGCAGAGGATGAGGCGTAGCTAAAAGCAGTGAGTGCTGACAGGGGCACAGGGGACAAGCAGTGCCCATGGCTTGGTTGTGAACTCGCGTTTGCCCCAGATTTGGCCCAGGATGAGTGCAGGGAAGCCGGGATGGTGGCCGTGGATATTCAGGCACGTCGCAGCTCCCTCCAGCAGTCAGCAGCCCTTCTGCAGCCCCTCTCTGGGGTGAAGCACAACTGTTTGGGGGCCCAAGGAGATGCTGTTTGCAGATGAAGCACAACAGCCCTTTCTTCACCACCCAGTGCTGATGAGAAGGGACAGGGGATGGTCAGACCTCAGAAAACACTAATTAATCACTGGGAAGCATCAGGCTACTTCCAATGCTCTCATTGTTACCACTGTGCCCCAAGAAGTGAAATACTGTGGTAAATGTTGGTCCTGCTCCAAACCATCCCAAAAATGAGGACTAGAAAACCATCACCTTCCTGTTCCTTGAGGGTGCTGGCTTGGGGGTACCCAAAATCCGTGTTAGAACACCCCTGTGTCAATGCTGAGCAAAACAGAGGAAAAGTTCTTCTCTCCTCACGGTCTTTTACAGTCCAGAAACCAAAAAGCTGCAGCTTATAGACAGCACAGGAGGGGTAGGTGTGGCATGGGACAGGAGCAGTGCTGAGGGACTTTTCTAGAGATGTCAGGACTTCATTTTTGGATGGGCTTTGATTTCCTTCACTATGGAATCATATGGGCCACTGACCACCTGAACTGCTACACTGAAAAAACATTCCCCTCGTCCTGAGAAAGTGAGAAAAATAGAGATGGGGAAGGATGTCATGTAAATATGAAATTGACTGCCTTTGGAGATTTTTATGGTCCTTAACATGCTTTGGAAGTCTTAATTAATCACATACTAGTTTTGCATACTCACACTGGCTCTGCTTTCCCAGGCCGCTGTCCCTCTGCCCACCAAGTCCTGTGGGACAGGCTAGAAACAGTGGGATGCACATAAAAATTCCTGGCATGAGGGCTGATGGTTTTAAACTGGAGGAGGGTTGATTCAGATAAGCTGTAGGGAAGAATTTTTTTTATGATGAGGGTGGTGAAATATTGGCACAGGTTGCCCAGGGAGGTCATGGATGTCCCATCCTTGGAAATATTTCAAGGTCAGATTGAATGAGCAGAGACATCTGCAACTAGATCAGAGCCCAAACCCCACCCAACCTGGCCTTGAGTATTTCCAGAGGTGGAGTCACCTCTCTGGGCAGCCTGTGCCAGTGTTTTACCACCTTCTTTGATTTCAGAGCTAAATGTGCAGCCTGGGAATGTCTGAGCTGGGCTGCCTCAAATGCATCACCTGCATTGGCAGTGTTAGAAAAGCCAACTTGAAGAGATCCACAGCCTCCTGCAGCCCCAGATGCTGTCACTGCCAAGAGCTGGACCTGCTGTTGTCACCAGAGCTGATGGAAGCACCAAGATGTGAGGAATTGGGTGCGTTGAATAGAGACAAATGGATGGAGTCATCAGGGAGTTCAAAGAAAATGGTGACAAGTCAAATTGTTTTTAAAAGTTATTTCCACTCTAGTGGTTGAAGGCTGCCATGGATTTCTCTCAAAAGCCCTACTGATGGAGAGTGACTCAAAGTAATGCCTTCTGGTAATCCGAGCGTTGGCATTCCTAAGGCTGCACAAAGAGGGCATGAGAAGATTTCGATTAAAATAAAACAATCCCATGACTGATTGATGTTTACAAAATAAAAACGTGGTTAAAAGGCATCCATGTGGACAGAATAAAGCTCCTCACACCAAGAGTCCTCAGAGCACATCCACTCCCTCAGCATCACCAGTGGCACACAGGGGAATCCAGCCTACAGCATGGAGCAGCCATATCCCACAGGCTCAAATCCTGCCCCCACCTCTGCTCCTGTGCCCCTGTGCTGTCATCAAAGACCTCCAGCAGCTGTAGACTGCAATGATTTGGCTATTTTGATGACAGTCCTATCCAGGGCTTAAATAACGTAGTAACTGAGTAATTGTCCAGAGAAGGGGTGGATGCCCCATCCCTGGCAGTGTCCAACCCCTTGGATGGGGTTTGGAACAACCTGGGATAGTGGAGGGTGTCCCTGCCCATGGCAGGGGATTGGAACTAGAGGATCTTTAAGATTTCTCCCAACCCAAACCATTCTGGGATTCAATGATTCCATGAACGTGCACAGGGGGCTTGGAGAAAAGTTCCCTTGCAACAAAAAGTTTTGCCTGTGCATATTTTCTTGTGCATCTTGACCTAATCCTTTCCCAGGGTGGTGCTGCGGAGCTTATTAATTTTACAAGAGTGAAAACCTACCCAATCACCCTATTTGTTTTCAACCATTGGTCTGAAATGCCCATAATTAAAGTGCAAGTGAAGGATCTGCACAAAAACGATGCAGCCGAGCCCTCAGCAGCTCGTGGTGCTGGAACAGCATCATCCCAGCTGCCCCTCGGGGACACCACGAACAAGAAACACCTTCTGAAAGCTTTGAATAAAACACCACTTGTCAGGACGTGAAATACAAATGGGTTTGTGTCTGTACAGCCGGAGTAAAAATGAGACAAGGAGGCAAATGAAAATAAACACATCGGGTTTGAGAGAGATTCATGCCCAAGGGATGAGGTGAGGGCTGGACTTTGAGAAGTCAGCACCGTGCTTTTGCCATGGGCTTCAGGGCACTGAGTGGTTCAACAAACATTTACCCTTTGCATGCGTTTATCACACTTTTTCCACCTTCAAGCACGACCTGGAGGAAACTGGCCTTTCTGATGATGGATGAAAACCCTACATTTGTCCCAGAGAGGCGTGAACAAGGAGGGGACCTGATGCAGAGAATCCATTCTACATCATCTCAGGCACCTGGGAGCATTTAATTCACCCAGATGATGCTCCCAGGCCAAACAGACTCATCCCTTTAACGTGACATTATCTCGTTGCTGCTGTGACTCCTGTTATTAGCTTGGAAGCAAGCTTTACAATGGATTGCCAAGGGGATAAATGGGAGTACAGGGGTGCAATGAAGAGAGGGAGTGTTTAGGTTAAATGCTGAATTTTCTCCTGGTGGAAATACAGTGAGTTTTCCCCAGCATGTGTACTTGGACAAGGCTGACGATCAGAAAATTAATAGAACAGCTCTACTCTGGCAGGGATGAGGGCTGGGTGACCTGACATATCTTCCCTCTCTCTATGGTCAGAGCAAAGATTTTGCTTTAATTGGCTTTAAACCATCTATCTAAGTCACTCCCAGTACTCTAGAACCTGAACAACAGCCAAGTTTTTGATATACTCATCCTCATGCAGCTCTGCAGGGATAGGAAAACACCCAGACCTGTTTTGTACATGGAAAACTGAGGCAAAGAGAGACCAAAAGCCTTAACCACAGCTTGGAGGGTGGGATGGCTTCACCATTGGGTGGGATACAGTGTCCTTTCCCAAGAAATGGCCAAAAGCATGGCACATCCCTTAGGATGCGGAGAATGGCACTGACTGTGGTCAGCTTGAGAGAGATGCTGGACCACTGTCTAGAGCACCATTTCTTGACTAAGCTGGGTCTGTCCTGGCCAGATTTCAGTAGAGAATTCTGAGGTGTTGTCTGCAGTGTGGGTACACCCACAGATGCCTCATGGGCTGGAGTGTGAATCCTCCCTCCAACACCTGCACAACGCTGCCATCTTCCAAATCCTGAAATGTGCTCCACTCCACACAATGAACCAACCACACTCCAGCATAGCAAAAAAATGCTGACAATTTATATGAAATACCTGGAGGTCCTGTGAGTCACTTGGAAGCATCTCCCTCTCAGTGATGTCAAGCAGGTGTGCAACTGCTGGATTTGATGCCAATTTACAGCTTGTGTGAGCCCATGCCCTCCTCAGTGACGCCATTAAGGGCATCGCTCTCCAGCACCTCCAGCAAATAACTTCCCACAGATAAAGACATCCTTCCTCCTTCCCTCAACTGAGCAGCTCTTCACTTGGACGTTCTGCGTGACTTGACCCGCTGCCAGGCTTTGAGCTTTGGTCTTCATCCAGGAGAAGCAGAGACCAAATTCATCAGCTTTTGCCTCAAAGCGTCCAGGCACAGGCTCCAGGTGTTGAGCTGAGGAACCGGCGGGACCCAAGGTTGGCCAAAGGTGACTCCATCACTGGCAGTGGCTCCTGAGTGATGCATCAGCTCTTCTCCAGCCAGTGGCACAGCAAAGGGTGATCCCAGTTTTCCAGGCTCCTGCTCTACTGTGGAGCCCCTTGTCCCTCGTGGCCTCTTCCCTTGCGGTCACATGAAGGCGATTCCTTGGTGAGATCCCAAGGCGATGGAGTCACGCTGAGCAGGGAGGACTTTACTCCTGCCCTGTCTTTGCAGCTAGTCCAGGACAAGGTTCAGTGTCTAGACAGGAGTGACTGGCAACAAAACAGGATCGTTCTGGGCAGTCTTTGCAAGTCAGCAGTGGCTGGATTTTGGCAGAGGCAGCGGGGACCGAGCCTGGCGCGGGAGCCGGCGGTGACACGGTTGGGCGGCAGCCGCTGCCGCCCCAGGGTTGGACCTTTTCCTTTGTGCAGTGAGGAAGGATTGTCCTTCCTCATCCCAGCAGGACTGCGCCAGACTCCAGGGGAAGGGACAACACTCATCTTCCCTGACTTTGAGGGTAAACAGGAGCCTTCTGCTGCTCTCATCACCCTCGGCTCTCTTCAGTTACCCGCTAAGGGAGAAGTGCAGCTGCACCTGGAGGTTGATCTTAAAATGAAGCAAATCAGCCCTTGCTGCTCCAATTGGCATTTGTAATGTTATGTTCTTTGTCTCTTGTTAATCATGAAGGTGCACCAGTGAGACATTCCACAGCCCACCCACAAAACTTGACCTTTCATATAAATGGTTCTGTTTGTCCTACAAACATGTCCAGGTTTTTTAATGTGTCGAAGCCTGGCGCCAGTTTAAGGGATACCGCATGCCTGTTGAGTTCACAGGACAGTACAATGTTAATCCCTACAAAAGCTTTTCATTCCTAGGGGAAGTACCTTCTCTCATTTATTATGACAATGGTCAGCTCAAAATCTGTGGGTATGGAGCAAAAATTAGGAAAGTCTATGAGCCAGTCCTGCCCTGGCTCACCAGGTGCAAGCCACATCTCAAGGTCTCATTCTCAGCATTTTGCTCCAAATAATTCTTATAGATCTTGAATATCCTTCAGGGCTTTGATTTTTGCCTCTGGCACAGTGGAACCCTGGGCAGTGGGGAGTCTCCAAGAAATGGCTTTGCTGGCAGATGTTCTGCTGCCATCTCCCAATTTGGCCAAGGTGTCTTCTCTGTCACAGTCATGTTGCTCCCGCATTTCCACATCACAAGGGGAGGAAGGGGATTGTGGACTTCGCAGGACACTCAGGGGCCACATCCAACGTGCTGAAGAGTACACAAAGATGATGGGTTTATTATCAAGTTTTAGAGCTATGGGTACCCTCTAAAATAGCTTTATTCAGGCAATCTGTAACCCATCGGGTGCTCTTTTGGTTTGGGTTTGTTTTCCTTAGTTAAAACATTTATGAAAGTTTCTACCTCCAAACAAAGACCCTGCACTGGTGGGATTGCAAGAGGTGTGGAAAGACACAAGGTGTTTGTTTCTGTGCTTATCATGGGTATTTCTAATTTCAGTATTTCCTCACTGTCCTTCCTCTCATCAGGCTGAGACTATAATTTATTGTTAGTTCCATATTTATTTTTTTTGTCTCCTGAACTCTTCAGAAACCCTAAGGAAACTAAATGCCATGATTTTCTGGTATCTTTGATAGCTTGTTTGTTTAAAAGATTTTTTTGGGAAGAAGAAGCGAAACATGGCTGAGTCGAATGTGGAAATTGGATCTTTCAAGGTGTTCCCCTTCCTGCCTGGAACTCATCTGAGCTAAGCTGCTCTCTGGAGCAGTTAATTCCACTGAGTGATGGAGACATATGATTTTTAACTTGTAGGTAGCACTCCAGGATGGGTTAGTAAATCACCCAGAGCTTCCCACTAGAAGATGTATTACCTTGCTTTTAACACTGTGAACTCTGGAACATTTGGGCAGAAGTTTCCTGTGCTGAGTGTTTTGTACTAATGCTCATCCTTCAGCCAAAAACCAGGCAGCCATTTCTAAGAACAGCAGTAAGGAAGAGTAAGGTGTTTCTCCCCTTTAAGAAAATAGTTGTGGATTTGAGCTGTGGGGTGTGATTGACTGTTCCTTGGATTCCTGTGAATGCCATCATCTTCAAAAATGGCCATTGGCCAGTGTTCAGATGAGACGTCTTCAGAGACAGCAACTGAAATCCCAGTGCACTCAAAGCCCACCAGGTGCCTTCCCTGCACCTGGAGAAAGAGCAGGAGTATCCCTGTTCCATCAGGGCTGCCAGGACCATCGGCTCTGCGGGGTTCAGCCTCGAGCAGCCAAAGAACAACACTGATTAGCTGCTCATTAACTGAGCACAGCACATCCTGAGCACTAAATGAAGCAGCAGCTCAGTTCAAAAAATAGCTCAATTAAGGGCCATCAGGACTCACCCACACAAGGGGGATCATTGCAGGCTGCAGGGATATTTTTAAGCCAGGGTCTTCCCAACCTGTGAGGGTGTCCCACCGCAAACACGCCTGGAGTAATTTCTGCTGAGATTTTCGTCTAATTTGTGACAAAAAGTACTAAAATTGAGCAGTGATTTCTTCTTTCCCATGCTCCAAAAGGACCTTGCATCCCCTTGTAGAGCAGACCCAAGAACAGCCACGCTCCTTTACCCGCAGGAGCAACCACTCTCCTCACTCCCAGTGGGCACCAAGGCAGGACAAATGTTCCAGAAGCACATCCCAAGTGCCCGCCCCGTCCCACCAAATATTTGTCACAGGTCCATCCGTGGTGGCAGGAGTAAGGTGACCCTGCCCTTGCTCTGCAGGGCCTCAGTGTCACCTCCCCTGCTCCAGTTTCAGGGTGGTCACACGGTGCTTACTCAGAGGGGATGAGGTAACAGCCCTGTCAGCAGCGACGCCATCGTCTTCCCAGTAAAGCGCCCTTCTTATCGCCTTCTCAGTCATGTTTTCCTGGCAGGCAGCCCAGCCCAGGGATATGGTAATCTCCAAACGCTATCAGACAGGGCGATCAGCTGAGGCTGGGATATCTCCCTGCAGTGTTTGTGGTGATAGCATCCATGCACGTGGAATCAAAGAGTCGTTCAGGCTGGAAAATGTCCTTAACATCATCGAATCACGCAATCATCTAGGTTGGAAAAGACGTCTCAGACAAAGAAACCCAACTGTGAACCCAGCACTGCTGTGTTTACCACTAAACCACGTCCTCAAGTACAACAGTCTTTTGAACACTTCCAGAAATGGTGGTTCCACCACATCCCTGCTCCAGCGCTGAACAGCTGTTTCAGTGAAGAAATTTTTCGTAATATCCGACCTACACCTCTCCTGGTGCAATTTGAGGCTGTTTCCTCACATCCTGTCACTTTGTCCTCTGGCAACCAAGACCTCCCCCCGGCTGTCCCCTCCTGTCAGGGAGTTGTGCAGAGCCACAAGGTCCCCCCTGAGCCTTCTTTTCTCCAGGCTCAGCCCCTTTCCCAGCTCCCTCAGCCACTCCTGGGGCTCCAGACCCTTCCCCAGCTCTGTTCCCTTCTCTGGACACCCTCCGCCCCCCTCAGTGCCTTTCTCATCATTGGAGCCATCAAGACAAGACAGAGATTTCTGGCTCTCTCAGGCTCTCTCCCTCATCTGCTGTCATTCCCTTCCTGCTCTTCTCATGGTTCTCTCCTTTCCCACCAGGCTCTGTCCCTTTTTGGTCTCACCACTGCGACTGGAATCATCCTGGTGCTGTCTCCTGGTCCTTCCAGGGCGATACAGAGGGGGTCTCCATGGGGTTCTTCATCTGGAAAGGAATCTTAGCTACCAAGTGTGGGTTGCCCTAATGCTCAGCCCAGCGTGGATTTTAAAAATCCACTTTCTTTCCCCTCTGGATGGCATTCTTGTTTCTCATGGTAGGTCTCAGCGTTGCTGACTCATGTAATTTCATTATAAATCTTGTGACATTTCATGCCATGGGTGGCACAAGGATGGCCGGAGTCACGTGGTTCTGTGACAAGGAGCTTTTATGAGGGGCAAAAATAGTCTGGTGTATTTGTGCTCCTCATGCTATGAGGGAAGCAGGAAAATATGCCCCCTAAAGGTTTGGAAAGCAGGCACAGAAATGAAAGAAAAACCAAAACACAGCCTAAATCTAGAGGATCATTTTTAAAAATCTCATGATTTTTAACCTGCTGTGTTTTTTGTGGGGCTGGTTCACAATTCCTGCTCTCCCGAGAGCAGCTGCTGTGCTGGCTTCCAAGCTGTTCCCTGAAATGTGGAAATCCCCCTTATACAAACAATGGCACTGTTAGTCTTGCTGATTTTCTGGAAGGACAAAAACATGTTTGTTTTCAGCCATGATCCTCTGAGGGAATTTCCTCCCTGATTTGGAATTTGGGAATTTTTTTTTTTTTTTTATTCCTCTGAAAGCAATTTTTCCAGTTTCCAAGATCCTTAATAAACTACAATCACCAAGATTAAGAGCATTATGTGGCTGGCATCAGACACAGAAACAGACCCTGAATTGTGATTGCTTTGGTAGAATCTGGCCAGAATAAATGAGTGAAATGATCCTTTCTCCTGTACACAGGGTGCGAATGTGGAATTGATGTGCTCCTGTTTGGGATAACAAAATGCCTGTGGCAGGAATTTTGTGTCCATAGAAGCTCAAGCACCTGCCCCAAGTGCTGAGCTGTGGAGGAAAGGCGAGGGGGACCTGCTGGCAGCATCAAAAGGTGCTGCTGGGGGGTTTGCAGGTTCATGGAGAGGAGGTTTGAGGGCTTTTCCCAATAATGGCTGAGTCCAAGTTGTTGCTGGCAACCCGTACATCCTGTGTGTTCTTTCCCATGGCAACACTCCATGGCTGTCAGCAGGAATTTGATGGAGGGATGGATGAAGGGATGGGCAAAGGACTCAGGTCACCCCTGGGTGGGTGACAGCAGGAACACGCTGTCCTTACAAGGAGCACGAGAGAATCAATCCTGGAGCTGGGGCTGGGTTTGAGGGCACGGAGCCTGTGACTCCCCTGGAATGATCCATCCTAACATGTGGAGGCAGGAGGAAGAGCTGCTCCATGGGAAAAGCTTCTCCATTGGCATCACTGGCAAATGGTCTTGTGGTTCCTGGAGCTTCCTGCTGCTCTTGCTCCAGCTGCTTACGTGCCCTTGTCTGGAGAAATATCGGCAACCCCGAATCCCGCCCAGACCTCGCAGGGATGGCCGAGTGCCACCAGTGGAGAACAAACACTGACCCATCCCAGGGAGGCTTTTTGGAGCCAGATGAGCTGCAGCACTTGGAGCTGCCAGCGCCGCCCTTCCTTCCTTTGTGTTTCACCGACTGTGGCCACCCTGTCCCTGTGCCCCGAGCCTGGGTGGCACCTTGAACCACGGACACCGAGCAGTGCCCAGTCAGCTCGGGGAGAGCACTGGGTGCCTCAGCTGAGGGAGCTTTGGCAGATCTGAAGGGAGGTTTGACCCTCCTGGGGGCTGCAGAGGTGGGGAGTGCCACGAAGGCTCCACGCACATCCCTCCTGTGGGAGGAAGAAGCTCCTCTGCCAGGTACATGTAAGATCTTCCCAGCAGGGAAGACAGCAGTTATTCAAGGAGGAAGTCTTTGAAACTGTACTCTGCTGCAAGAAGCTCAGACATCCTCAGTGACCCCAGGATGAATAAGAAAGGACCTTTTTTTTCTAGAATGGGTTGAAGGATATGTGGGATTTCCTAAAATCCTCCTATTTGTGTGGCCATGTAGCTTTGATTCTAAGCTGCCAGGCACGTTAGCAGCTCAGCACATCCTTTGGAGGACAGAAACTGCTGTTGACCACAGTGAATCTTTCCACCACAAGTACTCAGTGGCGACCCAGGTGATGCCAAAAATTTGCCAACATCCATTCTTAATCAGGCACCCACAGCAAGCTTTACAAAAACACCCAAATCTGCCCTAAAAATCGTTCCAAGAGAAGTCTTCTCCTGTCACATCTGCAGCTTGATGGTGGGATTGCAGCCAGCGCAGGAGGACGAGGAGCCCTCACTCCTTTTCTGGCTGTGTGGGCTGACCCTGAGATATACTCAGCACTGAACTAGATCCTGTTGGGCTCAGGAGAGCATCCCACAGATGTATGTGCAGCACCAGCTACACCCTGGTGGGCTCAGGAGAGCAACCTGCAGACAGACACGCTGCTTTTCCCACGGCGGCTTCCCTGCAACGCTCCACCAGCGTGAGAGCTGCGAGGGAGGCAGGACTTAATTAGAGGAATCTGGAGAAAGGCAGATTTTGTCATGTAAATTATTCCTGTCATAGGACACGTTCTAAATTTGGATTCTGAAGCTGGGGCTGAGCAGAACAATCTCTGCCATAGCGTGGCAGCTGTCAAAGGTAGGGAGAAGCGTTGAATGCCTACAGGAGTGATGGCTGCTGCCTTTTATTTCACTGCAGGGTGCTTTCAACCTCTGAGCACATCAAGTGATTTCATATTGCTGGACAGGAACGATCCTGTGAGACAGCTTCGATCCTCCCCACTCCTTTTAACTAAGGTAGCCAAACACCCAAGTCCATGTGGGCAATAAAAAGAGTTGTTATCACAGACGTGATTTGATCCTGGATTTCCAAACCCCCAGGCCTGTGCTGAGGCTGTCAGCCAATATCACAGCCTGCTCCTGTTTAATATTTTCTTTCTCTGTTGCTCAGCCCCGCACAGCATCACAACGGGAGGCAGCGCTTTCTGCTCAGCTCCACCTGCTAATGGTGCCTCTCACTGTGTTTTTCTTCTGATGCCGCACCGCAAGGTACTTATTCCTTTAAAATAACAACTTCTAAACAAATTTTAAAACTTCCTAAAGTAGGTGTGGTAGGAACAGATAAGGTTCCTGATGAGGATGCATTTTGAGGGTGAATCTTCTTGTGCCTCATGGGGTTGAGGCTCACTTTGCTTGCAGGCAAAGGTCTTACAAGTGTTCATTTCTCTCTGGATTCCCAGGGGAGTTGCAGTCAGCCTGTAATCTTCCATTTCCTTGCTGCTGCCCTTTGCTTGCTTCCATTAAACTTCCAAAAATGCTCATAGAATCACAGAATGGTTTGGAAGGGACCCTTAATATCATCCAGTTCCAGCCCCCTGCCATGGGCAGAAGCACCTCCAACTATCCCAGGCTACTCAGAGCTCCACCCAGCCTGGCCTTGGACACTTCCAGGGATCCAGGGGCGGCCACAGTTTCTCCGGGCAATTTTCACTTCTCCATCTATTAAATTCAGATGAAGATGCCCACCAAGTTCAACAGCTCTGAGAGGTGCTGGAGAGGCAGGTATGGAAGTGTGGCTCCAAATAAACGGTGCTCAAACACATCAGCCATGCCTCCTTGGGAACCCAAGCTAACAGGGAACAGTAAAAATTCTCTTTGGAAAACGGCTGGAACAAATCCCGTTGGATGTATAATGCGGATAATGTTCCAGCGTCTGGGAGAAGTGCTAAGAGAACCGGAGCAGAGCGGTAAGTGCATCATTCATAAGCACCAGCTCCTTTAACAAATGTGGCTCCTTATTCTGCCCATGAATTATACATGGAGGAATCACAATTCCTGACGGTGTTCGGCAGTCGCTGGGTTCAGCCGTGTGACTCCGCACGGACCAGGCGCCAGCTCTGGAGCTGATTCCATTTGGATGGGAGCATCCTGGCTGGCCAGAAAGCATGGCTGCTCCTGACTGACTGATCACTTCAACAGCTTCAGCCTCCATGTAAATCCCTCAGCGGTGAATATTCAGCTGTGAATTTGATGTACAGTTTCTATAAGCCTGTCGCCCTCAGTTTTTTTGTCTTGTGAGTGTTTGCAATTTTGTAGTGGAGATTCTCACGCAGCTTCATGTAAACTATATATATATTTAGAACTATCTACTTTGTTTACATATTTCTCCTCTGGGAGGAAAAATGTGATTGATGGTGATGTTCACCAACGAGGTCAAAGAGGTGGCAACCTGTGTAGCCAATCTTTTGCCTTCTGAACAAAGGGCATATAAAATAGAGTCAGAAAATTAAAATAAAACTTTCCTGTCTAACTTTCTGCAGCCTGCATCGTCCTTTGTGTGTCTAATATAACAACATAAGCCAGGAAAACTTCACCTAGACTGGCAAAACGGTTATCAAGATAAAAGACCCTGCCCATTCAAACACAAATCTACCAAATCTCTTGGAATATGGAAAGGAGCAGAGGCAAAACACTATTGGCAGCATTTCCGGAAGTTTCTGAGAGGCAAAATACTATTGGCAGAATTTGCTGAAGATTCTTCACCAGATTTCAGTTTTGTGACCCATAAAGCATGTCCGTATCATATTAAATCAAACAGACCATCCTAATAAATCTTTTTCAGGAATAAAGCCCCTGAGGGAGAGGTCCAAAAGTCAGGTGCTTGCTCTGCCATCATGGACAGCAGCAATCCGCCCTCCTACTGCCCTCTCCATCTGCAGGGAGCGAGAAGCAGCAATTAGCCAGCCTGGGGGTGTGTTGCCTGCTTGGGTTGAATGACTCCCCGAGCCCAAAAAGTTCAGGTGTGACCCTGTTTGGTGGCAAACCTGGCTTGGGTTCAGGCAGCCAGTGGTGAATTGAGCTCTAAGGTCAAGCTGAGTTCGCAAAGTGGAAAATCCCAGCGAGCAGCAGCCTGAAATCACAGCCCGAGTGCCCCGATCCCGGAGCTGTGCCCCAGCCCTGTGGCAGCCTCAGGACACCAGGTCCTGGGCTCTGGCTCATCTCCCACTCAAAGATGTGGTCCTGATTTTGGAGACCTGATCCTGAGCTTGGCTCAGCTCCAGGATGGAGGAAATGACTCAAGTGACTCTTTGGCAGCAGCGCTAAAGAGGAAACAATAAAGAAATCCTTGAAAATAAAAATCTACCATCATTAGCAAAGGACACTGAAAACCCTTCAGAGTTTTTGTGGGTTTTTTGCCCCCCAGGTGAACAAACAAACTCAGAGGGAAGCAGCACCTGGTTCAGATTCTTCCTGTCCCTTGACTGTACGTATGGACCAGGATGGGCTGTGCAAGGAGTACAAACCCAGAGCAAAGGATTCACCTCATCCCCGTGATGGCTTCCACCTCCTGTGTTTGGCAGCAGATGGACTCAGATTGAAGGACACATAAATGAATACGAGATCTCAGTGACAAAGCCATCTGTCTAGCCAAAGTCACCCACTTTTGTAGTCTGTGAGGTTTGGATCCACCCACTTGCGTTGTGGAGCCAGACTCTGAGCTCAGTCATTCTGCTGATGGCGGAGTGTGGTGTCTCTTCTACGGGGAAATGCATTGTACCCTAAGGGTTTGTACTTCTCTGCATTTACTGCAAACTCAGAGCAGGATTTAGTTGTTGTTTTGTCATCTCTAGTCAACACATCCCAGGCAGACACTCAACAGTTCAGCTCTTGCCCCATTAGAGATAATTTGTTTTAGTGTCTTGGTATTTAGGGCTTAAAGCAAAGAGGAACTTCAGGATACTCTCATGACTTGACCCAATGGCAACAGAATTTGTGCTCAGAAGGACCAGTCCTACCTCTTCTCACCCACTGACACCTGAACACAGCTTCTCCCAGACTAGGAAAAATTTCTTCACCAAAAGGGCTGTCAAGCACTGGAAAAAGCTGCTCAGGGCAGTGGTAGATTCATAATCCCTGAAGGAATTTAAACAACATGTAGATGTGGCACTTGGAGAAATGGCTTAGTGTTGGCCTTGGCAGTGTGGGTTAATGGTTGGACTTGATGGCCTTAGAGGTCTTTTCCAACCTCAATGATTCTGTGATTCTGTACTCAAAGGGCCCTGCAGGAGCACAGTTAAATAAAGCCTTTGATATTTTGGTGCAATGATTGGTTCCAGCTGGAAGAGAGGTGAAGTTTCCTGCTGTGCCACAAGTTTGCTTTTTGGTTTTGTGTGCTTGGACATGAAGAACTGACTGCTCACCCAGCCATTCGTCCCAGTTCAGTGTTTCCATTGAGATCCTGCACACTGGGAACTGGCAGGAACACCTTGAGTGCACTTGGGAGAACAGGGCTGAAGGGAGTAAACACCTTTTGGGGCATTAGAAAGAAGCCAGCCAAGAACTCCTATTGTCTTTGGATTAGGCTGGTTTTGTGCAGGTTTTTGTGTCTGCACTGGCCCCACAAGGCCCCTGTGGACCAAACCCAGAGCCCCTGGTGTGGGGCTGGCTCCCTCCCTTCCTTCCCACCCCTGCTGCTCACAAGGACCTGCCTGACAAAATGAAGCTGCAATGTCTCCACCTCCAAGAATCCCCTAATTTCTGCTTAATAAATAGTCCAGTGGGTGATAAAATCAACCACTTCTGCTGGTTTGTCACACTGGATGGAGGGGGGCTTTGCATGCCGAGGGATCTTGGGGCTTGGTAGGATTTTGTTTTCACGTCGTTATCTTGAAACATCAGGGTGTGGTGGTTTGAGTTTGCATTTTGCTGCTTGACATCAGCAGGAGCCACCCCACCACCCATACGGGACAGGACAGGGAACAGGGAGCTGGATCCAGCCCTGGCAGAGCCTCAGCCTGGGAGAGATTTGCAGGAGCCGCCACGGAGCCTGTGCAGAGTCCCAGCGCTACAGTCGGGAAAGGCGGCAGCTCTGCTTCCAATGTGTTTCCTCTGCTGTCCTCCCACCCTCGCTCCTACGAGCTCCTCATCATCATTTTTACAGCATAGCTGACAATTCCCTCCCATATTTTCTGTCCCTGAGAACTGTCTGTTCAAGCACCGGCAAGAACTGCCAGGTATTTAGACCGAGGGCTCACACAGGTTCCCCCTTAAGAGCTGTTTCTCCGCTATTTACCTGCTTTTTCCTTGTGCAGCCTCCAAAGTATTCGAGGGGGCAAAGACATATTCACCCTCTGGACTCCTGGGCTTCTTGTGGAAAGAGCATCAAAAGCTCCAACCTTTCCGAGCTGTGCTGCAGAGTTTCTTGCGGAGTCATCTCTGTCCTCTGGCAGCGACTGTCTCGTTAAAATACGGGTTCCCATTATCTCTGACTCGGCCAGGAGTGTTACAGGTGCCTTGCTAGTCCTGCACGTGTTTCTCCTGCAAATGCATCACTTTCCTCTGGTCAGGCTGATTTTTCCAAGCCTTCCCACAGCCACTCATTGATCCTTTCAAGCAAATTGCAAAGCAAACAAAGAAAGAGAAACAAACCAAACCACAACCCACAAATACAATACCAAACACAAAACAAACACCCCAAGCCTAATCAACCTGTGTAGTTTAAAGCCGGAGAATATATTAAAAATTTCCATCATGGAAATTTCCTAGCTCAGCATGGAGATTTCCCAGTATATTAGACTCTTCTGTTTTTCAGGGCTGCAAGCAAAGAATGGAAATTTCCAATTACTGCATCAAAGGCTGCTGCTCTCCTGACAGTCTGCTTAGCAGGGGTCATCTGCTCCTGTAGGACATTAAATAATTTAAGGGAGGGACAGGGAGGATTTGCTCAGCTGCACCGTTTCCTGCATGAGGCATGAGCATTTCCTCTGCTGCTTGGTGGAAGGGAAGGATCTCGGTAGCTGAGAAGGACCTCAGGATCAGGATTTTGGGAAATGCTTCTCCCTCAAGCTGGCAGACCTGGAGTGCAGAGGTGGGACCAGGGGAGTCTGGTCACCTTTGCCTTGACTGGAGCTGTTCAGCCCTTAACCTGTTGCAGAGTTAAATTCCCATCACTGGGATGCACAGGCAGAAAACTTCTCTCTACAGATGGATCATCACTTCTTTTCCTCTCAGAGTACTGGACTGGGAGGAGAGGGGAGGAGGGAATATGGCAAATCAAGAAGGGATCATACAACCCCCCCCACTTTGCAGCTGTGCCCCACCAGCACAGGCTGCAAAAAAAGCTTCACTGGCCACCCCCAGCCAGGGTGTGGATGGAGGGAGTCAGAAAGGCAGGAGAACCAGCCCCTGCTTTCTTCTCCCACTCCACCATGGGGCCAGCAAAGCCCACCAAGCCCTGGCGTGGTGTTTGGGAAAAGGGGGTGATGCACTGTGGGGTTTAATCAGTTTGTGCCTGTGGATGGGGTCAGAACTCCCAGCTGCAGGTCCTGTACAAAAGTGCCAAGTAATGCCATTACACGGGGATTTTCCTTAACAAGTCTCCGTGCTGCAACACGAGAAACGCTCGGGATGATGCCATTAACAGTAACCAGCTCATCTCCTTTGGCAAAAGCAGTGGGGAAGGAGGAAAGGGAGGGAGGGAGGGAGGAGAAATGAATACATATGAGTCCTAGGAGAATTGAGATTTGAACTCGGTGTCTGATTTTTCACAGGCCGTGTCTTATCTGTCTTTGTAAATCTGGCTCCAGGGCATTTAAAGGAGCTCTTTTGTACTAATGCTTCTTCTGAACTCTGGTAGTTACAGCGTGTTTTTTGTAGGTCCCAGCTCATTACAGAAGTAATCATGTGAGCCAGTTTATTTAAAAGGGAAGCTAGATCTGAGTGTTCTCCAAACCCAGAACACCTTTTACGAGCACGAGTCTGCAGCAGTAACTGCCTGCACCTCTGCAGCCTCTCACATCCAAGAAATTCAGGACCCTTAATAAAGCAGAGTTGATGTTGTTTCCCTTATAGTGAAAGAGAAATGGAGAGAAAAAGGGGCTTGTTTCAATGTTTCTTTCTGATTTATTGGTAAAACATGATTAGAAGCTTGGTCTTGTTGGCTCATACACCTTCTCCACCCTCTCAGTTTTAAAATCAAGTCAGGCTGATTGTAGCCAAGCTCAAGAGCAGGTATTTGTAGCATCTGAGAATCAACATGGGTCACAGGGTTGAAGAACAAAGACAAATGAACTTTTCTACGAGTTCATCTTCATAACACATTACAGAAAACGCAACTGTTGTTAAGAGGAACGTCAGCATGAGTCAGGTATAAGACGAGTTTCCTGCAGCCAGCAGAAAAAAAACATCACCAAGCCTTCTCAAAATTAAAGGAGATCATTTCTGACACAAATGGTCTTGCACCAAATGTGAGCCAAATGGTTCAAGCCTCATTATGACAGATAAAATTATATTTATCACTGGGCTGGAATCTTGTGGCTGTTCAAAGCCTCGTGAACATCACCTGCAACAGCATTTGGTATGAACTAAGAGAGAACAGACCCAAAGAGAGACACAGCAGCTGGTGGCACAGTAGGTTTCCCAAAGCTGTGGAGAGAAATGGGATAAAACATTGAGATAGAGGCCCCTGAGTGGAAAAGGCAAGGTTGAGAGGAAGAGTTTTTTTTAGGATGTCCAAAAAGTATTCGGCATGGCGCTCATCTTGGCATGAACAGCAAGATGAAAGCAGCAAGAAGAAATAAAAAGCAGAATATAATCAACAAAAAAGCAGGGGAAGAAGGGGATATGGACACTGGATAGAAAGTGTCATGCACCAATTAATTAGGGGAACTGTAACTTGGAGAGGCAACACGGGAATGGTTGGGCTGGAGGCCACAAGGAAGGTAAGGAGAAGTACTTAAGGTAAATGAGGAGCAAAGGGAGTGATCGCAGTGGAGATGGTAAATCACTGCCAAAAGGGAAGAGGGCCACCAAGCCTCAGTGCCTGATGCAGCCGCCTGCTTTGCCTTTCTAAGCAGCTGATGGAGAGAGACACCTCTCCTGGAGAGTGATTCAGTCGCTCCAGAGATGGGTGGGATGAGTTGCTTTCTAAAACTGCTTCCCTCCATTGACTAGAGAGGGGGAGGCCAGACTTGGCTCACACCGAACACCTGATGTTTTGGCAGCTAAAATTAGGTGAGACGAGTCTCATCTGTTGGTAGAACCAAGGAGGATATTGGATATCTACTACAAACAAATATTTTCAGATTAGCCATCGAGGAAATTCACATCAAGTGGTCCTCGGGAGCTGCCTTCATAGGCCTCTGGATTGCTTGTGTTAATATTTCTGCAAGCCTCGGCATATGGAGGAGCTCCTGAAGGCCAGGAGAAGGATAATCATGGAATCACCAAATCCTAGAATGGTTTGGGTTGGAAGGGACCTTAAAGACCATCTATTCCAACCCCTCTGCCATGGGCAGGGCCACCTCCCACTGGACCAGGCTGCTCCAAGCCCCATCCAGTGCTGATTGATGACAAGGCAAGCAGGACAGCTCAAGTAATTATAGGCATGACAACAGTCCCATGCAAAACAGAGGACATACAGTTCAGTCCATATGGTATAAAATGACAAGAATATAATCAGCATCAATCAAGTTGGTTTTGATGAAAACCAGCATTTTTAACTGAGTTTGGCTTAGCATTCTGGAGTGAAATTACAGGCTTGTTTGACAGAGGCAATGATGGCAGCACAAAATGCTCAGACCTTTGTCCTTGCACCCCACACTCCATACTCACTTGTTGGGGATATATTTCCATTAAAAATTGGCACTGAAAATTATCACAAATTATCATTTGCAAAATGGATTAAAAAGTATCTTCCTGGCAGACCTCGAATTCCAGCTTTGGCTGGGAATTAGCACCAAATGCAATTTGGAAGGTGAGGTGTCACAGGGATGAGGGGTCTGGTGGTAAACACAGAGTCACTGCTGCTGATGTGCCTCTTTCTGATCACACGTGGTGGGATGAATAGACTGCCTCAGGCTCCCCAAGCAAACTCTGCTCATTCAAATACTTGCTGATGGCAAATTCTCCACCAAGGGAGAAGGATGGCTGGTCATCCCTGCCTGCTGAAGGATTATATACTGAATGGTGGGATCATTCAGGAGAGAGAGAACTCAATATGGTCTCCCAGTGTGAGACTGGTTGAAATGGTTGATGCAAACCCCTGTAAGAAGCAATTTCTCCTTTCTGTGCATGGTGGGGAGCTCGGTCCTGCTTGTGGTTGTGAGAGGATGTTGGAAAAGGGATAAAAGGATCAGGAGAGAAATATCACATCCAGAGTAAGGAACAGAGCTGGGGAAGGGTCTGGAGCCCCAGGAGAGGCTGAGGGAGCTGGGAAAGGGGCTGAGCCTGGAGAAAAGGAGGCTCAGGGGGGTCCTTGTGGCTCTGCACAACTCCCTGACAGGAGGGGACAGCCAGGGGTGGTCTGGCTCTGCTCTCCAAGAACCAGCAATAGGATGAGAGGAAACAACCTCCTTATTCCAGAGGATGCTTAGATTGGATATTAGGGAAAATTTCTTCACTGAGAATATTGTCAAGCAGTGTCACAGGCTTCCCAGGGAAGTGGTGGAGTCCCCATCCCTGGAAGTGCTCAAAAGGCTTGTGGATATATCAGCTGGGGATATGGTTTAGTGGGGAATGTGGCAGCGCTGGGTCACATTTGATGATCTTAGAAGACTTTTCCAGCTGCCATGATTCCATGACTCTTTGATCAATGCCTTGGGGGCTGGAGGCAAAGTTTTAGAGGGAGTGGTCAGGAAGTTCTGGCTTTTAGCTGCTGATAAGCTGGGCAGAAGTTTGCCCTTCCACAGGATGTGAGAGAGTAATCTCTCATGGGCTCTTTAAACATGAAACAGTCACAGCAAGACCCAATGACTCCATGTGGAAGCCAGACAAGCTCAAAGAAGAGAAGAGCTTCAAGACCACAGCAGGAAACTTGATCTACCACGGGAATGAGTGGTGGAGTGAGTGGCGGCTCCTTCCCCGTGTGATTTCAGCTTTTCTGGCCACATGGGCGTGTGCAGGAACCCCCATGCTGGCAAACCAGGGCAATGCATCAGCTCATCACCTCAGAAAGGCCCAACCAGATGATCTCACACACCACTCACGGCTCTGATTTGAACTCCCCACGTCTCCCCAGGCCAGGGCACTGGCCAAACCCATCTCCCCTGGAAGGGGACTCTGCGTCAGGAGAAGGAGCCACGCAGAGCCAGCAGAGCCTCCTCTGAGCCAACTGTGCACCACTCACTGCTGGGATTTGCTCCAGCACTCCGGGCTTTCCATCACGTCCCTGCTGCCGGTCACACGGCGGTGACAAGGCCCTGACTCACAGCGGGACATGCCGTGTGTGTGAGTGACTCCATCTGCCTCCCTGACCCACAGCTTGTGTACCTAATGACTGCTGGGTGATTTCAGGGCCTGGATGTTTTCCTTGCACCAGCTCAGATGACTTCAGCCACAATATTTCCCCGAATGCCGACGGCTGCTTTTGCCGCAGACACTTCAGCACCTGGCAGCTGTTTGGCAGCTTTTTGTGCTGCTGCAGTGGGGATGGAAGACAAGGACTACGCCAGCAGTGAATTTTGGGGTGTGCAAACCCTGTGGTCGGGGTGGTGACACCCCAGTGGCGCTGCTGGCACTGGTCTCGTTGCCAGCCAGGCGTTTCCCCGTGACTGCTCAGCTCAGCAGGGATGAGCCGAGCCACCCACGGCCTGAGCACACGCTGCGGAGGGAGATGTTCTGCACAGGGATCTGCCTCAAAAAACACCTTCTCTCCCGGGAGTCTCCCAGCACGTGGAGAACCAGACAGCTAGAAGATGGTGGCTTACCAGGTGCATCTTGCAAAGTGGGATTTGGCCTCCTCACAGCTTGGGAAGGAGGCTTGCAGGGGAAAGGCAGGAAATGCTGTGTGTGAACTAGCAGGTGATGCTCCTTGCCTGTGTGAAGGGGGGTTTTATGGAGCAGAGGATGGAGATGGAGTGAGGTGCCCTGGCCACATGGAAGATTCTGTGTCCAGCCTGTTGGGTGATAGCAAATCTGTGCATTCATTACCCTGCACATGCCTCAATTTCCCTGTTTATAAAACCCAATTCCATAACCTGAGCAATACAATGATCCCTGGCTACATCCTACATATGACGTGGGAAAGAAATGTCCTGGCTGTGGACCACAGAAGGTTTTTTCCTCCAAATCTCCTTCTTGGCTGAACCTGCTCATTTTCTTAAAAATTGTTCCCTATGAAGGTGGTGAGGCCCTGGCACAGGTTGCTCAGAGAAGTTGTGGTTGCCCCTGGATCCCTGGAAGTGTCCAAGGCCAGGCTGGATGGGGCTTGGAGCACCCTGGGATAGTGGGAGGTGTCCCTGCCCATGGCAGGGGGTTGAAACTGGATGAGCTCTAAGGTCCCTTCCAGCCCAAACCATTCTGAGATTTCTTCAGGCATTCTTTGGGTACTTGGCCACCCAGGTGGAATTTCTCCTCATCCTCTACAGTGAAGGTAAGTGGATTTTCCCCCTGCCCCATTCAGACAGGTTGTGTGTTGTGTCATTGGAGGCACCACCCAGCCCTGTGGATGATGCACCAATTTAATCCCATAATTAACCCCTGTAAATAATGAAAAGATCACTGAATAATTCAATCTAACCTTTCCCACTCAAAGAACAGTGTTTTATGGACTGTAACACATTTTCCAGATGGACCTTACTGCTCTCTTCATACCACTCTGGACTTCCAGGGACTAATAAATAAATATGATATAATATAGGATGCCTTTGTGTCAGCCAGTTATACTTTTAAAACAGAGTCAGAGATGTGCCACATGAGATGGCAAAAATTACTCCAGTAGCCCAAAAAAATGCATTGCCAAGGCTTTTTTCATGGGATGCCCAAGCAGTGATGCAATCTGATGCTTCTTGCAGCTTCACTATATCATGCAGAGACAGTAAGAGAAATGTGCAGAAAGTATCCAAAAGTCCTGGGCTGAAATCCCAGAAAATCTGGTGGCAGGATTTCCATCCATTTCAGTAGAGCCAGGACATCCCCCTTGAGAATTCCTGCTGGCTCTGCTGGGCTGTGTGTCCATCTCCAACTTTTTTTTTTTTTTTGCTGTTACCAATGCAAAGGACACAGGAGCCTGTTTTACTCATAGGGGTGTTGGGCAATTTAACTCACCCAGTTTTGCATGGTGGGTGGGAATTACCTTTTGGAAGGGTCAAAATGACCTAGTTGTTCTCTTTATTGCCTGAATTTCTGCCTGTGCTGAAGGGTAGGAGCAGATTGATGCTCCCAGGCCGTGCTGTGCCTTCAGATGTGAAGCTTGTTGATGGAGTTCTGATCCCTCTCCCCATCCTCTCTCATTACAGGCTTTAAAATGTAGCCAATTAATATGAATAATGGGATCAGAGGTGGAATTTCCTGGTGTTTCCTCTTTCCTGCCTGGGGCACAGGTGAAATCCAGCCCAGTGGGATCCCTGGGCTGGAAGCTGGACCAACATGATGCCATTTTCACATGGGGATCCATCTGTCCATCTGTTCCTCTGGACGACTCATGGATTCTTCTGCTCTGCATTTTCTGGTCCAAAAGTAAAGTACAAGCCCCATGTACTTTTTTTAGACACTTTCACCTTGCAAGTCTCTATTGCTCCATGTTCATCTTGGATCTTGGGTTTATATCCTTCAAAAAAAGCAACAAAACCAGAGCTCAGATTATGCTGGGGGCATTTCTCTGGGAAAGCTTCACAGACCTTCATTGCCAATGGGATAAGATGAACTTTGTTGTGAAGAACCATTCCCAGATGGTTTGATTCCCCAGTGAAACTCGCGGTGGTTGAAAATCCCTTCAAATCACAGAATCATTAAGGTTGGGAAACACCTCAAGATCATCAAGTCCAACCTTTGACTGAAAGGATCAAAGGATGGTGGTGTGTCCTACATCTTCTAAATTGGATGAGAAAGGGTGAGACAGTTCCTGGTCAGTGTGTCATCTCTTCCTGGAAAGGCAGGAGATGTTTGTCTTTAAAGACTGAAATTTCTTCTCCTAAGCAAAAGAGAATTCCTGACACAGCATCCCTGTGATCCTGAGACAATGGGTGAGGGCTTGAAGTTCAAAGAGGCAGAAGTGGGGGAGATCCTTTCGCCACTGGATGTGTCACGGGGAGGTCAAAGCCAAGAAGAAGGAGATGACATCACAGGTGCATCACCCTGCAGATACAAATCATGGGTAGGATGGGAAACCAAGGGATGAGTCGGAGGCAGCTGCTGGGAAGGAGACAACACTGGTGTGCTTTGTGCTGGGTCTACATCCCCTTTGCTGTCTCAGGCAGAGATTGCCTTGCTCAGGTTTATAGCTCAGTGTAATCACCCAGTGAGATCCTGGAGTATTCCCTCTGGGGGATGGACTCGAGTGCCTGGAGCAGGAGGTGCCATCCAGCCCTGCTGGGATCTGGCCCAGCCTTACCTCTGGTACCCTGTGTGTCCTCCAGGGTCGGTCCCACATCCAATCCTCTGAGCTTCATCATCCCAGGTGAAACATGGGTGGTTTTCTCCATTCTCACACTGCGAGCCCAGGAGACTCATGAGGAATCTGCATGAACCCACGGAACCAGAGGGAACCCTGGAGACCTCACCAGCAGACCCACTGCAGCTTTTCCCTGGAGAACATTTTCAAGGCTTCTTTACTTCCCACGTGCCCTGGGCTGGGAAGTGCTCAGGTAAGTTGCTGCAGCTCTGGCCATCAGCTTTTCCATGTGGTGATTCAGATCCCTTGTGTGGCTTTATCCCGACCTCCCCGTCCTTGTGCAGCATGGAGGCAAAACGCTGCCAGGAGTTTGTGAGTTTGAATATTCCTGACTAGCAGGAAGCCAAGGTTTGAGTTGTTCAGAGCTCAGGAGCGTTAGAGGAGCCCTAAATGGCCGAATTGTTACTTGTGCTGAAAGAGGCAGGCATGGTGTTTCCAATTATTCTTCATTTCAGGCAACAGCGAGCTGTTTTGGTTTATTGGAGCAGTAGCTGGGTAGAGGAACAATGTTGAGTAAACGGTGCTGAAAAAGGCTCAGTGTGAGGCAACAAATTTTTCTGACACAGACCCAACCTTACTTTGGAATATTGCTGGCAAGTCAATAATAGGTATGGCAGAAATCAATCGGGAATAATGTTGCAAATGAGGCAGGGAGCACAAGAAGTTCTTTCAGCGCCGCAAATAAATCCCTGCTTGTTCAAACAAGTAGCATTTATGACATGATATGGAGCTTCCAAAAGCAGAGATTTGGGCAAACGGGGGAAGACGTTGAGTTTATTAAGCAGACAAGAAATAGGCAGCCTCCTTCTTCTCTCCCTCCCAACAGCGTAGAGATGAAAGATTAGAAACAAAATGCAAGCAAAAGGTTCTGGAGCTAAAACATCCTACAGAGAGATGCAGCTGAGGGGAGGCAGTCTCCTGCTAGAGACGATGCTCTCTTGGGCATAAGATTATTTTTAGGTTACAAACCTACGTTACGATCCTATAGAATTTAGCAGGAAATTATACCTTTCTGTGGAGCTCTTAGCTGATATTAAATCAGTGCAATAGAGTTTTAGAGGTTATTAAAAACCCTGTAAAAATTAAATTATTCTCTGTTTAACTCTGCAGATTTTTAAAATAACTTCCATAAAACTGAGTTACACTTTATTGACTCCCACTGCTTTCTTTCCTTACCCAGTTCTACAAGATTTTTTCCCCATAAAGCTATATTACGTAACATTAAAATTGCAGTTGATTTTCATTTGCAAGTGGACTATCTTTCAGCTATTTTAGTATTTATTAAAATGTACAACTTGATAGTAATACAACATCGGTAGCACGGCAGGAAAATCGCATTAAATATCCACAGATACCTATGGAAAGGAAAGCGATGTTAAAATCAATTAAAATATATTGAAATTGTGGGCTTTAAACCTTGGAAGGTCTGGTATCATCTGGCTATTTAGAAGACTAAGGGAGAATCAAACTGCAAACAAGAAAGGACATTAGAATAAATCGGATTTTTTTAATGTATGAGACAGAGTAAGGAAACCTGGAAGGAAACTGGCAATCTTTCAGCCCATCAGAGAGTAAAAGGGGCAATTAGGATGTTGCAAAGAAGAGAAATGATTTCTTCATGTCTGTTTCCAATCCAGAGGCTGTCAGTGAAATACTTGTTCTGTGCTTGCTCATTGCACGTAATAAATCTGGGAATATTGTCAAAGAATTAGGCTAAACCCGTACTTAAACATTTTGCTGGAATGACTGCGTCAGCAGAAGCCCGTGTGCTTTCTATATTATAGCAGCAAAAAGTCAGCATAATGCAAAAGACAGCTTATTCTGCTGGAAGGAGCCTGTTTACCCAAAATTAACAAAAACTGAAGTGTCAACAGAAGATAAGTGTGTGTAATATCCCCACTGAGGCTGCACAGCCCCATGACTTCCAGGATGGAAGGAAAGACCGGCAGGATTGAGTAGCTCCTTCCCCATGGAAGTGTCCAAGGCCAGGTTGGATGGGGTTTGGAACAGCCTGGGATGGTGGAAGGTGTCCCTGCCCATGGCAGGGAGAGGAACTGGATGATCTTGAAGGTCCATTCCCACCCAAACCATTCTGGGATTCTGTGATTGGTGGCTTAAAGAGCATGGAGACTCTCTTCCTGAGAGTGACAGGGAGAGCCAGGCAGGAGAGCATGGGCAGGCTCCCATGGGTGCTGGCTCATGGGGCTTCCTGTGGTATGGACCTGGTGCTCTCCTGGGGGCTTGGATGTCCTTGGCACAGAGGACAGGCTGGCGCACGTTGGTCTTTCTTGGATACAGATTTAGGACATGGCCGTAGAATCACAGAAACATAAAGGCTGGAAAACACCTTTAAGGTCATCCAGTCCAACCATTAACCCAACACGGCCAAACCCATCACTAATCCTTGTCCCCAACTGCCACATCCACCCCTCTTTTAAATCCCTTCAGGGATGGTGACTTCACCACTTCACTGAGCATATTGTTCCAATGCTTGACCACCCTTTCCATGAACGATTTTTTTCCTAAAATTCAACCTAATATTGCCCTGGTGCAACTTGATGCCATTTCCACTTGTCCTGTCCCTGTTCCCTGGGAGCAGAGCCCAACCCCCCCGGCTGTCCCCTCCTTTCAGGGAGTTGTGCAGAGCTACAAGGTCCCCCCTGAGCCTCCTTTTCTCCAGGCTCAGCCCCTTTCCCAGCTCCCTCATCTGCTCCTGGGGCTCCAGACCCTTCCCCAGCTCTGTTTCCCAGCTCTGGAGACACAGAGAAGGTCCAGGAACCAGGGAGCCGTTTTCTCAGTATGGGCACTGCTAAAGTCCCTTTTAGAAGATCCCAGGCTGCGCCTCACCCCATACAGCGGATTGAGAGATCCAGGGATCAGTTCAGAGCATACACCTGGAATGCCTATTCCTGGTCCTTAGGGGACATTTTTGGATGTTCTCATGCAAACCACATCAACAATCCCCAAGAAAGAGCAGGCAAACGCCCAGGGCTGTGTCCCAGCCATGGTCTGTACGTGCCAGCTGTGCTGCCAAGTGCTCTGCTTTGGGACAACCCCACCTGCTGAGTATTTCCTAGCACCTCTCTCTGAGGTGTTTATCCAGAGAAGTCACATGAGGGCAGAAAGAGGGATGCTGGAAAAAAAGGATGAACTGAAGAGCAAGATGTTTTTGGGACTATTTCATATACTTCCACAGTATTTTGGGGAAAATCAGCTGTGAAGTATTAAGCAATTGGGAAATGCGTGTGTTAATTGGATTAAAAGCCTGTAACAAACCACAGGCCTGGAGTACACCTGGGTAATGGTGTACTCTGCTATGAAAGAGCAGAGCAGTATCAGCAATACTGGCTCTCTTCTCTGGCCCTGAGTCCAACTGGCAGCACCTGGCTACCAGGATAAACCCCTTCACCCTCCAGAACAGGGACCTCATAGTCCAACCAGCCAGCAGAAGGTCTCAGACTTGTGCCCCAACATGATCTGGGAGAGCATTCATTACCCTTGGCCAAAACTAGACCAGGGGCCACACTAAAAATTTAACAACGTGGGCAACACTTGTCCCTGTGCCCTGATCCTGGTGTAGATGCCACTGATGGATCAGACCAAGCTCCAAGCAGCCCAACAGACAACCTCCTGCGATGCCCCCATACCCTTGGGGCTGTTTGCAATAAGCAAGTCTCCACCCAGGAGGAATTTGTGACTGTGGGATCTGTCTCACGTCCTGCAGCATTGCGCAAAAACAGGAAAGCCGTGCAGTCACCGTGGCTAAAAGTAAATTCATGATGAGCTAATGTGTTTTGCTCTAATAGTAACATAGTGATGTCTGGTGCTAGCTCAATAGCCAAAAATGACTGGTGATAGTTACACCCTGTGCTTTGCACAGAACAATAAATAAATGATCCAACAAAAAAATGCCTTGCTCGGCTTGTCCCATTTCCTCGCTAAGGTGCAGGCAGGAGTGCCAGTCCCAAGCTCCTAGAGCCAGGAGTTGTCATGTTTTAGGCTGAGACTTCCAGCATCCTCCATTTATCACTGTCCTCAGTAGTTTTCAAAAATCTCAGCTGTGAAGCAACTATCCCAAGTGAATGAACAGAAACAGTTGTGCTGGTAAAGGCTCAGCTTGAGCCCCTTATGGTCACTGGATACAGCCAAAGAGCTGCAGACATGCAGGGGAGACTTCTCCCAGGTGCATCAAAGGCCACAGCACGTGTTGGGGACAGTTTGTGTCCCCCAGGGCTGCTGTTGAGTGGCCTGGTGAGGGTAGAGAGGTGGCCTTGAATTCCTTCAAGGAGCACCATGTCCGTCCATCAAGAACAGCGTGATGAGATCCCACCTCTCTCCACAAAGTAGAGTTTGTAACAGGCTGGAGCTGCTCCACCCCTGGAAATGTTCAAGGTCAGGTTGGACAGGGCTTGGAGCAACCTGGGATAATGGAAAGTATCCCTGCCCATAGCAGAGGGTTGGAACTGGCTGATCTTTATAGTTCCTTCCAATCCAAACTATTCTATAAAAGAGCAGCAAGGACCTGCTAAACCTTTCCCCCTTTGGTCAGCTACAGAGCACTTCCCAAAGGAGCCAGGCGGGATCTGGCCCAGCATGAATAATGTGGCTTTTGGCTAGGGCTTTCCACCTGTGGCTCTCAGAGCATTTGGCAAGGGGCTCCCCTCACTTTCCAGTAATTGCAATAATCTCAGCAATGCACACAGTGATTCAGAGGTTTTATCATTACATACCTTTGTGCAAAGGACGTGGCACAAACCCGCCTACCTGCAACTCAAAATAATTTCCCCTCGTTAAGGCTGCAGTCATGAGTTACTTGCAGGAAAGAAAATTCAGAAGACTCCAGGTGCAATCCCAAGAAATTGTTGCTGTCATTCATCCAGCTGGTCAAAATGTGACGATCAGGATCAGTTACTCAGCAACTGACCTGGCATTGGGCTCCTTTGGTTTAAGGTCCCGTAGACTCATTTGAACCCGCAGGCAGAAATAAGTTCTTCTAAGGACAGATAGTCTCCTCTTGGAAACCGAGTACTTCTTGTGAATCCTGGAATTCCTTTGAATTGGAAAGGTGGAGTTTTTTTCCACAGGGGAGCTGACTGATTGTGAATCAGACTTCTGAAGAAAAATTTAATTTGGTGATAATTTAAGATTTAGCTAATGCACAGGACGATCTTTTGGCAACAGTGTGATGCAAGTTTGACGTTTTCAGGTTATAAACCTCAAGCAAATAAAAAGAGAGAGAAAGATGGCTTCGGAAAAGTTCCATTGGGCTGTAAGTCAGAGGCTGTTCCACAACATTTTATCTCTGAAATGTCATGCTGTACTGGCCTCAAAGCAAGAAGAACAGACGGTTCATCTAATACAATTATTTTAGGATCCTTTCATCATAAACAGTGTGCATGCCAAAATGAAAACGTATCATGGGAAAGCATTCCTCATTGAAGCCTGAATCTCCTCCCTAATGTTTATTCTATGTCATGGAGAACACTAAGGGCCAAATACACTCTGGGTTAAAAACACTGGCATCAGTTCTTGCAACACAAACTTGGCAGGGATCCAGGGTGAGACAGCTGAAGGAGGCTGCAGCCTCTCTTGTACCAACAAACCAGTTGGTGCCCAGTGCTGGTGAGTGAGGAAGGGAGAGAATGAAGAGAAATCTGAAGCATGCTGTGGAGGTTTGGTCCCTTCTGGATCTGCTGGTTGGCGCCCTGGATCCTGGCCATGGTGTCCCAAGAGCCTGCAAGGTGCAGGGTAGGTGGGTAGCAGCAATATCCTCCTCCTGTCTTGATATAAATCCCTGCATGGTGGTGAATGTACCTCCTGGCAACAGCTCTTTGAATGCCACCCTGGGTAGCAAATCAATCTCTTCTTCATCTTCAAGAACATCCTGAAGTTTTTTCTTGGGAGAAAAAAAAAAAAAAACAACTTTGGTCGCTCTTAGTTGAGTTGGGGTACAGCAAAATTTGCTCAGCATGTTCCCATTTAGTGGATTATTTGGGCTGTTTCATTGTTACCACACTCTGGACTGTTGTCTTTCTTCTTGCCAACACAATCCATACATTTAACAACAGTGACACTGCACTTTGTTGAATTTAAATTCACCTTATTTCCTTGGCTTTCTCCTGCCACGAGTCTGGAACTTCCACGTCATGTTCAAGTTTATCAGTGATGATTATTATCATTTCCTTTGGGTCAATCCCAAAGACACTGAAGAACCCAGGGTCCAAAATAAATAAATGGAAAACTTCAATATCTCTAGCCTAATTGAATTTCAAATTGCATTATAAGATCTCTTGCTGAAATAGTTTTTAATCCATTTAGTATCCCAGATTAGGTTTTGTACCGTTTTCCTTTAATTGGGACTGTGTTCAGGAACTGTTCAATAACTTGCAGAAATCTAAGTAATTTATAACAGGCTTATCTTTATTAACCAAACTTACATTCTCATTAAAAAAACATTCATTTGTTTGACATGACAGACTTTCCATAAAATTGCTCAGGCATATCAATCAGGTTAGCATCCTTTAATTCATTACTAATCACAGCCTATATCAGATTTTCTTTGATGCTGTTTGGGATCAGGTTTAAACCAATGAATTTGTAATTACCTGGGATTTTCCTATTATACAGCCTTTGGATTCTGCACAGAGTATCCTTCCAAATTTATGCAAAACGGAACCAACATGCTCGGGCAGCTCTGTAATTTGTTGGCAATCAGCTGGAATGAGCAGGACAGCAATAGGACTGCCCCAGACCCACCCATACAGGATTTCAGCATCACAGAGACTTGGGGAGGGAAAGACCTTCAGGGATCTCCAGGCTCCTCTCTCACACCTTTCCATCAGAATTCCCAGAGCCTTTCCCAGGGGAGTTTTGCAAGGTTAGAGATACCAAAAGCTCTCTGGACTCCAGTGCCAGTAGTTAACTACTTTAGTTGTATTTTTCTTTTTCCCTCCTAATATCTAGTTTTAACATCCTTTTCTGCCCCTTGGGTTGATTTTCTCTCGTCCCATCACTGTTGCACCTTCAAGAAAAATCTGGTGTTGTCTTTGCAACAATCTCCTCCAGGCAGTTAATGACAGCAATAAGCCATGTTATCTTAATAACCTCTACTCTTCTGGCTCCCACCAAGTGTTCTCTGTGGGCCCAGGGCTGCCTCCAGTGTGGAGAAATGTCCAACTTCACCAGTAGCCTCTCTGATGGGGGACAGACTGCTCAGATACTGAGAGCTGCTTGTTTAATGCTCTCTGCCAAAATAGAAGTGGGCAGATATATTCACCTGGCTTAAATGCTACCTCAATGCTTGGAGCTGCTCAGTGGAGAGTGCCCACGAGCCTGGAGAGCCTAAGGAAAGCCTTGAGCAAGAGTCAGCTGTGTGCAGTTAATGAGAAAGGAGAGGCAGGTGGATCTACATGGAAGTGCAGGTCTCTGTGACCTTGCAGGTTTGTGCTCTTCCTTGTTTAGAGATGTAATCGTTTTATGAGGAACAGTGACCCAGAGAGCTGGAGACTTAATTTAATACATCTCATATAGGCTGGGTTTGTTGTCTGATTTATTAAAAGATAGCAGCACAATTTTTGGTGGGGGAAAAAAAAAAAATCTGTGTGCTGGACACTATAAATCTGAAAGGGTAAAGGGATGCTTCAGTGCATGGTACACTCAGACCCCTTAACTGGCTTTCCTAAAAGCCTGCTTGGTGTAAAACCCAGCTGGAGAGGGGAGCCTCAGCAGGCAGGTGATCTCTGTAGTGCTCACAGGAGCAACATTCTTATCTACCACCCCAAAAAAGGTTTTAATGAAGCCTCCTAGCTCTAAGTGCAGACCCTTGGAAGAAGAGGGAAAGAGATGAGGGGATGGGAAATGTCCTCTTCCAATCCTTCTGGATGCAGAAAAAAGAGGGCAAGGACTGGCATATTGCAGAGGTGAGCATGGGTCTAAGAGACAAACCCATTATTAATTAGATCTGCAATAATGGAGTAAAATGAATAATGATTTCCTACCTGGCAAATGAGCCAAGGGTGTTCTGCAAAGAGGGACTGTACAAAAACTGCCTTGTGAGCCCAGCAGGAGGGTGTGAAACTGTGTTGGGAGGGAACAGAAGTGCAAATGATGGAGCAAAGTTCCTGTGGGACAAGGACATTGGAGCTCTGTGGGGTTGGACTGACTAACGGGGAGGAGATTGCTGAGCACAGGAAGGTGGGGGCTAATTAAGTTGAAAGAGGTAAAAAAATGAGGGAACATCTTCCTCCAAGGAAAGAGAGGAGTGAGGGACGCAGAAAAAGGAGGATGAACATCAAACTGTACAAAGGTGGGAAACAAGGCTAGGAAAATTATGTCTGTGAAAGAATAGCATGACTGTGGAGGACTAAAATGAGAAAGACCAGGGGCAAAATGAGTTTCAATTAGGAAGGGATATAGAGGGCGATAAAAGGATGCTCTGCAAAGGTATTGAAATAGGAGGAAGGCAATGGAAATTATACATAACTGAATTAATAGAAAATGAGGGAACAGAAATAACAACAGAGAAAAGACTGGAGCATTCATTAGTTTTTATGCTTTAGCTATGGAGGGAAATAAAGTATTTTTAAAAAAGATTATGAACTGGTATTTATCAGGACTGCTTTTACTGCAGAGGGTAAGACAAACCAAACTAACAAATAAACACTGCTAAGATCACTCAGAGAAGTTAGGCAGATTCAAGTCAGCAGGACTGGACGAAGTTCCCCCTAGAGCACTTCAGGCACTGGCCAGAGCAATCTGACTCATGAGTAATTATCCAGGAGAGCTCATGGAGAAGAGAGGAGCTCTCAGAGGAGGGCAGAAGGGCAAACACAGTGCCTGTCTTTAAAGAAGGGGAAGCAGGACTTGGGGAATTACACAGCAGCTAGTTCAGCATGTAAGGCAAAAACTGGAATACAATAAACTGTGCAACGATGTCTTTGTTGAGCATTTGACTGACAATAGAAAAACATACAGCCAGTCAGACTGGATTTGTCATAGAGGAGTGATGTTAAAACCATCCAGTTTCCATCTTTGAACCCAACAACTGTGTTGTAGACTAAGGAAGAGGGAGCATATGTCATGTATTTTGAAAGAAGCAGAGATTTTTACACCATTTCACATGACATTTCCATAAGCTGACTGGGAACTATGATCTCTGTGAAATCATCTTAAGACATACTTGACAGAAAATAAATGTATTCACACAAGAATTACTAATTCCCTTCCTTTGGATTTAGAGGTTTTCCAAAAGGGCTCCCTCAGGGTTTACTCCTGGACCTGGTTCTAATATTTTCATTAGTTATTTGGATGATGAAATAAAGACTATATAAATGCTCCAGAGGATATGCTCTAAAATGTGGCTGGGAAATCGGAGTAACAGAATAAAATCAACCAGATTTGGTTCGGTAAGGTAAAATGCAATAAAATATGTCAATGCAAAGTGGCAAAATGCTGGTCAAGCAGGCATTCAATGGAAAAAGAGCTGTGAAAGAGGCACTGGAGAAGACACAGCTGTTGCAAAATAAGGCAAATCTTATTCTGGGGCATATGAACAAGAGTGAAACATCAGAAGCAATGATTCCACTCTAATGAGGAAATACCAAGTGTGGATTTGGATGCTGTGCTAGGAGAAGGTAGAAGAATGTTGTAGACAAATTGTACAGGGGATGGAGGAAAGCAATGAGAATTATGAGTGGTCCAAAAATTTGGAGGATTTTCTTTGCTTTTTCCAGAAGGGAAAAAGCATGTGAGAAGATGAAAACTGCCCTCTAAGGCAGAGGAGAGTTATAAAAATGTTATTGACAATTGTTCTGGGTCCCACAGAAATATGTTGGCAAAGATTGTTATTACTGGATATCTGGGAAAGAAGAAAACCTCACAAATTAAACCCAAAAGTTTTCTAATTCAAAGCAAATTTCTTTGAATTAAAATTTCTAAATCAATTTGTAAGTATTCCTCTCTAGAAGTTGATTAGCTTCTCTCAGGGATGTTTGGATCCTGCTCAGGGCACTGAAGAGAATTGGTGGTCTTTATCCATCTCCCCTCTTCTGTGACTGTCTCCTCAAGGTGTGACAGCGCTTCCATCTTCCCCATGCCTGGTCAGAATGTGAAATATCGATGCAAATCCTCTGTTTGCACTTCAGCAGAGCTTCAAACACTCTGTTGTCGTTAATTAATTATCCAACAACAGCAGGAAGCCAGTGATACCAAACGCGGCACAGAGCTTCCCTGACCAACAACAAAAGCAATCCTTCCTCCTGTGCATTGCAGAGCTCCACCAATTCTCTCCCCTAATGCACCACCAGCAGAATGAAGAGCCTCCTTTTCTGCAGACCTCCCACAGACAGCATGTGGCTGCTGGGGCTGAATGTGGTGCTGAGGTCCTCACTCCCGAGGGCTTCAAAAATCTAGGAGCGTGCTGGAGGGCAAAGCAGCCATGCAAAAACACACATTGAGTGCCAGGGAAACAGTGTGTTCCTCACTTTTCCCTAAAAAGGAACATCTAATTTGTGAATAATGGAATAATACATGGATAAAGTTTGCCAGAAGTGTTGTTCAAGAGGAGCAGGTGGTGAGGAAAAAGGAGGAGGACGTTTGCAGGCTATATTCCTATCTGGAAGAAATATACTTTCTCTGAACTCTAGGAAGATTATGAAACAATCTGCTGGATGTCTCTGGGTAGTGATAAAGGAAAAGAGAAATCAAACAAAGCCAGGAGCAGTCTCATGGTAGAGTCCATTGTACTTCAACTAATGAAAAAAAAGGAGATAGAGAAGCATGTTTTTTGAAAAAGAAAGCAATTACGTAATGAACAAGTGCTGGTGGACCTGAAGGAAAATGATATGTCAAGGATATTGTGAATTTTAAAGTAAGAAAAAAAAAAAAGAGAAACAAAAAAAGAAAAGAGAAACAAAAAAGGAAAAGAGACAAAAAAGACAAGAGGAGGAACTTTAGCTTTTGACTGCTGTTCAGCACAGCTCTCAGGGTCTTTGGGAATTTTCTGGTACTCAATGTGTTGCCTTCTTCCTTCTTACACTAACACCAAGTTCTGAATGATCAGATGGCAGGGATGGGTTTCTGTGGGCATCTTTTTTCTCATAAAGCACTTTGCTTCCTCCATAAAAGTAGCATGACTGGAGACTGAACTTCTCAGTGTAGACGTGCAGCATGAATTTGAGGAGGGAAAGATATTGTCCATATTTTTATGGAGGGCAACTAGTCAGTTTAGCTGGTCAGGCAGCATGGAGAGACTTTAGTGCCCATGAATTTGCTGCGGTACTTTACCTTGAATATTTAACAAAGGCACGGTACCAAAGGTTTTCAACTTAAATATCGCTTTGCAGATCTTGTTTGATGTTCATGGCATCCCCGTCCATCAACTAAATAGTTCCTGTTTCCAGGAGGATGATACAGAGACCAAGAATTCATAATGCATGTTTGGCAAATTTTGATGCTCCTTAAAGGTGGGACCCCTTTGTTCACTGGGGAGATGAAGTGTGACATCAATGTTCATACGGTCTCTGCACCTCTCTGCTTGGTCTCTGGGGTGGCTGCAGCTACTGCACTTCTCATGTTGCTGAAGAGGTGGATGAGGAAATGATCAGAGAAGGTAGGATGTGGTTAAAGCCTCGGTTTGCTAACTGGGGCTAATGTGAGGGAAGCATATTATGTCTCACATCCATTAAGGCCTCCAGCAATCACCTCCCACGAAGGCAAAGGAGAGGCAGAGAAGGAATTGTGACTTCCTGAGTCCCAGCAGCTCCTAGAGCTGTTCCTGTTAATATTCAATTATGTACTGCCCTGGACTTAGAGCAGCTTGGAGCTGAACTACATCTCGCTCCAGCCCCGAGGCTCAGCTGCAGCAAACACAGCTGCAGGAGGCTGAGCCACGGAGAGAAACAGCCCCAAAACAGAGTTATCACACCTCCAGCCGCCTGTGCGGAACCAGCGCGTAGGAGGAACTGCTCTGTCCACCCCTGCCCTCTCCACCTCCCCTCTGCAGGCTGTGAGACTCTGGGGAGCTGGTTATTCTGTGAGCTGTGGCCAGGGTCATCAAACTCTTCCCCCCGTTTTTTACCCTGGATGTGCCAACTGACCACAGAATGCTCAGCATGCACTTCCTCTGCATCTCACACCACACAGCTTCTGCTGTGGCTTTTCCTCCATCTCATCCCCCCACCCTGAAGTGTGTCCCATCCTCATTGACCCACCCACCTTCTGATAAGTCCCTTCCACTTCCAGATCATGGTATTAACTTGACATTTGCAAAAGGTCACCGTGTTTGCTCTGCCTGAGTGTTATATTGCTCACTCTTTTGTTGTTCTGCTTTGTAAGCTCTTCAAGGCAGAGGCTATCTCCTTGGGTATGACTACACAGTGGCCAGAAGAATGAGGCCCCCGGTCTCAGTTGGTGTCTAACAGCTAAATCAGAAATAACAACTTGCTCATCGATGGAGAGGCTGGCACCAATTTTATAGATTATTCATCAGAGGATAATTAATCCTAATTTGTATGCAAAAAACTTCCTTCCAGAAGAGATCCATAAGCAAGATGACAACTAATGTCTTAATTTCAAAGACTACCAGCATCAGATCCCTGCTGTATTTCCAGGAGTCCGTTCGGACTACGTGGTACTGCTGGAGCATATGCCATTTGCTGCAGGAACAAATGTGGGACATAAGGGAGGTGACACACAATACATACTTTGTGCATCCAGTTTATGCAGATGAAGTCCTGGCTTTTTTTAGCCTGGAGTTTGTCACGCTGGAGCTGTTTGTTGCATCAAACTAATTGCAATGGAGATGAGCGCGTATGGTACAGGCAGCGTCAGGGTGTCCCCTCTCCGGTGGCTGCTCCCAGAGAGGTGCAGCTGGTGGAGAAAGGACACATAAATTAAATCTTTGCTCTCAGGTGAGAATGGATCTGATCCCGCCTGTAGTCCTGACCTGACCAGTATTCCCTGTGGCAGAGATGCAGGGCTGGAGGTCTCCGTCTCCTCTAGGCAGCTGGGAGGGCTCCAGCCAAGGTAGAGACCCAGCACCATCCACGAGGAGACACCCCAGGCTTGGCTCTTCTCATACATAAACCAATTCTGAGCCTCAGCTACAGCCAGGCTATGCCAGAAAGGAGGATGGGAGAGTGGGGCTGTTAGATGCAGTAGCCTGAAGCCTGTAGTTGAGGCTGCTCTTCAGCTAAAATTGGCATTGCAGAGAAAATGCATCCACATCTGGAAGAGGTGAAGGTGGGGGATCTTGGCCTTTAGCAGGGCAGCAGACTGACAGCTGTGCTGGCTCTAGGAACAGCCTGACCTGCTCCTCCACCATGGTTTGTTTTGAGACTCACACAAAAGCCAAATCATTCTCCCAAACAATGTACAGCCATTCCCAGGTATTAACTTTTCCGTTGCTTACACTCCTTAAATTCCTCTGTTATTTTGCCTTGAAAACAGCTCATTCCCTGAGTTAGCCCAGTTCCTCTGCTTCTCCGTGGTCCCCCTTGCCAGCCAGAGAAAAGTGTACCAGGTAGGATAGGGCAGCGCTGTGGCTCAGAGTCACTACACAGAGATTAATTGCCTGCCAGGGGTGGGTTGGTGGCTTGAAGGTGGATGCCAGCCTGGAGGCATTAGGGCTGAGTTCTGCTTCAATTCCTGATCCAAGCCTCTCCCTCCTGCCAGTGTGCACCTTGCAAGAATATAACTGAGCTTGAAGTATGCGCTTCTTCCCAAATTCCTCTGGAATTCATTAACAGGTTCAGAAGCTTTTGGGAGAGGGGGGTGGACACGTACCTGCACAGAAGAGCAGAGCAGCACAACCTTTATTTCCTTAGGGAGGCAGCCTAAAGAAATATTAGCATTTATTCTCATCTGTTGCTGAGCTTACGACCCACACAAATAACAGGGAATAGCGAGCAAGCAGCCGGCTGCAGAATGGGAACAGGGAAAATGACTCAGCAAGCTTGGCACCAATCTGGAGAAAATGCAGGTACATTAAAACCTTGCTTGAGCATCAATCTCATCCGTGATGTGATGTAGAAACAGCAGCCAGTGTAGATATTTGGATTTGATGGAAACATTCCTTCTGATAAATGATTTAGCTCTGCTCTTGCAAGTAGTTAAATCCAGGAGCAGAACAGGTGAGGAGCTGCCTTCATATATGCCAGCAAAGGAGAGAAAAAGTTCAATGAAAACCTCTCACTGCTTTATAAATATGCTTTTTTTCTTCTGCTATCAGTTGACAAATAGCTGCTGAATTATAGTTTCATGCTTTGTTCATGTCATTTTCCTCAAGAACAGTATTTCCTGCTACATCACCTTAGAAACTCGATCAACAAACACTCTGCTCTATACGTAAACAAAGCTTTATTTTACTCTATTTTTGACAGCAGCCAGCATTTTAGAAACCAGAACATTTTGGCTTCTCTGGGCTATTTGCCTCAATTTCACAATTTGATTTTGGTTTTGAGGGCCTGTCAGCATTGTTTATACCCAGATCTGTTGGAGTAGTGATGTTTTTGTGTGAGCGGCAAAGAAAATATATTGCTGCAAATTGCTCTCTGGAATCAGACTTTCTTCTCTAGGGAGTCTAAATGAAACTGCACTTTCTAACATATGGGAACTAAAGACTGAAATGAATTTGAAAGAGAAGTGAAACAAGAAAATTCAGCGTCAACAACAAAAATGGATCAAAAAGAAGCAAAGACAACTTTGACAATTAAGCAGGACCATCTCCAAAACTCAAGCTCCAATAAAACCTCTGTTATCGCCAACTGAGCACCTGAAGAACTCTGCAGGGCCTTTAGCCATTCCCTTGTGTAATAACATCAGATCTTGTCCTGACCTCATGACAAGGTCTTTCCTTTTAACTGTGGAAAAACAAGATCAGAGCCCCATAAAGTTTTCTTACTTGGTTTCATTAGATGAGCATTTCCCAGGTAGCTGCTGTGAAAAAACAAATTAATCCAACAACAAACAGAGGATTTTATCTGGTGGTTTTTAAAAACCTGCACAGGAGCCCCAGCTACTGAGCTTCCTGTGATCTGCCACCACATGAAGACAGAGACCATCAGTTAGGGATTAATTTTAAGGCAGATATTAAAGCCTATCACATGATGAAGGATTTTCCTTTATGTGGACTTCAACGGGATGCTTTAAATCCTGTGTGTCCACATGGATATGCACGTGTATGTGCGCGCCGGTGTTTATTCATGGGCAGACACAGCCTCAGGCTTCTTCAGGCCTTTCCAAGGAACATAAATTTGGGAGGGGGGACAGAGAGAGAGAGAAGAGTCATCTTTAAACTTCACATTTTTGAAAGTAAGTTTTTGAAGGAGAAAGGCTGAGGGGGAGAGAGCCAAGATCGTAAAGATTTTATAACTAACAACATTTTTTAAGAGGAGACAGAATCTCTGCTCTTTCTTAGTGCAAGATCTCGCAATAATTTAAAGCAAATTTGGGAAATAGCTCCCTTTTGACAGAAATGCTTCATTTTCCTTTTCTGCCGGGCTGTAACCTAAAGCGTCTTGGCTCGAGAAAATGAAATAAAGCTGAGCGATGATGCGCTGTCACTGCTGCTGCTGCCACTCTGCCTCCTGCAAATCTCCCAAAATCGTGCACAGCTCTCCAGGTCAGAGCCCGGGAAGGCAGCGGTGCCTTCTCCTTCCAGACTCAATCCTACACCAGACACTTACCTGGGGCTTTGTAAAACACGGCCGGGCTTTGCAGCGAGCGGCTCTGCCCGAGGTGCCGCTTCCAAGGGTTGGTGTGGAGAGGAAACTCTTCCCATGACACAGCAGAACAGCAACAGCAGCAGCAGCAGAGTAAAACAGATCAGTTCTGGCAGTACTCCTAAAAGACTACTTTAAATCCCAGCTCCAACCTCTTCCTCCTTTAAGGATGATCTGAAGAAGGGAATATGGAATAAAAAGAGGCTTAGTGAGGCAGGGAAACGAGGCCCGGAGATATGGGAAGGAAGGCAAATTGTAGTTAGGCTCCATAGCAGTGGGACAGCCTGTATAAATGGCAGAAAGGAGCCCAGAGGAAATTCCCCCAAAATTGGATGGGAAGGAGAGAGAAACATAAATAGTGTGTAGGGAGGATGGAGGGAAGACTGAGAAGAAGTAAGGAAAGGAGGATGAACTGCTCCTCACCCCATTAAATCTTTACAGCTAAAATCATTAGTAATTTTTAGAAAACTCAAAGACATTAAAAATAAAAAATAATTGTAGAGAGATCTGAAACACTGATCTGTTGGACATACAGCTCATTGCATGGGCTCCTGGAAAATGAGTGGGGCAGAGAACAGGTATTTCAAGTCCAAAACAGAAATGGGAGAGTTGAGGGAGATGATCCACTGTCACTGCAGGATGGGGCCTGTGCTGGGTGGCCAGGCGGCTCTGGTCCCCTCCCGTGGCTAACAGCCATCAGCACCAACCCAGCAGTTAGAAAATAGTCGTTTATATGACTCTCTTCCAGAAAAAGTGGTGGGACACTGAAGAAATTAAATCCCTAATTTAAATTTTACTGCATCTGTGGATCATGGTTTTTTAATTGGCTGAGGGGCTGCTGGAATCTGCAAAGAAGGCGTGAATACGGGATTGCTTTTCTTCCTTCAGTTTTTAACAACAAATCTATCTCCCCCTTCTCAATCTAGCCCCTAAAGCCTTGCACTTGATCACCAACACTGACATGATGCCACCAGTTTGGGAGCAGAATTTGGGGGCCTCCCGCAGGAACTTTTCAGGGGGAAAACCCCGAGAGCCCCCTGTGCGTCGTCAGCCCAGCAGTGCGACCGTGGAGCGAGTGGGCTTCAGCTCCCTGATCCCAAATCCTGGGAGCTGGTGGAGAGCAGGGAATTAAACCCACTTCAGCACCGCAGGCGGAACAGCAGCCAGAGGAGCACGGCGCTGCCGCCGGCCGGCCCCGCACCCCCGGCGGCTGCGGCCGCGCAGCGGGATGCGCGGAGAACCGGGGGCTGCCCGAACTACGGCCAGTTGTCGGCATCTTCCCTTTTCCTTTCCGTGAGGGCTGGCTGCTTGCTGGTAGTGTTGCAGTGGCCCGCGCACATCCCTAGGAGCGGCTCCTTCCAGCAGCTCGGCACAGAGCCGGCTGTCGGGAGCCGACGGCGCGACGGGTCGCGACGGTGAAATCGCTTCGCTACCGACTGGTGGAGTTAAACGCGGCGGTAGCGACCACCCCATCGACCCCGCACGGGGAGAACAGCTCACATCTGCTCCTCCTCAGTCCGACACAAACAAGGGGTTTTTCTGCCTAATTTATTTTATTTTTTTTTCTTTTGGTTGTTTTGGACTTTTGTTTTGTTTTGTTTTTTTTCTGCCGCTGCCAGCACCCGAGACCCGCGGCGGCCGCAGACGAGCACCGGATCCCGCAGCCTCCAGGAGCGGGGTCCATCCTTCCGCACGGTGCTTGCCCGGCCGGTTATTCCCCGGTTATTCCTTTCTGCGAAAAGAGAAGGGGAAAAAAAATCCAAAAAACCCCAAACACCAAACCAACCTCTAATAAATAATAATAAGAAGAAGCAAGCGCAGCAACTTGCTTTAAGCAGAGGGCGGTAGGACCAGGGAGCGCGGCCCCCCGGGAAGGGAGGTAGCGGAGGGAGGGCAGGCAGGCACCGGCGGGTCTCGCAGCTCCCCGGGGGTACCGGCGGGTCCGGCGGCGGCGGACGTGAAAGTCCCCTTTAAGTTTCCATAGAGAGGCCTCCGGGTGTCACATGATGGACATGATATAACGAAACAACATCGTGGGGAGGGACGGAGGGAAGCAGTGGGGGAGCCTGGGGAGGCGGCGGTGCCCCCCGACCTGCCCGCCCCGGCTGCACCTGTCTCGGCGCGCCGGGAGCGCGGTGTCCGCCCCGCTGATGGGGCTGCGGGCGGCACCTTCCCCCGGGGAGGAGGAGGAGAAGGAGAAGNGGGGGAGGGAGGCTCGCTCCATCCCGGCTTCATCCCGGTTCTATCCCGGCTCCTGCTGCCCCCTCCCCGCTGCTCCCCCCGCTCCGCCGCTCCCCCCGCTCCGCACCCGCGGAGCCCCCGCGCACCTGGGGGAGCGCCGGCACCGCGCTTCTTCCCCCGGGGAGAAAGAGCCGAGCGTCCCTTTCCCCGCACCCCCGGTAGGACACGGCGGGTCGGGGGCGGGGGGGGAGCGCGGCGTGGCAGGTGCGCGGGGTGCTGTCACGACATGGCGGGGGGGGGTGTGCGTCGCGACATGGGGGAAGGAGCCAAGTGACAGCGCGGAGTGGTGGGGGGAGAAAGGACGGGGCTGCGCCGAGTTGTTTTCCTCGGTGCTGCGTGGGTATCCCAAATAGAGCGGGAATAACAGCGGTGCCCCCCCCGCCCCCCGATCCCGCTTTTCTCCATACGTATTTCCAAGTGCGTATGGAGAAAACAAGATGCGGAGCGGGGCGGGCCGGGGGGGGGGAGGCGGGGAGGGCCGNCCGGGGGGGGGGGAGGCGCGGAGGGCCGCACTGCCGTTCGCAGCCCCGGTCCGTGACACAGGCGGTGTCGCCGCGGGGATATTTAAGCGCTTCCCCGCGGGGCGATGATGGAGGCGGCCGAGGGCGCCCCACAGGTGGGTGCGTGTAGGGAGAGGGGCCGAAGCGCTTGTCGTGTGGGGAGCGCTAGAGCGGTCCCGCACTCCGCGGACTCGCGGCGGGAGGCGCTGCCGGGGCTGGGAGTGAAGTGGGGTGCGGGGACGAGACCTGGCAGCCGCGGGTTGCTGAGTGGCGCAGCTCTGGGCGCCGCGAGCGGTGCGGGGGCGACGGCGGTGCCGCCATGGCGGGTGTGAGGGAGCGGCGCCCTCAGGGGGGTCCCGGCGGCCCCGCCGAGGGCGGGAAAAGCGCGCGCGGCCCCCGCCTGGCGCCTCCTCAGCACTGCACCAAGGCGGCGGGGCGGGAGGGGGGGGGGGCGCCGGGGNGTGGCGGCCACGCCCACCGCGCCCCCCCACCGGCCAATCGCCGGGGGCAGCGCGGCGGGGACACGCCCCCCCGGCGCGCGCTGCGCCCTCCCGACCAATCGCAGCGCAGCTCGTCTCCCCCCGCCCGTCGCTCCTCTTCGCCCACCCGCCTGTTTGTTACGGTCCGGGCCACGTGCCGGCGCCTCGGGCCGGTCACGTGGCCCCCGGGGCCGGTGGGTCTGACGGGGACCGTGGGGTCTGATAGGGACCTGGAGATGTCCTGCCTCTGGGATCTGATAGGGTGACATGGGGGGCCTGGAGCCCTCCTGTCCAGGGGGGAGTCTGAGTGGGAGCAGGGGGGTCTGGAGCTGCCCTGTCTGTGGGGTCTGATGGAGAACAGGAGGGTCTGGAGCTCCCTGTCTGTGGGGTCTGATGGAGAACAGGAAGGTCTGGAGCTGCCCTGTCTGTGGGGTCTGATGGAGAACAGGAGGGTCTGGAGCTGCCCTGTCTGTGGGGTCTGATGGAGAACAGGACTGGCTGCCAGCTTGGGAGGAGCCTGAAGCCCCCCTGCCCAAAGCAGTCTAACTGGGCCTGGCCTTGGCTACCCACCCAGGGAGCCTGAATACCCCCTGTCCAGGGAATGTGGCCAGGACCCTCTTGCCATTGCCCCCAGGCCTTGCTCACCACGAGCGTCCATTCGTCCCTGGCCCCATTAAACCTTGTCTGAAGGGCTTGTCCCTGGCTGTTGTTCCTGTCATGGCCGAACCGTAACAGCCTGTCCGTGGCTGGCTCTGGCCTCCAGAGAGGGAGGTGTTTCTCTCCCGAGAAGAGCTGTTTATGCCCAGTGATTTTTTTTTCTATTTTTTTTTTTTTTAATTTCTTTCCCCTCCCTCTGTGCTCTCCTGCGTAAGCCACAGCAGCAGCTCAGTGTCTGCCCAGCCCGGCAGTGTTACGGCACAGCTCTTATGTAGGTGAAGCTGGGGAACGCTGCAAGGATCATGTGGAACTCTCAGTCTCCTGAGCCTGGAGCTTTGAGCCTATTTATAGGTGGGTTGGGCAGTGTTCCGTGTGAAGGACTCGTTCCACATTAGAATCCTTGGCAAAACGAGGCGTCTTAAACGATGGTGTTTTGTTTTGGGTGGTTGTTCCTGGGAATGGGGTTTTATGAAACTCTCTGGAGCACTCTGGGTTGTTAGTAGGTTATGTGGAGAAAGGCGAGTCAGTTTGGAGTTAAGGAACGTGATGCCATTTTAATGGCAACTTCTCAGGTGGCAGAGCAAACAGTAAGAGGATACTCGGTTCTAGATCAGCAGCTTTCAGCTTTGCAGGCAGTGGACAACTCAGGGTCAGTGGGAAGCCACAGAGGGAAGGACATCGTGTTTTCTGTAGGCTTGTGCTCATTATATTGTTTTCTGTACTGCTGAAGATTTTGTGGCCGACAAGCTGAAAAAAAAAATGGAAATCCACTATTCTAGATTCCCTAAGATGTTTTGGTTTAGAATAAGTGGAGGAGGGGTGGGAAAAAACCCCTTAGCTGTGTGTTCTGTTTTGTATGTTTCTATTGTACAGCTTAAAAACATAAAATTCAGTGTATTTTTAAGAGTTACATAACCTTTAGTACGGTGGTGAGTCTCAAGTAGCCTTCGAGAGTTAAATAACAGCAGATCAACGAGACTGGGTTGAGAAGAGGAAGAGAGGGTTTTATAATGGTGAGGACTGTACACAGATATTTAAAACTGTTTTAGTGTTGCACTAGAAATGAGTCTTTGCTTAGGAGGAGAAAAATTTTAATACCCTATAAATACAGAACATGAGAAGGAGGATGGAAAGATGAGGTTTGCAGTTTTATGCTGGTCTAGTCCGGTAAATGGATCAGGAATAGTTTCTGATACTTCACGTTCTTCAGCTTCTCTTCCATCTTGACTTTTTCAGTACAATTTTTTGCAATCTGAAATGGTGAGAACTTCCAGATATTGACTGCTGTGAGTGAGGTAGGAAATCTGACCTCAAAGTAACAAAAAATTGCAGAAAGGAGTGAGGGGCAGCGTAGTGGTGAAAGAACTGGGGTGGTGACACGTCCAGAGAGAGAGAGAGAGCTGGTGCTGTGTGTTGGTTACAGGAGTAATTTGACACGGTGTTGCCTACAGAAAGATGTTTATTCAGCCGGGGTGGTTCATGCCGGCATATCCATGTTATCTTTGTATTTTGAGGGTGGGGAAAGAGCCCTGACTTAACAGAGGAAATTGCTGGGGAGCAGTTGACGTGCTGGAGATGTGAGGATACCCGGAGGTGCGCAGCGTGCCGGTGCCTCGGAATTTGGAGTGTATGTGGAAGTGCTGGCATGGAATTGATGCACCAGGAAATTGCTTTCTCTATTTTAGTTGGTGAGATGCAGTTAATGTAAAACAAGCCCTTTGAATCCAGGATCCCATTTCTCTTTTAATATAGCTAAGATCATTTATCTTCTCAGGCGTCGAGAAAGGGAAAAAAAAAAAAACAAAACAATTTTGTTTTGTAACTTGGTTCACCTTCTCTTCATTTGCTGTCAGCTCGTGACAAGGCACAATGTGTGCTGCACACTGTGTTCCACTGAGCTGTTTTGGTGACGAAAACAATGTATATGAAAAAAAGGGCTATGAAAAATAGGTGTTGTGCTAGTTCTCTCCACTTTTTATGTAAACAATCCCCATTTTTCTCTAAAGTACTCAAAAAGTGTCATATTAGGGTCTTATGCCTTGTCAGTTTCGGTGGCAAAAAGGTTGCTGTTTTAGTTGTCGTAAGTACTCAAAATGCAACTGAAAAGGAAATATTTAAATTAGTGTTTGTATTGGTTTTGCAGTAAGAAGTAGTAAAACCTTTCTTCAGTTTTAATAAAAAGGGAAATGGTGAACTTACTTTAAAAATGTGTTTGTTTATGCGGTATTAATCTGTTATATTGTTAAAATTAAGAGGATTTCTTTAATCCAGGGTAGATTTTAATTGCTGTAATCACATATTTACTATATATCTTTTGTATTTATAAATGAAAACACAGTCATGGTTTTCTGACTTCGTGTATAACGTGACTGGCTGTAGTTCATGCCATATTTGCACGTTTTTTTTCCATAAACATCTTGCTCCTGGAATTATTGGTAGCACCAGCATATCAGCTTGAAAATACTGTCACATAAAGGGTTAGAGCACTTGCAAACAGGAATGCTGAAATTCAAGGCTTAAAAAAAAAAAAAAACAACCTCTCCCCAGCAGTTCTTTCAAGTGAGTTTGATGATAATTTTGGATCCCGACTCAGGGTTTTCTAAATGGCTGGAGATGGAATTAATGGGGCTGCAACTCTTTGTCACGAATTTCAGCATAAACAATATTTTTCTTTCTGCTTTGGATTTCATGCAAATACAGTGAAAAATCCCCCGTCCTTTTCCAGTCCCTCAGGATGCTGCACCTCAGCCAGCAGACGCAGTGTTGTTGTCTAACAGCGAGGCTGGAAATGGGAGTTGTTTGTGCTGAGTTTTACCCTTACCAAGGTCAGAGATTTCATCCTTCCGTAGATTCCTGATCTGGGAATTTAACACTTGCAGTGAGTCCTGGTTTTAGAATTTTCATGAACTTCTTTGAGCCCTGGAAGGAATTTAAACATCCCCATGTTGTGCTTCTTCCCAAACGTAAGTTTGGAAATGCCTGAAGCAGTGACGTCTGTGTGGCAGAAATATTTATGGTGGTAATAAAGCAATCAAGCTGAAAATCCAAGTTTCTTACATAAAACTGATTTAATTGGCAGGACAAAAAAAGGTGATAATTGTAATAATATTCCTGTTTTAAATAATTTTGGTCAATATGGGCATTGAAGTTTTCTTTTGACAGTGGTTTATGAGTTGTGGGAAGTAATTTGGGTGAGGAGAGATGGTCCTACTCTGTCTCATAGTGGGCTGAATTTCAGTGTACTGTTACCTCAGGATTAGTTTTTCATAATTATGAAGTATTAGTGAGCCCACGGTAAATGTTTGTTGGTTTTTTTTCCCCCCCAATTTTTACTATGACAGAAATCTCCTACTAAAATATAAGCAAAGGAAATTGAGAAACAAATGGTTGAGAGGGCATGTATAACAGCACTTGTAAGCCTTGGTTTTACAAACTCTTCTCTGAATGTGTCTTGTGTGAGGAGCAGGTCCTATTAGGGAACGTAAATTGTGCATTTGCATAGAAAATCAGCAGAGTTGGTAAATTCTGAAGCAGTCATCCTGTTTTTTTCTGTCCTATATTTCAAATCCTTGCTCTCTTGCAGCCAAGCCCGTGGTGTGCTTACATGTGCAGAGTACTGAACAGTAGTCTCATCTAAACCAAAAACTTGTGAAGTCAGCCTGCCAGTAATAGTGACGTGTCTTTATTATTTATTTTCATTTATTTTATTTTTCATTTGTGTCATCTTGCCAATTATCAGAAGCAGTAATTAGTTGTTGCGGGCAGGGGGGAAGGTGAGGTGAATAGGATGGGGAGAGGGAAACGTGGTAAACATAATTTTCTGCTGTTACAAAATTTAGCTATTTCTGCCCCATTTTACCTGTGAGCTACACCAATATATACCAATTTCAGTGTGGAGCCTGAGGCAATCCTTGGTTTTTTTGTAATGATGATTAGCTTGGGCTGAACATCATCCACAGAACTTCTCCTGGTACAGGTGGAGCAAGTTTGGATCTCTCTAGATAATATACCTTGAATCTGGGCTAATTCTTTTCGTCTGTGTTGTCATTGGGTATATTTTTTGGTAGCTTTCAGATTTTCAGAGAAGCAAGAAGATTTTTGTGTTCATTTAATAGCATCGTGTATAGAATACCCCTAATATGTGCTGTTTTGAATAATACCTGCATTATGCTCAGGTTGCTGAATTTTAACACATCTGTAGTAGCTTCTCCAGGAGCTTGTGCAAAAATTGAGTTGTAAAATGAAGGCAGGTACTGGCCTTGAATAAATTCCAGTGTGCTGAGGAAACAAGTAAAAATCAAACGGAGGTTCAGAAAGAAAACAAGCATTTGCCTGGGTTTTATGCTGATGATTATTTACATCAGCACAGGAAGGTGTTTATCGGCGATCAGGTGCTGGTGAGACGTGTCTGAAGCAGGAGGGATCCTTGTGTTTGGATTATTGGAACTTGGGAGATTTCTTGCTACGCAGCAGCTCATGTGAGCAGCTGTCAGGTCTCCTGGGAGGGAGACGAAGCCTCCAGCCACCGTGTTTACTTCCAGCAGGAGGAGGAAAAGGACATTTCTGGCTATTTATCTGCGTGTGTTTTGTAAACTGAAAGAGCTGTTCATGCTCCCGGAGCAGGGTGTAGTTGCTGTATCATTCTGCAGTGTCGTTCTCCACCCCCCCCCCCCTTTTTTTTTTAAATTTTAGCATAACTTCAGTGTTCGTCTTTCAACATCTGCTGGGTATTGATGGATCATCTGTAGCTCTTGGGAGATCCTTAACATCCTAATTTCTCTAGCTTCGTGGCAGTGCTCCAGGACCTTGGAGCGATCGGGATTACGTTTATCCCATTGATAAGAGAGCAGGATCCCAAATCTGGAAAGCCTCAGGTATATTTTTCGCTCTGTAAAAACGCGAGGTCAGGAAATCCGTCTGGAGGAGCAGGCTCGGCGGAGCGGCAGCGTTCGGAGCCCGCAGCGTGCGGTGCTGCGTGTGCTCCGAGGCAGATGTCGGCGGTGCCTCGGCTCCATGGAATACTCCGCTCCTTCCCAGGCGATTTTTCCAGCGTTGCCCTCTGCCGGAGGAGACCCGCAGCGCCGGGGAACGCTGTGTGGGCTCCCTGGATGGAGTCCCTGGCACTTGGCACTTCCTTAGCAGCTCCGGTTCCAAGAGCCCACCTTCCTCCTGGAGCTGCAGCAGGGGCCCCTGTTGCAGCCAGAGCTTCTGATTCCTGTTCTTCCCTCCTCATCCCTGTCCGTGGGCATCTGTTCAGGGAAGCGGGTGGTTGTTTGGATAAACTGGAAGCCAAATAGTAGGTCCAGCATTATGGGATCAGCTGCTTCTCCAAAGGTTATTGTCCTGGAACCGCAGCTAATTCTGGCAGGGGGTTGTGCACCTTTCCCATAAAACAATTTGAATCTTTGGATGGTTAGCCCTGTCTGGCTTCAGTAATTCAAACGCTTTTAAAACAATATTGTTGTAAAAATCAGTATTTTGAATGTAAATACGCTTAAATTTGGTTTAAATTTGTTAGGTGTTGACACAATATGAAGCAATAATAAAGTTGGAGCAATTAAATATACAGAATTTCACTAACACTGACTATCTGCTGTTCTGATCAACCTGTACTATAGCACAGCTATATGTTGTGGGTTTTCTTTGTTTTGGGGTGGTTTTTTTCTTGGTTAGGTTTTTGTCATTTGTCTGGGGTTTTTTTTGTTTTGTTTTGGGTTTTTTTTTTGTTCTGGATTTTGGTCCTTGGCGGGGTTGTTTTTATGTTTTGTGTTATTTGGATTATTATTTTATTAATAATAATAATTATTATTATTGGGGTCTTTGGTTGAGGGGGGAAGAAATTTTATTTTCCTTTGTGTTTTTGTGATTTAGGGAAAGGCCGCCTTTTTGGTTTCCAAGAAACTGCAGGTTTCATGTATTGCTGGTATTGATGTTAAAAGGAGTTAAGCAGGGCAGAGCTCAGCTGTACTATTCCAGTGGGAGTTGAGTGGGGACCTCTGTTCTCCCAGTCCTTGTTAATGGAAGTGCTGACATTCCCGGGGAAGTCCTTGTTGAGTATTGGAGAGTAAAAAAGGTAGAGATGGTGACTGTGGAGAAGTAACTGGGAATTGTGAGCTGAAATGCTATTTATTGAATAAAACTGAATTCCTCAAAAGCGGTATTGCTTCAGCAGTGAATGAGTCATGTCTATAAGCAGCAATAATTTGTGCTGGAGACCAAAATCGTGTAATACAGTGGGGGAAAAATGCTGGTAGGGACATTTGGTAGGTTAACCCAGGCCTCCAGCATTGTGAGGGGAAGCAGCATCTGTCAGAGCACTCTTTCAGTTACAGAAACGTGGAAATAGATCCTCATGGTGCAGCCTGGGTGGCAGGATCTAGCCCTTCACTGCTGCAAGCAGATGTGCAGGATGATTCCTGCAGCAGATTTCAGGCTCTGATTTGCAACTCTCATTGCTCCATTTTTTCAGCTTTTTTGTGCCCTTCCCCCTTTCCAGGATATATTGCAATCCCTGGTCGTTTAAAGACCACTGGTTTCAAAAACAAACCCTTGTAGCCTTTTCCTGTGAAGCAAATTCTGTGTTCCTGTGGGTAAAGTTACTCTAAGAAGGTTTACGGAAGATTATTCTCCTGGTTGCCTGGATCAGGTAAATACTATAAACATAATTTGTCATGTCTCATGTCCTCCTGGTTAAGTTCTCCGTAGGATATATCTGGTTGTATTTATCCCTTTTGTTGATGTTCTCTTTTGCAATTACAAAGTACTACTATATCATGAAGAGGTTTAATTCTGTTCCAGATGCTGTGGGCTGATAAAGTGCTAATGCGTCTTCTGGCAGTTTCTTGCGAGATCAGTTTCCATGAAAAAAAATTATGTTTACCCCAAGTCAAGTCTGCTTTGGAGCACAGGTTTGTGATGTGCATACAATTCCTGGTAGACAAGGATTATAATTTATATTTTTTCTACTTCTGGTACTTCAGAAAAATCCCCCTGACTAGATAAAAACTGTAAGTCAGCTCTGAGGCTTTCAGATGAAGTCTCTTTGGTAGCTGTGTCAATATTAATTATTGTATGGCTCTAATGGTACGTATAAAGTGACACCTCTTCTGGCCTGCGACATTTCTCCTGGGCAAACTATGCTTGCCTTATTTAGTTTTCATATTTGATACAGAAATCTTTGCAAAGATCTTAAACAATATTGTTCAGCTGCTCATTGTTCTTTCTGGTAACGTGGACAGATATGCATCATGTTTTTGAAAGATATTGCAGTGATTGTTTCCCAGTTAACGATTTTTTTTGCCTTGGAATGTTCCTCCATGGTTGTGCCTGCAGTCAGTGTCTATCCTAGGTCTTGTTTTCAGGCTGCTGCTGCAGGAAACAAAAATGGAGTGACTAAGTCTGTCCTTTCCCTGTGAGTGGCATTCATGATTCGTCTGTTTTCTTCAGTTATTTTTCTGCTTTTCCTGCAGCGGGAGGAGACTTTGCCTCATTCCTGAGTGCTGGGTTATCTTTGTGGTTTGTTGATTCTGGATATGCAAAGAAAGAATCTGCAAGAGCAGAAATTCCAGGGAAGGACAGCAGTAGGGAGGTTCTCTGTTCATCCAGTTGCAGTCAGACTCCTAAGATCAGCTTTCCATCCTGACTTGTGTTTTGTTCCCTTCTGCCCATCGCTGCCACCAGGTATCCAAAGCATAGGGATGGGCAAAATCCATCCTGGACTCTCCGCACTGCTTAAGGCAATGTTCCCATGGATTGCAGCAGTGTGGTTCATAACTTAGAGGTTTCTGGAGTGAGGGATGGGATTGTGGAGTCACAGAATGATTTTGGTCGGAGGGGACCTTGGAGATGATCCAGTGCCACCCCTGCCATGGGCAGGGACAGCCTCCACTATGCCAGGTTGTTCTGAAGCCCATCCACCCTGGCCTTGGACACTTCCAGGGATCCAGGGGCAGCCGCAGCTTCTCTTGGCAGCCTGTGCCAGGGCCTCCCCACCCTCACAGGGAAGAATTTCTTCCTATAAAATAATCATGTCAGTTTTTTTCTCTAGACAAGGGCCTGTAAGTAAGTGACTTCTCATCCTGTGGTTGTATGTTTTCCTGACATCTTCACTGGGTGTGCTGGATGGATGAAGGTTTTCAGGATACTTGATTTTAAGAATGATTTTGTAGCAGCCTTTCTTGCAGAACTGACTTCAGGATGAATTTCCCTGCTAGCATTTAGGTTAAAATGGATGAAGATTATAAATACATGTTTTTTCAGCTAATCTTACTCAGCTGACCCCTCTACTTCTACATTCTGTGTCTCTCAAGGGCTCTGTTAAATAGTATTTATATTAATAGTACCATCTACTGCTGAATTCCTCCTGTGGTTTATAAGAGCATATTTAAGTATTACATTATGTTAACCAGCTTCACTGGTAGCTTGGAATTCAAGCTGTTTGTATTTGCAGTTCTGCTGCTAAGTCCCTCATCTCCTGTGAGTGTTGTAAATAGGATTTGGACCTGTAGGGGAGGAGGTCTGGGCAGCAGGGGCTGGGATTCCCCAGCCCTGCAGGGAAAGGGGATGTCCAGAGATGCATCCACAGCCACTTTTGCTCCTGAGGAATTTGGTGTGTGTGGGTCAGTGTCAGCAGCACTGAGGGCACGGCAGAGGAGGTAGGGAGGAGATTGTCTGTGAGAATATCTGACGTCTGTGAGCATCAGTTCTGAAAATGTAGAAGCACAGAAACCCCAACTGGGTAAGATTTAAAAATCAGAGACTGTGAAGAAGAGACAGGTGGGTAGGTAATATAGGGAGACTGGAGTAGAATCATAAAATCACTGAGATTGGAAAAGACCTGTAAGATTGCTTCCAGCCATTAACCCAGCACTGCCAACTCCACAGCTTAATATAAAAAGTCAAACAAAACGGTTTCCTCTGTACACAAAAATCAAAATTGAAGAGTTCATTGAACTTCTCTATATTACATCTGGTTATTACTAATTCACATTCCTAATACATATTATTAAGCATTTTTGCTAACTTGAGGGGCCTATCAATTGACTTTTATAAACTCTGTGTTATATTGTTATATAATTGTAGTATTGTATTACCTATCTCTTGGTGGGGAAGGTTGCTGTGTATCCATCTGGGAAGATGTCATCCTGTGCTCAGCTCCAAGACAAGGCAGCAGTTCTGAGGCTCCCACCTTTGCTATCTCATCTTCCTACATGTTGGAATTCTACTGGGATCTTCCATAATCCTTCCAGCTGGCTGTGCTTCCTGTTGATTTGCTTATTGCTTTTCCTAATGAGTGCTAGTGGTTGTATAAACACACAAGGGTTTGGTGCTCTTTAGTGAAAGAAACTTGGTTCTGATGGAGGACTTGACTTCAGGGAAGTCAAGTGCCTGAAGTTGTGTCGCAGAAGTTAGTTCAGAAATATTGCATGGATCTTGAATTTGGATTTTGTGGAAAGACATGTCTTTGTGTTACACTAGATTAATGTGTTGGCCCAGGATAGTGCTGGCTTTTGAAGAGCTTATCTTCAGATGTTTAAAAATCTGTTCTTGTGTTTTACCATAAACTGATGTGGTCCAGCAGTCATCTGGCTCACATACTGGAAATATTTTGTTTTTCTTTTAACATGACTCATTACCATGCATTTGTAACTATGGTTATTTTCTCTTAAAGGATTTGTTCTGCCCTTTAATTACCATGTTTTGGGGCATTCAGGTTTGACTTATTACCAATGTGGAAATTCCTCCAGGGACAGCTAACTTCCAGAGAAATGTTTTAGGCTACTTGCCTGTAAAATTAGTCCTCTTACTACTTCTCCGTTAGTCTAAATTAGAGCTTCAGTGAGGTTACGTTGCCCTAGTGCATGTGTGAATCTTACAACTTATTTAAGGTGTAAAAAGTGTTGCTTTTGATGTGTTTGGGGGAGTTCAGCTGCTGGAGGTCTCTCACTTGCTCAGTAGCAGCAGTGTGTGTTTGTACTGATGAAATAACAAGTGAACTATACTGGCAGATGTTATTACTGATCATTTGGACTTGAAAAAACATGAAGAAACATTGTCCACGTGTTCCTGTTCTCACTAAGGTATTCCATTAACAGCTAGTGACCATTTCCCTTTCTCCTTGCATTATTACGTATCTTCTTCTGGTTTTTCCAAGACCTTTTTTTTTCTACAGTCCGACAATCAGAGTATCTGGTTTTGTTTGCTTTCTGAAGGATGATCTTGCAGTTCCTGTTCATTTTTTTTATTGCTGAAGGGGTTATTTTAGATAGCAGAACTTTTGATTGGGTCGGTTTTGTTCATTATTTCTTCAGTGTTGGATAATTCTCTTTCCTTACCTTGGTTTCCTGTCTAAGATACTTATTGCTGATGGTGTTTGTGATATTCCTGCAGAATTAATGCCAACTGCTAGTAAGAATATTGAACTGAAAATGGTTTCCTAGGATTCTGAGTCTTGTCACTTGATATAGGAAGCCTGATGTTGCATAATTGCTATATAATTTGTACTTTAAAATAATCAAACTCCATCTTAGGGACAGGGTTTTTTTACTTCCATTATTAGAATTAGAAGAAAGATTCCAATTTTCAGAGCAGCGAGGATCTTGAAAGTCTTCTAATTGCCAGCCTAACATTTTGAAGAGCCATTTCATGCTCACTCCGAAATGATAATTACAGACTTTGCCTTATGCCTCTTTGCTAGTATTTATTACTCTAATGCTTTTATGACCAGGAATTACATCAGTTACTACCTTTTCAGTCAGGTAAGCAAACAAAGCCTCTAGTCTATGTTCAGTATTGAATTTTCCATTCTCCTGACTGCCCCAAACTCTGCCTGCTCTGCATTCTTGGCTCAGCTCAGAGCTGGCGTTGCACCTTGGTTTGCCTGCAGCCAGCACAGTTAAACCAGCATGGGACACAGTGTCCCTGAGGATCTCTGTATTCCTCCAGAACGTCTGTGGTGAGTTCAGCCTGCTGTGCTGGGCTCTGACGTGCAGTTGGAATCGTTCATCAAAGCACGAACATGATTTAAGGAACTATTCTTAATCGTGTTGCTGTTGTTTGCTGCAGCTGAGGCTGCACGAAATGAGTGCTCGGCTCGCCCTCCATTTCCTGCCTCGCAGACCTCATGGTCCTGCCTTCATTTTGGAGCTGGGGCTCCTGTGTTGTTTCCCAGTGTGGAGGCTGCAGGTGCTGCTTCTCTTCTCTGCTCTCAGCTGATTCCTGCATTGAATGCTTGAACACAAACCACGGATGGAGAAGAGAATGGCAGGGCAGGAGAGCTCGTCCAGCCAGGGATTCGTCGGTTCTGGGAGGCAGCAAGAACCAGCACCCCCTGTCCTGTGGGGAGAAATGAGAGTTCCAGGTCGAAGGCTATGGTTAGTGGTCAGACAATGTCCTTTTTTCTTGTGGGGTTTTTTTTTTTATTATTTTTTTTTTAATTTTTTTTTTTTTTTGTCCCCTTAAACTTGCAGTGAAATGGGCCAGGTCAGTCTGCCAAGCACAGAACTCGCAGTTGCAAGGCAGAGCTTAACCATCTGCTGCCATTCCTGCTACCTAAAACCACCTTTCTTTCCATGCTCCAGTGTGAATCCAGTTCCCTTAAGCAGGGTACGTGAAATAATTAGGTGAATTTTCCAGGCAGCCATTAATTGGGGTCATGAGTGCTTTATTTAGCAGGTGTGTCACTCTGATGACCCAGGGCCACGTAGTAATGGGCTAGGATTTTTCCTCCTTCATAGTTTCCAAATTAAGGAGCTGTTCACCTGGTGGGAATATGTATTTTACCCAGGTATATGACTGCACATCTGCTGCTGCTAAAATTCATCCCACTTTTATTATTTAAATCTATTTTTTAAGTTCTTTTTGAGCAGTCTCCTGGTTCTCCTTTCCTAACTTAGTTTTATCAAAAGCCATAAAGAAAAACCAGGATTATTAGTGGGGGGAAAAAAAACCCAAAACTTAACCCAGCCTGACAAATTTATGATTCTGAGCCTCTGCACGTATCCACCAACCAAAACCATGGCTAGTTACATGTGAAGAACTTAGCGCAGCCCATGTGTTGAAAAACTTGGATTTTTGTGTGTTCTCTTTTAGCAAGATTTAAAACATGTCCCAAGATATGTTTTAAAAAGCAGATGGTGAGGTCTAATTCTTCTTGGAGGTGTTGCAGCTCACTTGGAAATACTCAGCTCAGTGGGGTAAACCAGACAGAGATCCTGCAGGTTTGGGAATGGAGAAACGTGCAACGATCTTCCAATCAATGATGAAAGAGCTCCTAAGAGAGTGGTTACATTTTTGTGTTATTTGGGTAGAAATAATGAAGGCTTCAAATCCAAATACTTGGCTAAGTTCATTGAAGGAGAAACAACACAGAGAATGGAGAAAGGATTAAACCTGCTTTAAAAGATGAGAAGATAAATAGAACCTGAAAGCCACTCTAACACATGTCAAACAATGATAAATAAATATCAAATAGTCTTCAGTCAATTCAAATCCGAAATAGAATGAGGAAGCACAGCTCTCACTGCAGGTGATGGCATTTAACAGGTGGTTCTGTCCTTTGTAAGGGTGAGGAAAGGCTGGGTAATTAATGGACTTGATGGTTTAGAAGGTAGGTAAGGAGTAGAGACAGGTAGTTTTGAAAGGGAAGAATAAGGGTGGGTTGGTAGAGAATATATGGATTTTTGGTGGTTGGCTTGGCTGTGAGGGGTCACATCATCTGCATGCTGGGGCTTGGTACAATGGAGTTAATACTCAGAATGCAAGAAAATTGTTGAAAGGTTGTGATATTACAGAGATTTAATGGTGTTTCACTGCTCGGATATGGCAGGAGTGTTGCATTGATCTGTATTTTTAGACCTGTAAAAACCCGATTTCCTTTGATCTGCGGTTTTCATAATTGGGAAGCGTTGAGTGAATAGTGAACATGCTAAAAGAAAGCAGCAGGGAGAAAATGCTGCTCTTTTTCATGTTGTAGTTGTGGTGTTTACATGAAGCTGTGAGGTCACTGGCTTCCGGTACGAGCTGCTTCCTGAAAACCTTCTTCTACATGGTACATCTAAAAATGTACTTCTTAGAAAAACTCAGCTGGTTTTTGTTTTTCCTCCTCATGCTGCTGCCTGACCACCTGACTCTTGTTTTTACTCCAGAGCTTGTATATCACTGCAGGATAGTGATCCTTTGGGTTGGAGGGTGATGCAGCAGAGGGCACACGATGTGCTGGAGGAGGTACCGCAGAGAAATTGGGTTCACAAAACCCAGAACAGGTAGTGGGAGCATGGAAACAACTTAAACACAGAGTCTGACACGTAGAAAGTATTGATAGTCTCGGGCTTTAGCAAACTGTGAGTCATACATTGACAAGGGATGCAGTCAGGTTTCAAATAATGAGGTAAAACCAGCATCAACAAAACTGCTCCATGTTCCTATTTTCCTGTTGAGTTTCAAGTATGTAAAAAGGAATTAGTTACTTGCAAAACCAGTTGAAATTAAATAATTTTATTTTTAATGCAAAATTCTCATGCTGTCGGTGGCTTCTAAGCTTTTATGTTTGGGCATCATGGAATCATTGGGCTTGGAAAAGACCTCTGAAGATCATGGAGCCCACCCACTCCCTCAGCACTGGCAAAAAACCACGTTCCCAAATGACACATCTTCATGTCCTTTAAATCCCTGCCTGGATGGGGACTCTGACACTACCCTGGGCAGCCTGTTCTAATCCTTAACAACCCTTTTGGTGAAAAATTCTTCCATAATATCCAACCTAAACCTCCCCTGGTGGAACTTGCAGCAGTTCCTTCTTGTCCTGTCTCTTGTTGCTCAGGAGATGGAAGTAGCCATCAAATTTCTCTAAGACGTGAAAGATTTGGCAATAATGAAAAAAAAACAAAAACCCAAGCATATATATGTGTGTGTGAGATAAAGGAAACAGGCAGCCAAGCTTTATTACTCATCACATAGAACGGAGTTTTGGATTGTATGACATTTATAATGTAAAAGAGATGATTCCAACAAGAATGCATTCTTTGAAGTGAAATATGGTCCTCATAGAGCAATATGAATTAACTGAACTGTGGCAGGTCAGCATGTGTGGGAACCAGGAAAGATGAAAGTCGTGTCTGAAGGAAAAATGAGAATTCTGAAGTAGTTTTAATAGAGTTATGTCTGTTTTTTTTTTTTTTAACCAGATTAGATGAACTGAACTAATTCAAAAGTGTATGTATTTTTTTTAAAATAACGGGATAACCCTAAAATGCTTGGATGACTTATTTGAGTTGAATATTTTTTTCTATTTTTTGGGGGATTTTTTTCTTCATATTAATTAGCTAAAGTACTACTTAAGGCTATTACCTAACCTGGCAGAGTAAAGACTAGCTAGAACACCTTTAAAGGAGTGCTTTGATTTATAAATTATCTAGGTGTTGCAGTATATGAAAATACAGACGTTCTGCTGTGAAAATGAGTGTTTGAACATCACGTGTCAGTTTGAAGGTTGAAGATAAATGTGAATTTCTGGGGTTAGTAATACATTCATTTCAAATCAAGTTATTTTGTTTGATGACCATGCACAATATACTGAAACTTGCCAGTCTTCACAGAAGTCACAACAGTGGGAAATTCTTAAATACAAATAGCTCTTGAATTTACAAGCACTTCTAACAATACTGTGGTTTTAGCCAGTCATCATGCTGTTTTATAACAGCTATTAACTCTATTTCCAGAAAGACACGCTGCCTGTCAACCTAAAGCTGGCACCATTCCTGTGAATTTCCATGGTAATTTTATTGGTAACTAACATTTGTCAGTAGCCTGTCTGTCATAACCCTTAAATGTCTCAAACCTCTCCTGCCTGTATGGCAGTGAGATTCCTAAAATTCAACTGTCTGGCTTTTGTCACCTCTGTAGGAAGAACCTGAGGTTTAAACTCCCTCAGTGTTCACTGTTCTGTTGATAGCACTTTTTTTTTTCCTCTCATTGTGTGGGTTTTAAACTTGTAGCTGTGGCACCAGCATCTTCATCTTCTGGTGCGTATATTCTTTTATCCTGGGTCTTGGGGAGGATGCAGTGTGGTCATAGAATTGCAGGCTATCCCAAAAAGTTGTACTGGCTTCAGGTCCAGTTGAACTTTTCAATTCAGTCTGGTAGAGCCCTTGATGATTTTTACATTTCTCTGTAGGTTGGTGTTGCCATTCATCTGAAATAATCTGGGAATATCTCTTTAATTGTTTTTTGTCACTTCTTGGGTAAGTGCATGGTCACCTGACAGGTGGAAAAAAAATCTCAGACAAAGTTATTCTTTGTTCTGTTTTGGACGAAATGCAATAACCTGTGATAGAAAAGGATTCAGATTAAGCGACCTAATGCCTTTGGCCTGCAGAGCTGTAGCCCAGCTGCGTTGTAGAAATGAAATCGCAGTTGATGAATCTTCAGTAATGATCACATTGGAGGAACATTTGTGTTTATTCACATTTTTAAAGTTTCGTCTTTGGGTGAAACTGGCACATCAACTTAGCTGAAAATTGTGTTGGAGTCACTTAGTTTCCTGTGTTGCTTAAAATCCTAAACCTTGAGTTACTTTGCACTTCGTGTGTTCTTCCGAAACATTAAATCGTTTTATTGGTTCTGCTTTTGCTGTGCAGTATTTACTAGTTATCTTTGCATCTTGATTTTATCCCCAGTGAATACCTAGTGCTGAGCTTGTGGAGGCTTTATTTGGGTGAGTAACAGTGAGCAGTATGTGGGTTGACAGCTGGAATTTCCCAAAATCAAAGCGAAATGAAGGAAATGAAGAGTTAAAGCAAGGACAGGAGCTCGCCGCAGCCGCAGATCAGTGCAGTTTCAGATAGTTATCACTAGGAGGACACACAGACCGTGATATTAAGGAACTAATTGTTTACCTTTTCCTTTTAACAGGTTTGGTGCTGGAATATTTTATCTTGAACGGGTGCCATATAGTAATGTGTTAATTAAGGTACTTTATTTTACTAGAAATAAAAAGAGAGGGTTGTATAATGGACAAAACTGCAGTGTAATGACATGAGGAAATCTCCCAGGGATTACTTTGTCAGTGAAGCAGAACACGGATTCTCGAGGGCGTTCGTCCACCAGAAATAGGTGACATTTAGGTAGAAGTGATCCCTTTTTTTACCATTTGCTTGACCAGCTTTGTGTAGCAGGAATTCCTTACACCTTTCTGTGAGATGTTTGTGGTTTTTCCTGCTGGTCACGACACTGTGGGGTGGCTCAGTGGCTGGGATTTGATGCGGCATTGTTTGCAATCTTCATTTAATCTGTTTGTGGTCTTTCACAGTGTTTGCAAATAGCTTCTCTTTTACTTGTCTATATGTGTTTACTTAGATTCTGATGTACAGTGTCTGTGTCAGGTTGAGTAATATGGAAATTAGTCTTAATTGATTTAAATAGTTTGTAGACTGCCCATGTTGCTGAGGCAAGCTGTTACCTAATAAAGACTTTGGAATCTGACTCTTTCTGTATAGAATCGTTATTGATATCACACATGCAGACAAAGATGATAACTGAAGCATATGCTTCAAATAAAATGACACGAGAAAATGAAAAATGGTTTCAGATCTGAAGTTACTGAAGGATGCACGGAAATAACACCAGATGGAGAGAAAGAGAAACTAAGACAGAGATTATTAATAAGTGTGGTGCGTTGCTGTTGTATAGAATAGAATCCTACAGACTTTCAGTGTATAAGTCGTGTTGTTACTTTGGTAATAGTCTCTGTGATGTGTAAAAGTGAAAATGCATCATTTCACTCCTCCAAAGTAATAGTCCCTGAGGCTACAAAAACTAGCACAAGCCAGTTCTAAGTCACTTTTGAAAATGTACTAATTGTTTTGCTGTGGTAGATGGGCAAGATTGAGCTATATCTTTCTGAAAAATATTTGTGGAATTAATGTGATTTTATATCTCTGGCTTCATAAACTATCACTGGGAGACATTTTCCTCAGTATTGAGTCTTGTTTCTGTAGTTCCATTTTGTCAGACTAAAAAGCAAACCGCTTTGATAAAAGACGTGGTCTGGAGCTGTTGCATAGTTGGCTTTGTCAAAATTCCTGTGTGGGAACGCGCTGCTTCACCTTCCCCTCAGTTTAATTTTTCACACATTTCTTCCATCTTTGCAGCAAATCCTGCATATTACTTTTCCTGCAGTCTACGGTTACTGTCCATCTATTTGTGTTCCCATCGATTCCATTGACTTTATCATTATTTTTCATGGAATCGGTCTCTGCCTTCAAACAAAGACTTGGTGTTCTGCAGGAGGCCCTCAGTTGTTGGAAAACAAGGATCCAGCTTGGTTCCAAACTCCTTAGTCGAGTGTCTGTTCTGGCTCTGTAGACAAGACTGGGCTCTCTGGAGATCTCGAGCTTCAGCCTCTTGGGTCAATTAATTCTTCATCATTTGGGCTAAGTAGTCAAGGTTTGTTCAGGCACCGTTTTATTTTCTGACCTTGCAGAGATTTTCTGTATTTTTCAGAGATTTCTAGAAGTCTGGAGTAGGACCTGACTCAGCAAAGCAGTTCAAGTTCTTTTTATTTACTACACAAGTTTTACTGACTGAGGCTTCTCAGTCTGTCTTTATGATTTTTAAAAAGACGTTTTAATCACTCATCCTAAAAATAGCCTGGACTACTCTAAACAGTGATTGATGTATGAGCAGAAACACTGTATAATGCCATTAGAGGTCTGCATTGGTTTTCTGAATGATCTAATTGGAATTTTGGAAAATTCTGAGCATGGAAGGGGAAGAGGAAAGATGACGATCCTTTTTAATTTAATGAGGAGAATGAGGATGAGGCTGCAATGCAGAATTGTAGAATGTTAAAAATAAGGGTTGGGTTTTGTTGGGGGATTTTGCAGGATTATTTTTGGGTTTTTTTCTCCAAAAGCTGGGTGAAATGCTGTGTACTGGGGAGTTACACTAGATCACTGGAATAAGAGAAGTTGATCTCAGGGTGAATAAATATTAAAGTACATTTCTTGTTCATGCTGGGGAATAGTTGATGGTACTGTCAGGATGTTAACACAGAGAGTAATTATAGTACCGTGGAATATTTGCAGTGTTGTAGTGAAGCAGATTTTTGATTATTCAGACCCTTTAAATTAAAAACTGCTTTGTAAGTTGTATTCAATTACACAGATCAGTTTGATCAGGTTTTTGTTTTACAACAGGGATTTCTAACCCTTGACTAAAAGCGAGTCCCGTGGAAGTCATTCAAGGCGGCGCATTGAGATAATCATTCAGATTTTGAGAGCAGTGAAAACAGATCAATACTGAGTTCTTGTCCTGTGAGTAATATCAAATTAAATCCTCATAAACTCGGCTGTGAGGCTGAGGCATGGACAGCTGGGGCACGCTTGGAAGCAGGGGCAGGATGGAGTGGAGCAGGAGGTTGCAGCAGGAGACCATCTGAGGGACAGACACTTCAAAAGGAGCAGTGCAGATGGCACCACTGCAGTGAGTGTTGGTATTTGTAGTGTAACACATGAGGATCCTGTGTGCATTTACCACTAGGAGTGTACTCACACGTGAATTCCTAATTTCTGCAGCCTTTAGGCTTTGTTACAACAGATTTGACTCGTGTTTTGCAGCCCTGCGAGGTGCTGCAAGGAGCAGATTGGGGAGGGAGCAGCTTTCTGCCTTCAGCTTCCCTGGTGGATAATGGGAGATGGGGAAAAGGAATTGCTGACCAGAGGCAGAGGCTGGGGAAGTTCAGATGTGCTGAAATACAGGGTTGCTATAGATCAGCTTTTCTCAGCTGGTTGCCAGAACTGCAGTGCTTCTCTCAAGTTGTCGTAGGTTTATTTCCAGAATATACCAAGCATGAAGCATCTATTTTGCTTTAATCAGGAGACCAAAAAAAAAAAAACAACCCAAAAAACCCTAGCTAAAGGGGCAGGCTTTCTTTGTCTCCACAACTCTTCAGGGTTTTTATGCTGTTGTTTCAGTGAATAATCAGATTTGGTACTTGTTTGCCTTGGTGTAGAAGTGCATTAGTGCTGGTGAAAAACTCTCTTTGAAACACTGTATTGCCAAGATTGGCATCCTTTACATGGTATAGGTGGACACAATCAGATCCTGTTATTGTAGCATGATTTGTTGTAGTTTCTCTCCAAGTATTGCCAATTTCTGCTAGTATAAGCCTAAAAGTAAAAAAAAAGTTTTGCATAACTAACAAAATTTTCAAGAGACGATCTGCATTTGGCTTTTTGAAAATTCTAAGGATGAAGCAGAAATTCTAGAATTGATTTCACCATCATAACAAACGATCAAAGTGTTATATCAACTATTTTCCAGTGGTAAATGTGTCTTCATTTTGCTGTACTCACTATTTGATAATTTTTTCCCTTCTGCTTCACATTAAAATCTTTGTCCTTTTTTGTTTAGATCCTTCAGACTTTTTTTTTTTTTAACTGAAAGTGGTTTTAGTTGCTAAGTGGTTTTTCTGATTTTAAGTACCACAGGTGGCAGCAGTGTTGGGGTACTGGGTGAGTTTGGGAATGACAAAGAACTGTACATTGTGTAGCTGTCAATGTTAGAACATAATCTTTTGTTTTGACCTGAAGGATTTGGTTTAACAGGCAAGCAATTTCTGTGTCTTTTGTGACTGTATTGTCATGTAAATAGTTCTGGGAGCTGGAGCAGAGAAGTTCATGTTCAGAGGCTTTCCCCAAATCCATCTGTTGTGCAGTTTGGATGGAGATGCAGGGTGCAGGAGGGGAGATCCGGGGTGCAGCAGTCACACAGGGTCCCTTGGGTGGCAGAGGAGTGTTTTCACACTTGTTTTTTTAACTGTCTTACGGGAAATAGATGCTGCGGCCCAGTGGAGTTGGCTTATTGAAGATGAAAGGTAATTGAACCAACATGGGATTAAATAAGGCTTTTCCATCTCTCCATGTGACCTGTCTTAACAGCTTTTAACCAAACAGTGGAAAAGTACAGAGTGAGTCCGTGGCCATTTGGCAGTCGGTTTCTCCAGACACAATTTCCAGGGCCTTCGGTTGTTCCCTCCATTTGCTTTAGTCAGTTTGTTGAATTTGATAACGTTATTTGATGTTATTTGATAACATATTCTTCAAGTTTGAATTGAAACAGAGAGTGGCAGAACAGAGAAGAATGAAGGAAAGACCCAGAATATTCTCCCTATATAATGTGAATAGAATAGAAACAAAAAAATAAATAAATTCTTGTGTAGAAACAAGGAGAGGGGGCTGAAATCTGCTCAGTGCACGAGGGCTGGTCAAGTGGGGTTTTTTTCCAACAAAAACAGTGCAAATTGATATCCAGAGAGAGTTTCCCAACTCCATTTATTCTCAGTTATCTCAGGGCTGCTGGCCACTAAGGGTGAAGCTTGCTCAGCTTGCTTTAACCACAGGACTGATAAGTTCCAATGGAATTATGCCTCCGTGTTTCAGGAGATTTGAAATTCCTTGGGAGAGGAAGATGACTGACATAAATGTATCTGAACAGGAAAGGAAGGACGTTATTCTTGGTATTGTTCAGGGTGTTTTTCTCTTCTGTGGAATACAGTTGAATCAGTAACAGGAATGACAAATTGGGAAGCTTGGAAGAGAATGCAGTGATCAGACCTGCTAGTGCTTGCTTAAGGAATCAAACCCCTTTCTGACACTGTGTCAGTGAACTGCATGTTAAAACAGCCCAGGAGCTTTTCTGGATCTCAGTGTGGCCAATTTTCTTTTTTGGTTAGAAAACCCAGGAATTGATTTTTTTGGGGGGTTGTTTTTTTTTGTTTGTTGGTTTGTTGGTNAGAAAGCATTGAGTTTGCTTGGTTTCTTTTGAGTTTTTTTGCTGTTCTGGTTTAGTTTTCTAACCAAATGAAGAGTAAAGTAGTATTAGGTGTTTCAGTCTTGCACATTGTGTTGTGTGGGTCACAATATTGTCTAATTATAAGACACAGGTCACTGGCTCATGTAAAGATCAAGTGAGGGAACCTGCTCTATATTGCAAAGGAGAGAAATTCTGCTTTGCTACCTCCATTTAATTTCTGTTCCCTTCACTCTAAGGTTCTTGTCTATCTGTTGTATCCTCTCTATGTAGAAGAGACTCAGCAGTTTCAGGAAATAAAACCAGATATGATGATTCATTTCTCTCCTAGAAGGATGAAATATCTTTTCAACAGAGGGATGTTGTGGTCAGACCAGGAGGGCAGAATGTCTTTGTCCTCAGCGTCATTTCCTTGGCTGGTGACCACAGGGTCACTGTGTCTTTAATTAATATTCTGGGCTTGCGTATGTAATTTTTGATACCAGGAGTACAAATCTTCCTTTTGCCAAGTGTTTAATTTTTTTGGACAGGAGCATTGCCTTAAAACCACCCAGGAGAAACCTGAAGTTGCCAACGAGATTAATCCCTTCAGACTCCAGGAACAGCAGTGTCAGGGAATGACTGATCTGAGCAGGTTGCTCTGGACTTTACACTCAGTGGAGGCCTGCCTTAAGAAATTTAGGATGTGATTCCTCATTTTCTTGTGGAGAGATTGGATTTAGTGAAGTGAACCATACTAAAAGCTCTTCTAGTTTAAGTAGACCTCCTTTACCTACAGGGGTACCCAGACAGCTGGTACTTGGTGTGGACAGTTGAGACAAATCCCAATATTCCGTGATTGGATTGCTGTGCTTTGTAAGATACACGGGTTTATTGTAGGTGTGCTGATTTTCTGTGGAAATCTGTAGAATCCAGGTCTTTTGTCTTCCAAAATGAAGACAATATATGTCAAAATGGGCTTTTGAAGACGCAACCGAAAATTATTAACATCACACTTCTCCTTTCTTAACGTAAGTGTTGATGTAGAATCTTTCTTGAGTTGTAGGAATTAAGTCAAGCAGTTGGAGGGGAAAGTACTGGGTTAGAATAAAATTAGTCTGTCAAGTGCCGATACATAATAGACACCATGGTGCTACCTTGGCCACTCTGTCATTAAAATCTCAGAAATAGCCCTGATGAGTTTTATTCTGTTCTTGTAATTAGACTCTGCAGTGCAGTTGACTAGTCTTAAAATACTTGTATGGATTGATTAAAGAGGTGCAGAATTACAGGGCTGTGCTCTGATGTTCCCAAATGATTTCACCATCTCTGGACGTGTCACCTGCTGTTCAAATAATGGGAGGAAAATAACAGTTGAGTCATATTGGTGAAATTAGGGATTTTATTGGATGGTTTAGGTGGGCACTAAGTGCCCTGCTGGAAGGATTAAGTGGGATATTTCCCAGTTGGTGCTTGTGTTACCCCCAGGTGTAAATGTTAGCATGGAATAGAATATTTTAGTTGGAAGGGATCTACGGTGATCATCTAGTCCAACAATTCAGGGCTTGCTAAAGGGTTGAAGCATCCAGGTCATTGATAAATACCTCGAACAGGGCTGGCCCTGGGGCTGATCTCTGAGGAATACAGCTGGGGACAGTCTCCAGGCAGCTGGGACCTTTTTAACCTCTGCCCTTCAGCCAGTTTGTCACCCAGAGCACCATGAACTTGCTCATCCCACAGTGGGAGAGCTTGTCCAGAAGGATGCTGGGAGTGCCAAAAGCCTTTCTAAAATCCAGAAAAACTAAATCCCCTTCATTCCCTGGGTAGTTGACCTTACCTTAAATGGATATCAAATTAATTAACCTTGTGTTGACAGTGCCTGGCAGATGTATTCTTTAAAAGACTCTCAGCAGCATCCAATATAATCCTCTCCATATTTTTTCCAGGAACTGAGGTCAGATTAACGAGTCTGTCCTGGTTTGGGCTGGGATAGAGTTAATTTTCCCTAGTAGCTGGTGCAGTGCTGTGTTTTGGATTCAGCGTGAGAATAGCATTGATAACACACTGATGTTTTTGGTTGCTGCTAAGGAGTGATGGCTCCATGTCAAGGACTTCTCATTTTCCCAGGCTGTGGTGATGGAGATGTGACTGGGACAATGGCCCTGGAGTGGCCAAAGGGATATTCCATACCGTGGGACATCATGCCCAGTGTATAAACTGGGGGATGTTATCCAGGAGGAGTCAGTGGTATTTTGGGATGTGCTGGGCGTGAGGTCATTGACTGGTGACTTGTGCATCACCTGTTTTCTCTCTTTTTATTATCTCCCTTCTCATCATATTACATATTATTATATATAATGATATTTGACTTAATTTAAGTTATTAAACTGCTGTTATCTCCACCCACGGGTTTTAACTTTTCCCAGTTCTCCCCATCCCCCTGTACTGGGAGTGAGGGGCTGTGTGGAACTTAATTTCTGGCTGGCATTAAACCACAACACTTTTTGGTGTAAGTTCTTCTCAAATTATTTTCTGCACAAGTCGATGTCTCTTGCAGTTAGTTTAATTACCGTGGATTATTTTAGGTATCATATTGATGGCATGGGTGAGCAGAAGGAAGGGGAATGGGGTTGTCATGACTACTGTGATTTTTTTAAAAAAAAATTTTTGTACTTAGATTTAAAAATATTTTTATCTCTAAATTTTTAGGGATAAGTAATGTCCTTTGCTGATTGTTAATTACTGGTCATACTTAAGACTCCAGTAATTCCAGCAGAAGCAGTTTTTCAAGATGTTTTTTTCTGGAAATCAGAAAAGGGTGAAGAGAAAGAGCATTCTCTTGGCAACTTATATAAAGAAAAACTGGGTTAGTTTAATAGTCATGTAATAGTTGAGTGTAACTTACTGTGGTGCTCACAAAAGGGCATGAATTTTGTTTCAAATCAAGTGGGTTTATATAGAATTTTTCTAGAAATTTTTTAAAATGCTGGTAATTTTTGCTTGAACTAGTGGTTTCCTGCAAGCTTGCAGCTACTATTACTAACAATAATTTCATTGTTTTATTTAAATCAATATAATTATTTTTCCATGAGGAGATCTTGCAGTGTTCGTGCCTTAGTTGTGGTTAGGAATGAGTTTCTCTTGTGGAACTGATTTAGGCCTTTAATTATTCTATGGCAAAGGGAAAACTGATGCAATTTTAAGGTATTTTCAGTCATTCATGGGGTAAATTAACTTCTTCATGACTAATTAAGTGAGTATTTCTCTAATGCACAAGAGTGGGTGTCTTTTGTGTTCTGGGTGTGTTCATTCTTGACCTTTGCATTACTTGGACCATGAACATGGTAGTGCAGGGACAGAATTGCAGTGCTGTCCGTGTGTTGTCAGCACTGATGGAGCAGGGACCCTTCCACAGTGAACAGCTCAGGCCTGGCTTTTAAAAAAAGAGAAGGAATTTTCTTGCGTCTTTTAAAGCTTGCCCATTTACCAAAAAAANAACCACCAAAACAAAAACCAAAAAAAAACCCAAAAACAAAACAAACTCCCAAAAAACCAAGCCTTGCGTAGTTTATCCATAAATATACATATTTTTGTGATTATTACCTACACAGTTCCCTCCTGAGTTTGATGGATGGCTCTGGCCTCCTTTATGTGCTTAGTCAGCCACAGCAGTGGCTGAGTCTGCTCTGATTCCTGAGCTGGTTTTAGCTCGGGTGGTGATATAACCAGATCAGTCCAAGCTGAAAATGGGTTAATTTGTCCTGTTTCTCAGCCCTTGCTGAATTGCCTGGTACATGAGTAGGCTGCCACTTGTCCCCCTGGCTTGCTCAATCTCGTCTTCAGACAGTCTGGCAGTCAGTGTTGGAATTAAACTGCAGAAAAAAATTATTTCTCAGTCATCCTGAGGTTGCTGGTATCTCTTTAACTGAGTGGTTTTGTACCTGTAGTGGAGGCTGATAATTTCAGGTATTAATTTTCTGAAAGACTGAAATGCCTTTTTTTTTTTTTGGGTAATTAGAAAAAACACTGATTTTTTTTTTTTTTTTTGTGAAACCTAGTTAATACTATTGACTAATATAAATTATAGGATGAGGAATCTCTAGTGATGGATTTTTGTGCTGACTGTGACATGCAGCTCATTCAGCTGAGGAGCTTGTCTTAAATCCCACACCTGAACTACTTAAAGGAGCAGATCTAAACAGAGGATGTGAATTTGCAGAAAGTGTGAAAGGACTTCAAAGCCTCGTGGTGCTGAAGATATTTCTGTGGAATCTCTTCCTTTACAGTTGATTTTGAAGGCGTTGAAAGCCAGAAGCAATCCGGTGTAAGAAGTGATGGGCTTGGCTTTCTACACTTGATTCCCATTGTGTGTATCCATGACTGTTCCTGACCACTCTTAATCCACAGTCTGTCTCTGCATGATGGTTTTAAAAGTGAAGTTTTCCCGTGGTGATGACAAATTCCACTTTCCTGGTCACACTGAAAGCAGCAGAGAATTGGAAAAAAAATCCTGATTTTTTCCCCCCCTGCTTGTTTTATTTCTGCTTCTCTGATAGGTGTTGCTATGTAAGTCAAGGATCTTGTAGTTAAATGAGCACAGTCTTTATTTTAAAGTGAAAATAGGATGTTGGAAGAAGTTGGCAGCGCTGGAAAAATGCTCCTACTTGCCCTGAGCGGATTGTTTCTTTCCAGGGGGTGTGTGTACGTGGCAGAGGCTGGAAAAGAGAGGGATAAATGTGTGTGGGCACTGGCAACAGGCCACACTCTTCAGGCCATGCTCTGTATCATCCCTCCCTTCTCCCATTGCCTTGCAGAATGTATAGGCTCAGCTGTATAAAATAATACACTTATTTCAAAATCGTGTTAAATGAGCTCATCTCAGTCACTCAGCAGTTATGAAATCCTGCCAAGTGCTACACGTCTTGTAAATTTAGAGGGGTTTTTTTTCCCCCCCCTTCTTTAATTTGCAAAAGAAGAAATACTACACAGTTACTGAGGCAGAGAGAAGGCATCTTCCTTCACCCATAACATACTGAGGCACGAAGAACGATGCTGAAAGCCAAGGTTTCTGATTTGACCCTCCTCCTCAGAGCTTCTGAACGTGAAGATTCCCGACTCACAGAAGCTGTCTGCTCGTGGCAGGCAAAAATTATCATTCCCTGCACTCACAGCTGAGGGTTTTGACGGGGTTGGTGACCAGCTCTAGCACAGCACAGCTCCTTCTCCTTTTTCTTCTCTTTTTCCTTCTTTTCCTCCTCTGTCATCGCCAGCTTGGAACCAGGAACGGGTGAGACTTCTGCTGCTTCCCTCCTAACGAGGTACGAATTCCAGATCAAATGCTAAGAGCTGCTTGTTTCTACGTGAAGAAATCAGATTCAACCCCTGGATTTGTTCCAGCCGGGGATATCATTACATTTGACTCTTGTGTTTCAAACTGTTAAAGCCTGCTGATCTGACGCAGCTAGGGCTGGAACTAAAATATATCTGTGTTTCGAAGATGGGAGGCAGAAGGAACTGTGGGGTAATTTAGTCTGACATTTAGGGTGTTGCAGGTCATTATGTGTAACTGTTACTCCCTGTTTTGAGCTCAGTAGCTTATGTTTGACTGAAAAATTGAAAAATTAACAGGCATCTGCTGAAAATGCTTTTCAGAAGGGCAGACTGGCTTATTTGGGAGTTACTTAGAAATGAGGATTTCAACATCTCTCTTTAATAATTTGTTCTATGGGATAAATAGTGTGCTTGCTTCTCTTTTTTTTTTCCTTTTTTTTTTTTTTTGCCACATTTCTAACTTGGACATGCCTAATTCTGCATAGTTTCCTGGGAATTTTAAGCTGGCATAAACTGGCAGAACTGCTGAAAGAAGCAGTCAGCATCCCCCAGTTCCTGCCTGGATGCCAGCTGGTTGCCTGGTCCTACAGCCGTGGGTGAACCCACTGCAGAACCAGCCACAAAAGCTGCAAAATCACATTTCTCCAGGGTCAGTACCAAGATCTAATCCATGGCACAGCTGCATGAAGGGGAATGAACTGCCAGGGATGAAAAATGGGTAAAGGTGGCTTCAGCAGCAGGTGGTGAAGCCGCAGAGTTGCTTTCAGCTGTTGGTTCTTGGCCTCTTCCTGGTGGGAATGATCTTGGTTCTTTGCCCTTTTCTGATGGGAATAGTGGTGGTTTGTGTTGCTCTGCAGCCAGCAGTGTCTGTGGGTTCATCCTCTCGGTGTTAAACACCAAAACTTCACAACCAGGTGTGTGTCAGAACGCTGGAATGAAAAAAAATTACAGTTATTTGATATAGCAAAAGTGGTTCAAGTGTTATCTAAGTATTAACATTTATTTTGTGGTTGAGTTTTTAGTGTCTGTGTTGTAGTAATTGATAGCTAATACACAAGGGAAAAGGGCGTTGGATTTACTGGAGGGCTGATATGAGACAAATTAGTTTGAGTGTTAGCAGTTTGAATGTGGAAATTCTCAGTGTGTCATTACTGTTTTTAGTGAAGATTTTTTCAAAAAAATAAACTCTTTTATTTTAAACTATTGGGCTTTAGGGACACAAATTGATATTTATCTTAAGACCAGCTGTTGGACAGTATTTAGTGCTAAACCAGGTGACCTTCGGACTAAATTATTTTGTTCTCTCAAGTGAAGGGTGATTTCTCTTAGGAGAGCGTTTGGTGAGAAGTCTCTGTGCCAGCTCTCATGCTGTTAATACTTTATCGTGCTTTGTAATAAGAGGAGACCATCTCCAGCCTGTAAAAATCTGAGATTTGCATCATGCTAACATTTTATTAGTTTATTGTGCTTCGTCTGTAGTCTGAGGAAAGGTGAGGTTTTCTGGGATAGAGGAAGGAGGAGCTGAAGCTGTAAAGAGGAAGATCCGAGGACAAGTCAACCCCAGCAAGAGAGGATTGTGCAGTCTGGGCAAGGAGATGTCTCTGTCACCACAGAACACTGTGGAACTAGAAATTCAGAATAAACCCATCTCCTGGAGCATCACTTACTGATGTTGTTCTGCGTAGATGGAAAAAGATTTTTTTTTTTTCCAGATACTGCTGAAAGTGTTGACTGATCGTTTTTGTAGTACTGTCAAAATAATTTTTGTTGTTTTCGTTTCAGTTTACCAGTAACTCCTACTGTAGTGAAAGTTGTTACATAAAATTGGCCTGTGTTTTCTTGCCAAAAGGCTCCAGTATTGTTTAAGCAACGGTGCTGAATGGCTGAAGCACAAAGTCTCTATTCAGCACCCTGATTCCATGTCTCTCCTGGTAGCACAGAGCAAAACTTCCTTGTATTAATTTAAGACTGAAAAGTTCCCATTTTCTCTTGAGGTGGGTTTGGTTTTGGATAATCTGATCGTGAATTATTTCAGCAAGGGTTCACCTTCACAAGTTTTAGCTGGTACAGATCTCATTTTGGCCATGGGAACTGATGAACTCAGCTGTACAGGCTTGTTCTGCAGGGGAATCTTCTTTCCCCTTCTGTTTTTGTTTAGGAGTTCCTGACAGCCCAGGTTATCAGACCTGTTACCACCACTCAGGTGGAAACCCTTTCCTTTGAGGTCTGACCAAGTGTACATTCAACTCCAAAACATATTTTAAAGTGACCATCTGATTTTTGGACTGCCTTAATTGAAGCTTCTCAAAGTCGCCTGGCCACACATGTCCCAAGGATGTTTTACTGCTGTACCTTGGCAGTGTTGGGTTCGTGGTTGGACTTGGAGGTCTTTTCCCAACCTAAATAATTCTGTGATTCCCTTCTTCAGGTGTCTTTATTGCTAGTGACTGAGCCTCCAGACTTTGATACCTTTCTTACCTGTTTTACTTCCCTCTCTGTACTTCATTTCTGGTTGGCATCTCATCCTGAGTCGTCCTGTTCCAGGCAGTGCCTGGTGTCCCAATTATTCTTTTTACCTCTATTTTGTAAAATCTTTCAGTTGAATCTAAAGTGGAAGAGCTTGCATGGCTGACGTTTTTCTGGCAACCTGTGGGTTTTTTTATAGGGGAAATTCTCATATTTCTCATTTAAAATTCTTACTGTAGGTTTTTATTGAAGACAGCAAAGGGGACCTTTCATGATTTTTGTTTCATTTTTTGTTTTGTTGTTGTTGGGGGTTTTGCTGTTGTTTTTTGCCCTTTTTTTAATATTTATTCTAGTATTTGTTGTGCAGATGTGTATTACCCTGCTAAAGCTGTAAAATAGCCAAGCTGTGCTGATCTTCATTTGAGGTGGAATAGTTTAAAGAAGGCTTTGTGGTTTGCTTTCATTGTTCATACTTCAAAATAATTTAAGAGAAAGGTGCCTTTTTATTTACCAAGCATTTGCAAGTAAAACTTAAAAACCCATCACAGCAAATAGAAAATAATTTTCTCTACAACACACAGCCTTTTTTTTGTGAAGAGATAGTTTTCTTACCAGCTATCAAAGTTTTCAGAAGATTGCTCCTATTTTCTCCTTATTATGTGTCAAATAGTAAAACATAAATTGTTGACAAGCTTTTTTTAAAAAACTATCCAGGATTGACACCTTTTGCTAAAATACCATTTAGCTTCTTTTCAAGTGGAAAATAATTGCTATTGTAAGAGAATATCAGTAAACAATGCTGAAACAGAAGTTATTTGGGGTTTTTTTGGTTTGTTTCTTTTAAGAAAGAATTTTAAATTATTAATTTCTTCTGGAAACTTAATGCTGTGGCTTTGGAGTTTTCCAAAGAGGGCAGACTTTGAGAGACTCCCTCTCAGTGTAGTTCCAATCTGCTATTGTATCTATGACTTACTAACTGTATACAAATATATTTTATATATGTATATATGCATATGTACATAGTACTTGAAACATTGAATAAAAATGAAGTTTTGTACTTGGTTCAAGCTGTCTGGGTGCCTTCTGCAGATGTAAAAGTCCAGTTATCAAGGGAACATCGATTTTCTAGTTGGCTAAAAAAGGTGGTTTGGTTGTGTATCACTTCTATGCATAGAAAGTTCTGAAGAATTAAGAAAAAATGACAGAAAATTTACTAGGGAAACCAAAGACTTAAACTAATGGTCATCTATTCATTGGGCTGTGGTTGAAACCAAGAACAGGGCAAAGAACTTTGAACTAGTAAGTCATGGCTAAAATGTACCTGATGAACCAAACAGGAAATTCTGCAGAGAAAAAGGGGAAATAAGGACTTGGATCTTGTAAATAAAGTTGTGGCAAGCTGACCTTTGGGGCCTTTTTGAAAACTCCAGTGTGGGATGCATCACAACTGGTGTTTGAATTTCTCATGTCTCCTCTCACCACAGTGGGGGGAAAAGTTCTTTGTTGCGCTGTGTTTGCCATCCAGGTGCAAGTCTCTGGCAGGAGGGAGATGGAGCGTCCCCTGAGAGAATCTGAGGGTATTTTTGGGAAGCAGCTTTTTGGAGGGTGGGGTAGAGACCGGTCAGAAAGGAATGGACAGGAATTGGAAGGAATTGACAGGAATGGAAGGCTGAGCAGGGGAAAACCAGCAGTCTCTGAAAATGTTCAAGCAGGAAAAGAAAGACTTATTTCAGGGATGCATAGGGATTTGTGAAATTAAGTTGTTAATGGATTGAGAACAAGTTGGGGAAAAAAAAGGGGGGAGGAAACCACAGTGGACCAGGGGAGTTACTTAAAAGTCTTTTATTCATCTTGCTTTTAGTTTTATTGTTCACGAGTTCCATGTTTTATGTATTTTACTAATAACACAGAGCTCTGGAGTTTACAGTGCTTTTAGTGTTTAACAATGCTTGCTCTGAAGGAGGGATCAGAGCTCCTCCATCAATCAGTGACTCAGGGTCCCAGAGCAGGGGTGGTGAGCAAAATGTGAACCTTGAGGCAGCCTTAGGCCAGGAGGCTGGAAATGAACAAAAACCTGTGTCCTCTGAAGGCTGAGACAGAAGGTTTTATTTGTATTTTATAGAGTCAGTAGCACTCATCCACACAAGTCTGGAAAAGAATTGCAGAGTGTGACATCCCTTTCTTCAAAGGGTTGCTCTGAAACTCAGCTGGTGGAGCTCCTTGTTGATCCAGGTGTGTTTGTAGTGCCTGACATGGATGAATGCTACAGAAAACAGAAGAAATCCAAGTCTTTCATTGAGCTCATCCCATGGCTCTCATGCATAGTTGTTATATGGAGAAGAGAGAAAGTCTAAGAGCCCAAGAATCCAGTTGGATTACCAGACAGGCAGAAATTAAACTGGGATTGAGAAGCTTGAGCAGGAGGAACATGGCAGAGATAAGCTGCTGCACAGGTGGGGCCACTCACAGAAACAGAATGTCTGAAGAGTATGTGTTAAAATGAACATATTTAACATAAACACATTGTATAGAAGTTTCAAAAATACATACTAAAAAAAAGGAATAAAAGCTAGCAATTGCTCTCTTACAGTCTTTAAAGTTATTTACTAGTCCGAGATGATGAGGATAGGGAAGAGTTGCAGTGGGTTTGTCACCTCCTATAGGTGAAGATTTCAGAAATCAGCTTATTGAGGCATTCCTTTAGAAAGGTGTAGGATTTAAATGAAGTTAGAAGAGGACTTGCAACACAACTTTTGACTTAATCTCAGGGCGATACTGCTCTGAGAATAAGGCAAATGCCAATGACAGGTGCTGGTGCCTGTTGAGAAGTACATGCCCTGGGTTTCAAAACATCTCCGTGGATTGAAAGGACTCACACTGGGAAATCGGTCAAGCACCAGATTTGTTCTGAGTGAACACTGTAGATAAAGTCCACCTGTCTGCCCTGTGAGAAAAAACAAAATGGGATCACAAGTGCAGAGTGAGGCTGTGCTTGAGAGTTGTGTTAAGATGCCTGAGGCAGAGATGAAAAATCCACCTTTCCTCAGAGGAGAGAACCATCTGTGATAAAAGGGTCATTTTGAGGCTTTGGAGACTTGGTTTGTCAGAGACACTTGAGGGAACTGGGCCAGAGGAGAGTTTTTCTCCTGTATTAGCAGGACATGCAGGAGGTTATAACTTGGATTAGGAAGAGGAGAACAGAGAAAATGCTCTGGATTTTCCCCAGTGTTTTAGAATGTCACTTCTGCAGGGAAAAGTCCCCAAAAGATGCTTGACAAACCAAACCTGATGGGCTGAAATGGAGGCATATTTTCCCTCCCAAAGTATGGAGGTGGATGGCTGGATGGCAAATGTGCCCTGGGCTGGTGGGATAAGGGGATTGGTGAAACTCAATTTCTTCCTACATCGAATCCAGAGAGAATTAAACAGGTCTCACTTCTGGAACTGCTGAGAATGAGGGAAATAAAATGGTTTTGTCACGTCATTTTTCAGAAGCCTTGTTCATAAATGGGAAAATTAGGGTGACTGAAAGGGATGTGGAGACAGAAGCAAGAACGGAAAAACTCTGGAACCCACGAGGATTTGCTTTGTCCTTGGTGGGATTCAGTGACAGAGAAAGAAAATGGTTTCAGATTCTAATTTTTAATCAAGCAAGTGATAGAAGGTGGCAAGAAAGAGAGAAGGACCTGCCCTGGAAGGGCGAAGTGAGCACTGAGGAGACTGTCCAGAAACAGTTTCTTTTCTTACTTCACTGTAATTTTTTCTGTGCAATAAATGTATATTTAATCTAGTTGGTGCTAGTAAAACTCAACTCTGGAATTAACAAACATGCTCTTGTGTCTTTTTGGTGTCTCATTATGAAAGAGTGGAAGCAAATCCACCTCTTACTCTTGAGTTGATGCCAGGCAATTTGTGATACCACAAATTCAAGCACTTATGTATGAATGAGGTCCCAAGAAATCACTTGGATAGTTTTATTGAAAATGCTTTTCTTTAGGCTTATTAACCTATTTTTTGTTTAAGAAGTGAAAGTTTGTTGAAAAACTGACATTTGTGTTTGTGACCAGTAACAGAAAGCATAATAAGGTTTTGCTTTGGTTTGGTTTTTGGTGGTTTTATTTATGTCATCATTATCTATGATATAAATTGTCAGCTTTTGAAATGATGAGAAATCAAAGAGGGAAAAGGAAAATCTTCTGTACTTTTAGACCAGCGACATGAATGCAGAATTGGATGCTTTGCTGGGCTTCTAACTGTGTTTTAAGTAAAGAGAATCTTCCTACTTTTTCAGGCTGAGTGAAGTTGGGAGCAATTTGCTGTATGATACGGAATACAGTGAATCAGCATTCGCGATGGCAGCTATTTATAGTTACTCTATTTTTATTCAAAGCAAAACAATAGCACTGAATTTCAGGCAGTTGGACCAGACACTCAGGAAGGTCTCTCTGGAAGCTGAGGGGGGGGAAGAAAAAAAATAAAAATCTCATTTTGTTGGATCTTGAGGGCTGAGCTCGGGAGCCTCCGCCAGCATCTCCATTTCAGTGCCGTCCTCCGAAGGTGAAATCCAGGGCTGTGCTGGGGAGCTGCAGGAGCAGATGCCTCTAAAATGTGGTTTTTATCCGCTGTTCAGGGGCTGTCGGCATTTCTTGTACTTTTTTTATTTGAAGAGCTGAGCAATGTAATTAATGCCTGGTAATTTTTACCGTCTCTTCCAGGTTTTCTGTGACTGTTTCCATGTCCTCCTGCTGCTGCTGCTGCAGCCAACGTGGATCCGAATGCCGTGGCTACAAAGGCTTGTTACTGTCTCATGCTGGGTCCCTCAAATCCAAGAGCTACTTGGCAGTTTCCAAGGCAACCACCTGTGGAATAATTAAAAAGGATGAAGTGTTAGCATGCCAGATATAAGGAATTCTTGCCTGGAGAGACCGTTTCACTTTCTTCCGCCTTGAAGAATCAAACGTGCTTCTGCCAGCAAAGTTAAGGTAGTACAATTAAAAAGCAATGGTTTATTTTCTGGAAGTTTGAGGTGGAGCAACAAGCCTGGTATGACTGTATGCTGTACAGAGATGACCACGGTTCCTTCTGGGTTAATATTTTGGGTAGATTTAAACAGAAAATGCACAAGCAAGGTGGGGATGGAAAAGCAGTGTGGGTGGTCAGTATTTTGTATTAGTAAAACAGTTGCATGGACTGTTTTGCACTTTATTCAGTCTTCCCTCGGATGGTTTTAAGCTGGGAAGGACTAAAATGGAGCATACATTAGTTTGGAGCATAAATATAGGAAGTGCAGCCTTCGTGCCAAGTACACTGAGATTTCTTTGGCATTCAGTGAAGTGATAGATATAAAAGGAATCTAGGAGTGGGCTCACTGCAAAATGACAGTCGGAATCCGGGGTTGATCTTTATCCCAGAGCTTAAAGGCTGGGCAGTGACTTGAGTCAGTGCTGAACCAAACTGATAATCAGGTTTAGTTGCCTCAGTGAAGCAGCAGCTAAAACCATTTTGAAGTCACATATTCCCAGATATGCAGCTGAAATTACACGGTGAGAAAAAGCAAATATTAAGCAAAAAAAACCTGTTAGAATAACAAAAAGCAGCAAATTTGCTTCTGAAAGTCTGAAATGTTGCTTCAGAAGTTGGTGGCAAAGGTGTTAGACTTCAGATAACTGGAAAAGTTCTTCTCCAAGTATTATATGTTACTGGATGTATTTGCTCATTATATCTTCCTTCTCTGCCAGTCATTCAAATATAGTTGAATAGAAAAATGTTATTCATTTCTGACAATGGAGTTAAATGGAGAAAAACCACATTGCCATTCTTCCCATAGTCCAAATAACTGCTCAGTTAAGTCTGGTTACCTTGCCTGATGCTCTTGTACAGTTAATTTTAGGCCTGATGCTTTTGTGTAATTTATTTTAAGGGGGAAAAAAAAGAGTCCTAAATTTTGAAGCAAAAATATTTGGGATGCCATCTGGGCTTTACATAATAAATTTTTCCTGCCAAAATGTTTGTGGGATTCTGTTGGGATGTGGATGGGATTTCACATTCCATCCCTTCCACAGCACAAGAAGATCATTGTTTTTTAGATATGGTAGGTCCAAGAAGGAACAACAGTTGTGTGGTGGCAGCTCTATGATCTGAGGAAATGCAAATAGAATCGATCCAGTGACCACTCTCACTTTTTACAGATATTACCTAATTTCAACAGCAAATATTTGCAGGTACCAACTGAGTACAGCTGCAGTTTTCCACCCTAATACTTGATTTCCTGTTCATTGGTTGGTTGTCACCCCATCTTAAGTGCCAAAATGGTTTTCCTTCTGAAGTAATTCTTCAGCCTGTTAATTCCTTTCAGTATGGAGATGAGGAAAACTGGGGTTTTCAGGCAAATGCTGTTTTCACGTGTAGAAGGAGTGTTCTGGCAAAGTGTCTGCACCAAGCACAGTGGGGAGGATCCAGAACTGAGACACCCTGCAAAGGAGAGTGAAGGTAGTTGGTGTGTGTGGATCCAGATCCTTGATCTTTCCAAGCAGCATAAATAGTTCTCAAAGATGGAATTGTGAAAGAGCACATTTGTGGAAGCCTAATGAAGTAGCAGTAAGATGCAGTAGTGCAGGATTCCCAGGACTCAGAGGAGTTTCAGCTTGGAATCTTCCTACAAAACATCCCAAACATAAACAAATGCCTCCATTTTCCTGTTTTATGTCAAATGTTGTGGATGAGGTTTTTTTCATGAAGCTTAAATGTCCAGGTGCTGCTGAAGCCAGAGGTGAACAGCAGGTAGGATGAACAGCTTCCTGACAGTTCCTATTCCAGAAACCCTTTGAAGGGGATGACTTGTCTCCTAAGAAGTTGCCTGTAGAAAGAAATCCATCTTTTCCACGGATAGTTCAGCCTGGACAGCTGATTTAGTCCAGGTGACAAAACTTCCAGGAACAAGTGTGCAATTAGATCTATTTGTATATAAAATTAATTCATCTGTGCTTGTTTCTCCATATTCCATTCCTATTCCAGAGCTTCCAGAGCTAAGTGGAGTTGTATTTGATTACTGGTACAACCCCCTTACTCATCCTCCTCTTCCCAACTCAGCCATTTGACCCTGTCAGTTTTCCCAGCCTTCCTCTGCAAACCTGTGGCTCAGTATTAAGAGCCCCATGGAGTTTGTTAACATAGTTTGTAAGAGAAATAAAAACATCCATGCTAAATTTAGGCAGCTGTGCTCTGTGAAAGAAAATACAGTGACCAGGCAAGATTGATTTCTGATGTTTTTTTTATACAGGTTGTGTTTTAATAATCTTTATCCCTGGGAAGTTTTGCAGGACTGAAGGGAGTAGATGGTTAGAGGTAGTGCTTTGTTCAATAATTTTAATCTCTTAAAGTGATTCAGTACTTGTTGACATAGAAGTTGTTTCTGTAGCCTTGACTATTAAGAATTAGTGCTATGTGCACCCAGAAAAGTAAAATTTTCTTTCTGATTATCTTTCTGTGGCAGAAGATTTTGTTTTACTCCATGTTGGAGTGGTGTCTTTTTGAAAGGAAGAAAAAAAAAAGAAAATAGTGATATGATAATTCTTTCAAAGATTGTTTTGATACAGTGGTTAATATTTTCCTATTTTTATATCATCAGATCAGCTGTATCAAGAGTCAGTTACACAGCTACAGTGTAGTAGTCTAAAAGTGTCATTAAAATACCCATTAATTTTGTTAAATGAATTGGGACTGTTTCCTGGAACAGGTAGGACTTTAATCTTGTTGCTTGGAAATTCAGGTAATTTTTCAGGTTGGGGTTTTTCAAAGGGAGTTTTCCCTTCTAGCAGGAGTGGAAATGTAGGGGAAATTCAGGGAAAGAGCAATCAGCTCGAGTCACCTTTGTGGAAAAGGGAACTCAGATAATGAATGGACCCTTTTGCCTGGACTTGATTTTCCTTTGAGGAGGGAACTGTTCCGCTGCACTTCGGTGGATGGATCTTTCATGGGGAGCAAAGCTGCACTGCAACTTTAATTCAAACAGGATTCTCTACAAGGTGACAGACTTTATGCTTAGGCACCTTATGCTTAGATCCCCCTCACCCCTCCAGCTGCTCCTGCTGGGCTTTTTGGATATGCTTTCCCAGCATAGTTTGGATGATCTTCTCTGATACACAGCACAGAAAATCCAAAATAGGGTAAAAAGGTCTGACAGCTTGCAGAGAGGTAGTGAAGGTAAGAGGAGAAAAGCATCTCTTGTCTCATTCACTGACCTGGAGCCGTGATTTGTGTCCAGCAGTGGCCACAGGGGGGTTATTGAGGAGCACAGCAACAGAATGGGAACAGGATCCTCCTCCTGCACACCCTTCATTGTCCAGACATCTGTAGTATATGGATTGACTGAGCTGGATGGTGGGGTGTGTTTTTTTTTTTTGTTGTTGTTTTTGTTNTTTGGGTTTTTTTTGGGTTTTTTTTTTTTTGCAGTGCTTACTGGGCTTGTCTTTTGGAATTCTTAGTGAGAAGTTCTAGGAAGTGTAAAGCTCTTGCTTCCCCAGCTTAACTAATACATGAGCCTGTTCAGTGAGGAGCCATATTCTTTTGTTAACTTTTGAGCATGAACTCCATTTGAAATCCACTTCTTGCACTGGAAAAGACTTAAGTAATTAATACGTAACTTTTTCCATTACAACCATGATTTTCTAGAGCTCAGCCTGGTACAGGTGTTGAGTCAGTTCAAAGCCTGCTGACCTATATACATGAAATAAAGCCACTTGCCCCACCTCCTTACTTCACACTTAATTTCGTTGAGATCCCTCATTAATTGCACTCCTGAATTTCGTTTATGTATTTTCATGTCCAGTGAGTAATCTGCACACATTTCATTTTGGTTTTTTCCTATTTATTTACTGCCATTGCTATTGTGAATAGATGTTGTCATCTCACTGTGGAGCCTTTTTCATGTCATTTATGAACTCATTGAACAGTGCTGGGAACAGATCCCTGTGGAAAGAATAGCTGAAATGGCACCAAGTCCTGCCAAAAGCAGAGTGGGTTTGCCCACTTCTGCACGTGGTGCAGCTGAATTTGTGGCAAAATCAACTGTGCTGTTTTGGTACACTTGTATATGTGGAGTCACTGTAAAATACTTTCAGGAATGGATTATAAGATACAACATCATTCTTCATCACAGAATCATTAGAAGTTGGAAAAGACCTCTTAAGATCACCAAACTCTACCCTCAGTCATCACCATATTCACCACTAAACCATATCCTCAAGTGCCATATCCGTGCATTTTTTGACTCCACACTGGTCAGAGTATTCTGGTGCTGCCTATTTGTAATTTCACCTTTGAAAGATTGGGTGGGTGAGGGATTCACCTTTTCGGATGACTGAGGATGATGATTAATGTTTAAATGTCCACACCTGCTTTGTTCACAGCATTTTTCATCTTCCGAGTTTTTAGTCTCAAAACCAACTCGATCAGAACCTGGTGGTCTGTCACTTTCTGCATTGCCAGTAAATAGAAAATAATACTGGATAAGGAAAATTAGGCAACAGAATCAATCTCCACAATCACAAATAGAAACTTGGTTTAGATGATTAAGGGTAGGAAATTGCCTGAGCAGTAGAAACGTTGCTTTCTCTTGTTTTCCAACATTAACGTAGCAAACATCTAATGTAAAACTGGGCCAGATCTAGAGGACCTGTAGCATAAAATATTCTTTCCAGTGGTATGTGTCCTGCAGCTGCAGCTTGGGGAAGTGGAGAGTTGAGGACATGAACGTGCTGCACATGAGTGCAATGTCCCAATGTCCCACTCCTGCTTTTTCTTACCACCTCTGTTCCTTCCTAATTACTCCAGAAATTCTGTTTGCTTTTTCACTGCTCCTGTTATCAACCACTGTGAAAACTGTATTTTAACAAAGCTATCAGCAGTGACTTCAAGGTCTCTCCTAATCAGGAAAAGAAACTAATTTAGAACTCCTCATTTTCAGTGTGTAGTTGGCTGCTTTTTTCTATATACAGGGCCTTGGAATTAATCTACTTGAATTTCATATTCTGTTTTCTCTCCCAGTCATGCTGTATAATAACTAGCTGGAAGAAAAGACTGAGGATAACTGCTTTGGTGCATTTACTGGTTTATCTGTAATAGACCTGTGACCTCACAGTGTGTCCTTTTCAGCATAATTTATTGTTCAGTTAAATGAGAGAGGTCTAACTCCAGACCTGCACAGGAGCCTGATTTGATGTGTGTGTATAAGGGTTTGTGTTCTCTGCATGTAAATTAACTGCTGATTAATAAGACCTTCCTTCTTTCTGCTCTGCAGCTGAGTTTTCTTTAAGATCATGTGGAGAAGTTGGTAATTTTTAGGGACTCCCTAAATATCCACGGAGCCCTTTCAGAGCTCTCCTGTGTGTGACCTGCAGATTGCAGTCCATCAGTTGGTATTTTTAATAATTTGGTTTTCTTAGAAATCTGGCTGCGCCCACGTGCTCCTGGCTGTGTAATTCCTGGTAGGCTTTGGCAGTGAGCAACATTCAACTTCCCGGAGAGAATCCTCTTTCCTGGTCCTCTCTGCAGGCAGGAGCCAGAGCTGGAAGTTCCCTAAACTGTTACGTCCTGAGCTGTGAGTTCATTTGGGTTTTCATGTGGCAAAGAAGCATTTCTGAGGCTTTTTCCCCTCCCCACAGCTTTGTCCTGTCAAGCCTTTTATCCTTTGTCACCTACTGGCCCAGAGACCTTTCTCATAAGTTTCACCCTTCTGGTGTATTTGAAAAAAATTCCTCTTAACGCATCAGTTCTCAGTATTTTTTTTTTTCAGCTTAAAATTTTGCATTTAGTTTGTTAAAGTCTTTATTTTTTTTCCTGGAATCAAAGTATGACTTCCCTTTTTGAAGGACATGCTTTTGAACGCTTTCTTAATATTGATCTTTGTTTTGTTTTGGTTTAAGTTGCACTTACTCTGTTCTTCCATATGCAGTATGGGGTCTTCAGCAAGCTGTCACCCCCTTAATACCTTCACCTTTTTTTGCCTGTTGGTTTTAGGTTTTTTTTAAAGGAGTTTCCGTGTTTCTTCATTGCAGAATGCTTGAGCTTATTGAGGACCTGACTAAGGTCATCTTGTCTAACCCTCATGCTCAAGCGGGGATTTTTTTTTTTTTAGTTGCACAGCTAAAAATAGAGAAAACTACTGTTTCAAGTACTGAACTTGAGTGCTTCATAATCAGTAATGCAGCCACTCTTCAGCCTTGAAGATCCTGTGCACAGGTCAGGACTGGGTCAGGTTCTGCCTTTGCTGGAGGTTTTCAGAGTTGTTTGAAGGAGTGCTAATTAATGGTGCCTTAAAAATGCAATGTTTGCATTACAGTGACTGCAGTGGGAATTTATCCGTCTCCAAAATCCTGCAGTTTGGCCACTTTAATTTCAGGGGGTGATGTTTGATGCTGAACTTGGTTTTGTGTCTTTTCTTTCTTAATGTGCTTTTGTTGGAAAGAAGAAGTTTTGAGCTTCATGGGCTTCCGTGCACTTTGAGATACTCTTGTCCAGACAAAACAACACGAGAAAGTTTTTACCAGAAAATTTCTCCTTGTTGTTGCTCTCATCCTGCTGGAATAATGGGAGGATGCTGCCCCAGCCAGTGAAGTGGAATGAGCAGTTTGGTTCATCCTTCTGTCATCATCTCTGTGTGGTCAGATGAGCTGCTGTCTGCATTCCCCGGGCTGTAGTGAGGGATTTAGACACCCCAAATCCTCATAGACCTGGTGCAGGTATTTGAAATGGAGCAAATTAAGTTCCACCCTGGTATTTCAGTGTTTGGAACTGGCAAATGTTTTCACTTTTTGAGAGTTTTTTCAGTCATGATGGTTAAGAAAGAGCAATTTCATGCTTGATTAAAAGCAAGGAGAAGGCTTGCAAAGTCTCTTTGGGTGAAAAGAAGTTATAGTTCTGTCACCTAAAAGAAATGAGAGTGGAATTTTAAATCACATCTAAAGATATTACAAAATAACGTTGATTGCAAGGAAGAGCTTGGTTTTACTTGGGTGCTTGATAGTTTCACCTGTTTTTCTTCGTTCTTATTTATGTAAGTGAAAAGTCTGCAACTTGATGTACTCAGAGACTGCATTTCTAGTAGTATATATTCCATTTCAGAGACCACAAAAGCATGTGGTCACAGGACAAGGGGGGAATGGATTCAAACTGAAAGAGAGCAGTTTTAGGTGATGTATTGGGAATAAATTCTTTACTGTGAGGATGAGGAGGCGCTGGCACAGGTTACACAGAGAAGCTGTGGCTGCCCCATCCCTGGAAGTGTCTAACCTGGGATCCCTGCCCTTGACAGGGGGTGGAACTGGATGGGCTTTAAGGTCTCTTCTTACCAAAACCATTCTGTGATTCTGTGAAGTGAGGAAAAACCCCAGCATACTCAACAGAAGAAACTGGGTGAGATGAATCTGCCTTTAAAGGTCAGATTGAATTTGGGTGTTACCAATTCCTGTTCGTTCCGTATGGTCAGTGGCAGCATCAGTTGAGCTGTTTCTGAGTTTTTAAGATGAGTTTGTGTCTGGACTTATTCACACACTACCAAGAAAAGGAAAACCCAAACCCAACCCTGAAGTGGGTCTTGTAATTTACAAGTTGTTAGTGGTTGTTCATCCAAATAAAGGACTGATCTGACTCGCTGGAAATTTTGTGGTGCTTTACCCTCAATATTGTGAGATTTCAGTGCTCAGGTTTGTGTGGGTGAGTGGGCAGTCCTGCCTCAGCGTGCAAATACAGACTCTACTGGGCTGAGATTAATGAACTTTTCCTGTTCTCTTTTGTTCTGTAGTTTCCTCAGTTTTGGGCTCTGCAAGAATGCAGACTGGTCTAAAAACTATGTAGATTATTACATAATGTAGGGCTGGGGTTTCTTCCAGCTGGGTGGTAGCTGATCTCGGTTTCTAGCAGGTTTGAAAAGCTCTTCTGCCCACTAAACCCTTAGAGCAGGTGTTTGCTTCAGCAGTGGCATTTGCTGATCTCGTTGTTATATTAATTTGGGGAGAGACAACGTTTTCTGGAGGTCTGAAGGATGCTGAGAGCTCGGTGTTTATTCGTTCCCATCAAATAAGCGTGGATTGAATGCAAATGTTCAGGAATGGTGTCAGGACAGAGAGGATGAGGGGTGTTTTCAGTTAATGTCTGCCAAGAATTAAGGAAAATTAACACAAAATACTTGTGGTTTGGGAGAATACTCACTGGAGGAGTTGTCTGCTCCACAGATGGGGGCTGTACAGAGTACTTGGGACAACTGGTTTGAAGCAAGGGTTCGTGTACAATTTGCTGGGGGGTGTTTCACCTTCTTTAGATACAGGAATTTGTAGTTAGTTGTTGGACACTTCTCAAGGGAAAGACCCCACAGTCCTTGCTCAGGCAGAAATCTGACTGAAATCACTGGTAAGGTTTTGTTGGTGTCAAGGCCTGAAAAAACAGGACTCCTCAGCAATCAGTGAGTAATCAGCTTGGTGTTTAGTCAGGGAGTTTGTTTCCTTCAAGTTGCCTGTTTTCACCTTCTGTAAGGTCCTAAGGTTATTTCAGGAATACGTTTCTGTTGTTTTCTATTTTAGACATTGACGTGGGATGTCAGACTCTGCTGAGGTGTTGGCAGTGGTACAACATGTGGCTGGTTTAGGGTAACTCCTGCTCAGATTTGTAGTGCAAATACCATCTCTTCTGCAGGTTTTCAGAGCTCTGGTTCCACTGCAACTGAGGGTTTCGCCTAACTAGCATTGTGAAAGGTTATACTCATGTAATCCCAGTGGATTAAGATTAATCTCACCTGGGTATCTGATTTTTAAAGTGAGACGAGATTTATCCAGAGTCTCCAAATTACTGGAGCAATTCCAATCAGCAAGTAGTAAGATCTTATCTTTTTATCATCATGGTTCTAAAGAAGGAACTTAAGCTTCCTTCATAGTTGTTATTTCTTGGTGTTCTGCCATAAAAAGCAGAGAACAGTCTAAAGATAATTGGGCACAGGAAACTTTGTTCTGGATGTGGAGGGGTTTTTGTGTTGGTAGAAGAGGATGAGTATCCTAAAGACTTAAGTGAAACTCACTTGAAAAAAAACCCAACTCGATTTGGTATATAAGCAGTTTTTTAGAATGATGCTGCTGCTCCTCCTTGAAGCTCTTCCAACTGCAATACACACTGCCATATGCTGCTGGAATACCAGCACACGAACTGGATTAAAATATAAATGAACAGAACTGCAATTGAAGCTTTAGTTCTGCAGAGGGATCCAAAATGGTTCCCTTTTTCACCTTACTTAAACACCTAAAGTTAGTTTTACAACATGCCCAGGCAAAACATTTTGGAGGCTTTGGGTCTGAAACGATGATGAAGATGCTGAGAGGGAGAGAAAAGGTATTTTTCCAATTTTCTTGCCTTAATCTCGGGGCAGGCACAGCTGGCTTGGTGCCAGTGTTCCACCTATAACAAATAAAGAGATAAGAGAAGTTTTGTAAGCAGCTCAAGAAGCTTGGATACTTCACTGGATGTCCAGCTATCCTTTTCCGTGGGACTAATCCAGATATTTGGTATTTTCCAGAACTGTAGCCATAGTTTCACACTCATCTCTACTGCTGCTCTTTACTTAGAATAGCTTTAAGACACCAATATTTAAGTGTTAGCTAGGATTTGGACTTTCTAATGTGTGTGTTAATCTTTTAAAATCTACTTTCATATTTTAGGAGAATTTGTGGACCATATAAACAGCCTTTGCAATTGGGAACAGATAGTTTAGATGCCTCATTTTTATGTTTTACATAGATACTTGCTAAGGAAAAAAGCAAAGTTTTCCAGCTACTCCTCTTCTGAAAGTTGTTTGAGCCAGAGAAATGATGAATAATAATGAGCAATGAATTAACAGAGCTGTATATTGCTGTCATTGATGGGGAAGAGCTCCTGCTGATTTTATTCCAAATGCTGATCCCATAGTGGTTGATGCTGTGATATTGGGAGGAAACATCTTAGTTTAATTCATGTGTTTTATTAAAGCCATAGATATTTATTTTAATAAAAACATCAGGTACTTGAAATCGTAAAAAGGCTGGAAAAACATGATGCAAACCAGTTCTTTTTTCTTCTTCTTCTTTTTCTCTTTTCTTCTTTTTCTCTTTTCTTCTTTTTCTCTTTTCTTCTTTTTCTCTTCTTTTTTCTCTTTTCTTCTTTTTTCTCTTTTCTTCTTTTTTCTCTTTTCTTCTTTTTTCTCTTTTCTTCTTTTTTCTCTTTTCTTCTTTTTTCTCTTTTCTTCTTTTTTCTNATGCATGGAAATTATCAACAACATTCCTCACTAAGTATTCAGGAGCAACTGGGCTACTAGTATTTCAATAATTGATAATTAATGAGAATTTATAAATAACACTTTGAGTTCTTTTTACGTGCCTGCCGGGTTTTTTTTGGAAGGGGGAGGAATGTCAGACAAATTTCTGGCGTTTCTGTGCTACCTTGGAGACTAGAAAGTGTTTCATTATTGGCATATGAGATTCTTATGTAACTTGGTAATTCTGGGAACAAGAATTTTCTGAAAAATGCTGAGCAGTTCGAATCTCCTCGTAAAATTAGAAGATTTAAACCCACTGTGCTAAATACTTCTGTGATAAATTCCCCAGAAATACGAGTATTCCAAGCTTCTGGAATACATTAATTTTTCTAGGATTGCGTCCTCAAGGAGTTAAAACTCCAAATCCCGTGGAGTGAAGGACGCCCTGGCAGTTATTTTATAAACCCAGCGTGTTTGCTTTTGCAGAATATTAAATTGGGAGACAATGGAAGTGTGAGGGGAAGTTGCTTCCTCGTGGCATCAGGAGCAGAGCTGGTGCTGTTCAGGATGTGGTTTTTGTGTGCAGCCCCCAGCACAGGGCTGTGTGAAGGAGGTTGCCCTGATCTCTTGTTGCTGTCAAGAGGTTTTTTAAATTTGTTTTCTCTAAGTTCAAGGCCTGTGATTGTAGTGGGACAAGCCAGGCAAGGACTTGCCCTGTTTTTTTCATGTGAAACAGCGTGGTGTATCTTGTCCACTCTATTCAGAGCTCTTACTATATTCCATAGAGAGGACTTGATTGAAATTTATTTTTTTTTCAGTATAAAGTGAAAATGGGGGCTTGTTAGTGTTCGCACCTGCTGTGTGAATTTCCTGATTCTTAAGTGGATTGTAAATTGCCATATTCCATTACCTTCTCGAGGGCACAGGTAGCCTGACACAGGAATTCACTGATTTGGGATGACTCAGAATTAAAAATGAGTCAGTTATTCCTTACTCGGTTTAATTTTATTGGTTTTTTACATGCAGAATTAGAAATCAGCAGGAGTTCAGAATATATATACTTTTTTGTGTGTGTCAGGAGACAAACTAATTTCATTAGTTTATTTTTTTTTGTGGGTTTTTTTGTGTTTCTCAGGGCTTTTTGGGGTGTTGGCCAGTTTGTTCTCTTCGTTCCCTTTCCTCACGGAGTGCAACGTGTTGGTAAAACAAGTACATCTCAAAGTCTTGTCTTTTCCTTGGTTGCTGAGCTGGGTGTGCACTTCGGTGTCTCCGAGTACTGTCTAAACTTCAGTCAAAAATTCAGGATCAGGAGTTGCAGGAGGGGTGGCAGAAAAATGTGTTTGGATGATAGAAGGGCTGGAAAGAGAGCTGTGTCATGCAAGCAGCAAGCATGTCTTTAATCACTTCTGTTAAGTGCTTTTCTGGCTAAACTAGTGTCCTCTTGCATAAATTCTCATCATATTCTAATAATACACAATCAACGTTACCACTTACTTTCCCCTAAATTAAGGTCTTACATTCTCTTTTTTTTCTTCTCTCTTTATTTTCCATGTTGCTTCTCGAGGTTATGAGGTGCAAGGAAAGTAGCAAATCAGGTGTTTTCCATGCCTGTATTTTTTCAGTTAAGTTTACCAAGGAGAAAAACCATCTATAAATTGCTTCTTTCAAGGCAAAGGAGGTTGATCATGAGACAGCATAAAGCAGTGGGCATTTCAGAGCAGTAACAATAAAATCAAATATGAAAATTAACTTCAGTACTAACATTAGGATTTTTATTTTTAAGAAAAGGCAAGCAGTGTTAGGACAAGGGAATGGATTAAAGCTGAAAGGGAGTAGATTTGGATTGGATATTAGGCAGAAATTCTTGGCTGTGAGGGTAGGGAGGCCCTGGTACAGGTTGCCCAGAGAAGCTGTGGCTGCCCCAATCCTGGAGTTTTTCAAGACCACTTTGGATGGGGCTTGGAACAACCAGTGGAAGGTGTCCCTGCCCATGGAATGGGGCTTGAACTGGATGATCTTTAGGGTCCCTTACATCCCAGATTATTCTGTGATTCCATGGAATTTTTAGATTCATGTCTCTGTATCAAGCCTGTGTGGTTCTCTGTGAAAGAAGATAGGAATTTTTCCCCAGAAATGTATCTTGGAGCGCTGTTAGAACCTCTGCTGTCCTAAAACACCAAGTAATGGTAAATATTTAGCAGCGCTGTTGCTAAAAAGGGAGAAGTTGCTTCAAATTCAAGCTTGTTCCCCTTACAGCTGTAGTATCTTGCTGTCCTTTCTCTCCAAGGATGGAAGAGCTGTTTGTTATTTGTCATGTCCACAAAGTACCTGTGAAAACAAAGTCAGGGACTCGTCTCCCTAATGAAGGAGATGTTTGGCCTGGCGTCACGGAGTCTGTATCCCAGCCAGACCCACTATTTTCTGAGCTCTTCCCTGAACCCTTGCCAGTCCTTTGGCGTCTCTGCAGCGTGGGTATCAGAACTGGACATGAAGTTCCAGCCTAGAGCTCGGCCTGATTTGTTGCACGAACACAACAAATCTGATGTCATCAGCCAAGCCCTTAATATGGCTTTGCCCTGCACTGGCTGTCCCTGCCAGGGTGATTCAGTACAGCTGCTCCCAAGCCCTTTTTCTGGGAGAAAGTGCCCAAGTCACGGAGGAATAGCCTGAACTCCTTCAAATCTGGGTGATTTGATTTGTTAGGATTAAAATCAGTTGTTGCCTTCAACCACCGTCTCACTGTGGAGTGTTACTGTTTTCTCCTCTGCCAATGCTTCAGTTATCCAAAAACTTAACTCTAGAGTATTTTTATTATTATTATGTAGATTGTTTAAAAAATGTCCAGGGCCCAGTCCCATGTCTCTTTCTCCTTCCTGTCACCCATTGCTCTCATAGGGAAGCTGCCATCCACCACCTTTGCAAGAAAAAGCAGTTACCAGCTCTGGAAAAGATGAGAGGGCTTGGGTATCCCAGGTGAGTGTTCTTACGGACAGAATGAGTCATTTTTGTGTGGACTTCTAACATGTCGGTGAGTGAATCATCAGGTGTTGAACAGATTAATCTTTTCTAATAGGACATGCACAAGATAATGTTTTCTCGCTGAGACAGCTTGTAGCTGCCTAAAGACAATATTGCAGAGGCAGAAATACAGTGGCATTGTGTGCTTTGGAGCATGATACCTTGGGAGGTGATCCATGAAACAGCCCAGTGTTGCTTTTCATAGTTGTTGGTGTGCCTTAAGTAGCCTTTAAAGAATTGTTAGGAATAGAAGATTCTTGGCTGGGGGAAATAATTAAGAGTTGACTGATATTTGCGTAAGAAATTGACCGTGAGTCTGACTTTCTGATGTGCTTGTGTTACAAAGCAGTTGTAGGTGAGTTGTGCTTGTCTTTTCCCAGTGATAGGGCAGGAGGAATTGGCCTCAAGTTGCACCAGCTGAGGTTCAGTTTGGATTTTAGTAAAAATTTCTTCACCTAAAAAGGTTGTCAGGCCCTGTCACAGGCTGCCCATGCAGTGGTGGAGTTGCCATCCCTGCAGGGATTTAAAAGATGTGGCTCTTGGGGACATGGATTAATAGTGGCCTTGGCAGTGCTGGGTTAATGGTTGGACTCTGTGATCTTAGAGGGGTTTTCCAACCTAAGTAATTCTGCTTGAATTTGCACACCTCCTGATGTTGATCCAGCATGTATCAAGAGCGTGTGAAAAAATAAAACCATGTCTTTGGTGAAGAGCTGTGCTCAAGGCCCACTTAGGGGGGAAAAAAAAAAAAAGCTGAATTTCTTAGGTTGTCTAAATATTGGGGACTTTTTTTTCAGTCCACAGCCAAGTTCCACTATCCGGAATTATGCTTAGCATTGGGTTTTAATGAGGTCTGAAAATGACAGGGCAAAACCGTCTTGCTGTTCTGGCTGATTTAGGATAGGAAATGAGGTATGACATTTAGCCATGGGTTGGCAGGGTTGAGGGCTTCAGTGAAAACTCACCACAAGTTTACGTGAAAAGCTGGTGGTTCTTTCCTAGAACTTCATTTAAGGTTCAGTTTTGTACCAGCGCCGTGAGCTCAGGCTGTTTTCATTACGTTTTATTGGAAAGCATTTCTCAGTAGGTGTCCTTTAGAGGGCTTTGAAGGGATAAGAATTATTTTGGAGAGCATTACAGGGACAAAACAATTTTCTGAGCAGCACCACTTTTTACATAAGTCAGGACTACAGGCTAGAAACACATATTTTGGTCACCAAAGTAAATTTGAAGAGAGATTCATTCATTGCAAACGAAGGTGCAGATGCTTTTAGAGTCTGACCAAATCCTTGGACATAAAAGCATCTTCATGCTTCCAGACTTCTGAATATGGATTTCATATAGAGTAGAAGGGTTGAACACCAGAAGTGCAATAATAATAAAAAAACACAACACCACCCCCACTCTTCACACCCCCCCCTTCCCAGCTGTCTAGCTCAGTGAATTTCACACCACGGTTGCAAGGCCAGAATGATTATGAATTAGGGTTAGCAGAAAATCTAGCTATTTGAAAATTTTACAGCGTTTTACTGTAATGTAAAGGCTAGAATTATTCCGAAAATCAAATCTGAAAAAACCACAAGGGCAGGGAGGTCTCACTTTGAAAACCCAATTCATTGTGACAGAAGATGAGATTTTTAACCTTGTCTTTCAATCAGAAGAAATTGTGCCTTGTCCCCTTCCACTTTGACATTTGAGTTCTCATCTGTTCTGCGCTCCTTCAAGCCAAGATCTGCATCCCCACTTGAAGTACATTAAAAATCTTGGGTATAATCAACATTTTTTTGACTACTGAGTAACTTTCGAATCTTTATTCTGAGTGTCCTTGGGCAAGGCCCCAGGCTGTCATGACCAAATTCACAGGCGGTGCAAGCTACGGTGAGGTTTTTTTGAAAATGCTCTACTGTGAAGAGGCTCTCTGAGGGAGTATCTTTATTGTGGTAAAAGTCATACAGCAGGTTTTCACTGTGATTGCAGCTTCAGCACAGCTCACTCTAATTTAGTTAGCCCAAGGCTATAACATACTGCTTTTCAGGATTGTAGAATGGCCATTAATGGGAATTTGCTGAGAGTGGGTGTGTATGCCTGAAGGAAAGTCTGCATAAAAAATTAAAGCCTCCTGCTTATGATGTAGTTGGTATGTGCTGTTGTCCTTGATCTAACTTAACTGGGTACTGCAGGTGAGAGCAGCACAGCAGTTCTCTAAATAAGTCATTTCAGCCTTGAAGTCTGCATTTGATAAGATTTGTTGGCCTCAGTAGTGTGCAGCTGGTTCTTACAAATGAGTTTTCATCTGTGTTCTCAGTGATTTACATCCCTGCACACAGGGAAGTGTCTTTGCTTTATGGATGGCAGAAGATGTGTGGCTTTCAAATATCCCATGGCTTTCAAATAGCCTTACACACAGGTGGTATTTAATTATATCTTTTTAATATAATAATATTATATGCATATATTGCATTATATTAGGATATAATATTTAATGTAATGCTATATAACAATATTTATAGTATATTATAACATAATATTATATACAATATTATATATATTGTTATATATTAATACAACATAGATTGTTTTATATATTATATTAATATATACTATATTGATATAATAATTATTATATTACTTATAGATAAAGATAAAAGTCCAGTCCTCAGTGCATGACCCCTTGCTCTGGTCAGTGGCATCTTTCCTTATATTGGCTTTTTTCTTTTCACGTGAAAAGAAGACAGGTTTAGATGGGATGTTAGGAAGAAATTCTTCCCTCTGAGGGTGGTGAGACCCTGGCACAGGTTGCCCAGAGAAGATGTTCCTACTCCTTCCCTAGAAGAACCCCAAGGGCAGGTTGGACAGGGCTTGGAGCAACCTGGGACAGTGGAAGGTGTCCTTGTCCATGGCAGGGAGTCTGAACTAGATATTGTTGGAAGTCCTTTCCAGCCTAAGCAATTCTATGACTCTGTAATATTTAATAATACATGTTTTCCAGACTGTTGCTATTCATGGCAATATCAGGAGGTAAAAATTCTTTTATTGCTGCAGAGGAGTATTTATAGAAATAAGCTCCATCCCAGCTCCCTGCTTGCTGCCATGTTCTAAAGGAGGTGTGAGAGCTGTGAATGCATCCTTCAGGGTTTCAGGAAAGCATTGATGTTTCGGTGTGCTGAGCCAGAACACCTCACTGTTTCTTAGGATTTCGTAGCATCCCCTAGAGATCAGTCAGAGTTGCCCAAGAAATCCTGAATGGAAACGAAACCCAGTTATACACGCAGGAGAAATGGTTGCCACTGTAGATTTATTAATCTTCCTTAATTCTCCTGAGACAAGGTGAGGTGGCTTGGTGGCTTTTCTTCTTCCTACTTCTTTTAGCACAGCATATTCCTGTGGGATTGTAGGACAGGAAAACTGCTGTGTTCCACAAGGCACTTCCACACAGGGCTCTCTTATCCCTCTCTAATTATGCTCAGTGTGGCAGCTGCTGCTGTTAAGGACATGCTGCACTCACAGTAAAAAAAAAAAAAAAATTGCTAGAATTTAGCTTTTAATTTATTTGTCCTCCCATTTGGAGAGAACACTTAATGTGATTTCGTGTAATAAAGCCAACTGTGTGTGCAGCCACAGAGGTGATTTTCTAAATTTAAGGTTTCCTTTGAATTTATTCTTATCTCAAGTAGATTGGATTACTATAGGCTGTGTCAGTGTGAGTCACTAGTAAGTGCCTGCTAATCCAATAAATCGGAGCGGTTTCTTATGGAAATACTATTTTCTGATTTCTATTTATATGATGGTCCTGGTCTTGTTGAATCCACACTGACTTTGCTGGAAATATCTCTTTGGAAAAAAAATGGTACAATTTCCCATGCTAATGGAAATTGCAGTGAAGCAGTAAAATGAAAAATAGCCTCAAGTGATTAATAAATGGTTTAGAAGTTCTTCCTGTCACCTTTATTAGGTATTTTGTCGCAATACTGCCAGAGACTAAAAAGAATCATCATCAACAGTTTTGTTGTGTTTGTTTTATGGGTTTTTCTCCTCAGTTAATAATGCTGTTCTATCCCTCCATATTATGTTTTTACATTACCCTGGAAGTTTTTTTCCTTTGCTTGTTGCCACTGCTCTACTCAGCGGTGTCAGGTGGTTGCATCACTTCGGGCAATAATTTCCCACCCATAACATAGTCAACTACAGAAAACTAAACACTTGAGTAGAGGAAAGTAGCTATTTTAAAATAGCTTCAGCCTTTTTCTGTTTTGCTTGTGCAGCAACTGGTATTCAGTGGCAGCAGAAGGCAAAAGCTTTGCTATGGTTTGGAATTTTTGCCTGAAATAAGAAGGAAAAAATCAGTATAAGAAATGTTTTTCCAGCCTGAGATCAGTGTGCTTCTGTACCAGAGAGGGAGGGTCTAAACACTCCTAAAAGCTGGCTCATAAAACCTGGTCCTCATTTGAGCTAGAAAGTGCAGAATATAACGATTTCTACTATGCATTGGGAATTTCTAGTGCTGAGGTGAGGAAAAAAAACTGCATTTACTGGAAATAGTTTGACAGAATTCAGTATTTGTAACGTGTGTAACAGCACTGCTGCTGTAAGGCACCACAATTTTCATAATCTTAAATTTGCTGGTATGTACCAAGTTTCCAAATACCTTCCTCCTCTCTGTCTCTGCCGTTGAATTTTCTCGTGCATGGTATGAGGGATGGGATGCTGAAAATCCCTGGATCTTTGGCGTGTTAAGACAGACTTCTGTGGATGTTCACTGCCTGCCTGATGACACATGGAATGTTTATTGAGCCTGTGCAGTCAAACGCTGCCGAGGCAACTGGATCTGTAGTGGAGGAGATGAGAAATTTTAATCCCTCACTGGCATTTTGCACAGGCAGCTCAAGACTTTGTGGTTGAGATTTTTGGATCTCTTAGTGGTAGATGTTTATTGATAGCGTCTCCAGATCCTGATTATTTGGGATTTCAGCTAATTTTACCAGTTAAACATACGACCTGGTCTAGGGGAAGGTCCTGGTCTAGTGGAAAGTGTCCCTGCCTATGGCAGGGATAAGAATTAGAGGATCTTGAAGGTCCCTTCCAACCCAATCTGTTTATGATTCTATGATCTCTCCAGAGGATGCTTAAAAGAAATACAGAGGATACCCACCGACTTGAATGTTTACAATGTCTAGAATAAGATCACAGGAGAAAAGGGCAAACAAGTTGATATACTAAAGATAAGTCATTTGAAAAGTAGATATAAGGATACAGTTTAAAATCAATGTAAAAACATATTAGAATCACAGAATGGTTTGGATTGGAGAAGATTTTAAAGACCATCCTGATCCAACCCCCTTCCATGGGCAGGGACACCTTCCACTGTCCAGGTTGCTCCAAGCCCTGTCCAGCTTCCAGGACACAGTGTCCTGTGAACACTTCCAGGGCTGGGGCAGCCACAGCTTCTCTGGACAACAGTTAGAGAGAGTTTATATGAAAATCTAAGGTGCAGAAAGATGGATAACCAGCATTGCTAAGGAACAGGAAAAAAACCTTGTGAATACATTGGAAATTGGAGGAAGTGGAGGGAAAACGCAGTCTCCTTAGCAGAGTGAAGATTATAAATCAGAGATACCACACTGAATAAAACTGTTGAGTGTAACTGTGTTTAATCATGGATCTTCTGAAGGAACCAAAATCCCTTTGAACTTGCTGTGGGAATAATTCTGGTAATTGACAGGTCTCAGTTGAAAACAGTGAATTGTGATTTTTCCCATCTGAGACCAGTGCAGATTCTGGCATTTTACTGGAAAACAGGTATGAGCACTGTGTGTGGGCAGGCTGACTGAGAGGCTCAGATGCCAGATTTTTTTGAAACACTGGTAGTTTCGAAATTAGGAATTTACAAATTTGTAAATAAGTATATTTGCTGCAGTGGATTGGACCAATTTAGGTAAGGCCAAATTGGTGTATCTGACCCAAACAGGCTGCGTAGCAAAAAGAGCAATGTATGGAGAGATGTGGAGAGTAAAGTTGTGGTCTGAAACAAACCTGCTGTTTCCTAGATAAACCTGGTTTTTAAACCTAGTTTTTATTTCATACAAAGATTAAAATTAAGTTTTCTCTTCTAGTAAAAGCACAGACCTGTTTCAAAAAAGGATTCTAAACCAAGAAAGGGAGGACACAAATGTACAAATGTTTCCAGTACTGGGACAGGGAAGCGCTTTTTAAATTTGTGGCCAGCAATGTGGCACAAATGGCCAAGAAAGTTTGAAAGTTCTCTTCCCTTCTAAACACGGACAGTAGCCATAAAACCTAAAAAAGATATTTTTTTTTGGTGGTGCGTGACCTTGTTGCACTCCCACAGAGCTGTTGAGTGGTGGGAAAGGACTCTCACCCCAGGTACTTGGGCACGTGAAGGAGGAGGGCTGAGTTCACCCAGTAGGTTTGCTGGTTTATATGGAATTATGGAGCTTTTGGGTTGGAAAAGACCCTTCAGGGTCACTTAAATCCAACCATCAGCTTACCAGCCCCGTCATGTTTACCAGCAAACCATGTCCTCAATTGCTATATCCATGTTGTTTTTTTTTAAACACTTCCAGAGATAATGCCTCTACCCTGCCTTGGGCAGCCTGTTCCAGTGCTTGACCACTCTTCCCATGAGCAAATTCTTTCTAACATCTAATGTAAACCTACCCTGGCACAACTTGAGGCCATTTCCTAAAATGAAAGGTTTAGTTAATTGAGAACATTTTAAAAACAGCAGCAACAACAAAATTACAGAGTCCGTTCCATCGCCTTTGTGCAAACCTGGTGTTCCCTAAGTGCTGCATACTCAATTGGAATTTGTATTTCCTCTTAAGAGCAGGAGATCCAATTTCTGTGCCGTTTGATGGGTTAGGTTTGGTACTGGCTCAAACGTTGAGTGCACTGCAGAGAGGGAAGTGGGGGAAGAAAAAAACCCCGAAAAGTAGTATCAGAAGATGTTTTGGCAGTTAAGTACTTCTCTTGTAGAAGAATTGTTTCCAGGACAACAAGGTTGATGGAGTTACAAAGTGAGTGTATGTTTTCTTTCCTCTTCAGCTGGTTAATCAGTGAGGTAGGAAAACTTTGCTTTGTACGTGAGCTGTGTTACATCAGTTATTTTTAGTCTGCACTTGATTGTCCATGTAGCTCTTTTTAGCTGTTTAGGAGATACCTGGCATGCAAGAAATCATATTTGCTTTGTGGGTTTTTTAAGATCACGTGGTATTTTTTTTAAATGACAATCCAGACTATTAACAGCTCTTCTTGGTATTTTTTTGATGTGTTTGTTTCTCAGAGAAATAAAACAGCTTTGTTGCTTCAGGTTTCAGGCTCATCTCACTGGTGGGATGTGAGTTTCTTTCACTGTTTGCACAGAATTTTTCCTCTGTTGGTATAATACATTTTTTTTTGTATATACTAATGATATACTGTCATGCAAATGAATTTGGAATAAATTAAAGTATTAATTTTCTCCCAGAGTATATTCAGCTGTAGGATTCCATTGTGAGATCTATTTTCAACTGGAGTTTGGAACTTGGAATGAGGCGGCACTGAATTAAATGTGGTTGCCAATTTTAAAGGGGCACAGCTCGCATAAAATCACACCCATCTCCAAAATATGTTGATCTATTTAAAATCTGGAGGAGTATGATGAAATCTGTACTTGTGTGGTTTTCCTTTGTATATTTGATTGTACTGTGAGAGTTTTTTCTTGATTGTTTTTTTTTTCCTGCACAACAACATTTTGAGAAAGAAATGCCTTTTTTTTAAAACCCACAAATATTGGCTGTACATTTTAGAGGCAGAAATAACAAAAATAGTGTCCAGGTCATTAGTGAAAAGCACACTTTGTAAAGCTCTATTGTTCTGATAAATTAAAATTAAATAGCTTGAAGTTTAACTGTACCCCTTATAAACAAGTTGATGATTTCATACCCCCTAATGAGACATGTATTTATTTCATATTGAGATTTTAGTATTTGGGATTAAGAAAACACTTCATGTGCATAGTTGTCTGATGAATTAGTAGATACTCAGCTTCTTGCTGAATGTGTTGGGGTTCTGCTGGTGCTGAAGGTTGGATGCCACATGATAAGACCAGAGTGATCACTTGAGAAAAATCAAGTTTTATTCTTTGGATGTGTATTTTTATCCAAATCCATGATACTTTATTGTTCTGGGAGAATGGCATGGCATGAAAATGGCCATGCTCAGGTGACCCCTGTGATCACAGAATTATTTCTGTATCCTGGGTTGTTCTAACTTGTTGGAAAGGGAAGGGAAACAGTTTGACAAATCCACACTGGCATTTACTTGTTGCTTTGTTATCCCTTCCTGGCAGCAAACCACAGCCAAAGTCAGGATTCTTACTGACTGGTATCCTCTTCTTTCCATCTCTTTTTTTTTTTCTTTTTTTCTTTTTTTTTTTCCCCTTGCAAATTACCGTTTTCAGCAGAACAAAAACTGCACTGACTGTGAGGGACGAGATGTTCTGTGCTTCATTTTCCACTCTGTCTCAGTTATTTACTTATTCCATTATCTGGAACAATCCGGTTCTTCTTCATGGAGGTTTGAGTAGTTCTTCCAGGTCGCTACTTAGCCTAGTAAGGGAATGTGGAATTTTTTTTTTTGCTACTTCTGCTGGAAGTTTACTAATTATGTGGTTAAATAGAGAATGTAGCATCAGAGCATTCTTTTTCAGGACAATACTCTCATAACTCTACTTACTAGATTTTTCTGTTTGTTTTTCTGGTTGCCTGCTCTTCTTTTGCTTCAATTCCCAGTAAGGTGTGGATATAATTTCGATATTTCTATAGATAGATTTGAATCCAAAGCACAGGGTAGGACGTAAGGAGCAACTTTATATTCAGTTCCCACTGAAGTGTCTTAGGGTGCCTGGAACACAGGGGTACCAGGTATGACCCCAAACCAAGAGCAAGTCATTACCTCTTGGAATTAGGTGCTGGAGGCCAACAAGGAGCACTCACAGATCTAACAAGACACCACAAGGATATCTTTGAGCAATTAGATCCTTTTAAATAAAATGTTCAGTCACTTTCTCTGTGGCTACAAGGAATTTCTTTGGTCAGCTCTGCAGTAGGTTTTGGAATTTATTTCTAGTTTGTCAATGTTGTGCTCAAATCACCAGGCAGTCTCCAAGGTTCATCTTGATAGAGCATTTTCTTGTAACGGGAATACTCTGGCAATCAAAATCAGAGAAACAGACAAGAAGGATGGAAATGTTTTCCAGTGTTGACTAAAAGCAAGCAGTAAGCTTGAAACGTTACTTAACAGTGTAATGAGAAACGTCAGTTCAAGCAAATACTTTTTTTTTAAACAGAATTTGTTTTCTTTTTTGTGTTGCAGAAAAAGGAAAGGTGGCCGAGTTGCACAAGTGAACCAGGACGATGCAAAATGTAAGCCAAAGAGGAATGCTCATTTTCCTGTTTTATAAGACTCTTGGTCAGCTTTTCTGTAAGACATCTGTTCAATTACAAAGGCCATTAGCTTTCCTCATTTCCTGGTTTGTGGGTGCAGTTTGTGGAACTGACTGGGCTCCATGTTCTTGAGCCACGTGGCTCAATGTGAGTGGCACAAGGTGGATTTTTTCCCTCCCTTTGTCATTACTGTGCCAAGGCACAAAGGACTTCAAGGCTGGGTTGTGTCTTAATTACTGTTGTTATAGCTGTCGTGATCAGGGATGTGAAGAGGAGAGGTTTGAAGGCAAGAGGGGCTGGAGAGGGATTTTGACCTCTAAAAGTTGTTAGTATTGTCTGCAATATCAGCTGGTGTAAGAAAAGCTTGGACCTTACTTTGAGGCAGCTGTATTTTGGCTGAGTGTTTTGGTATACGTTTAAAACATTTACATGGGGGTACTGTAAGTGTTCATGGTTTGATGGGGCTTGGAGCAGCCTGGTCTAATGGAAGGTTTAGCACAAGAGTTTTTCCATTTTGGTCAAGAGAGCACCATGTTCTTCAGTGGTATTTTGCATAGCAAGCCTTACAGGCCATTTTTCTGATTTACTTGTATTCAATGGCACATTTTAAAGAGAGATGCTTCCAACTGCCTTGAACAGAGCATGTTCTATGTGACAACAACATCTACATTGCAATTGTAATAACAAAACCCAAGGTGATTCTGAATCTGGTTTCACACCAGCTAATAAGTGGACTCATTATAAGATGATGTGAGGTTTTCAATGTATTGTTGACTCAACTCTAAAATATCTATAACTCTGAAAAATGCGTCTCAAGCGAGAAGTGTATTTTTAATGCATAGGTTTTGAAATTAATGATGACTCCAGTTTTTCCAACAGCCTTTGTGGGGTGTTTTAGTTACAATTGTTTTTTACTTTTATGGATGCCATTTTAATTTATCTCTCTTTTTAAATTTTTTCTGTCGCATAAGTTTTTAAGTAATTCTGCAGAATTGCTTTTCATAGACACTCAATATTAAAAAAAAAAAAAAAGTGGTAGAACATGTGCCAGGCATCTGCAATTCCTTCAGCATCATGTTTTCCACAATGATTTAATAGCTATTGAGTCTCCTCAAATATCTTTGTTTCCAAGACCTATTTTATCGTAATAAATCATCTTAGCTGTAAAATTCTTGAAATGATTCAGTAGGACAATCGTTTCCTTAGCACATTCCCTGAGAGATTGTAGATAGAAATGGAAAAGTCCTTAACCAGGTCAGCTTTTTCCCTGCAATACATGGGGTCAGTGCTGGAAGTGATGATGAAGTTGCCAATATTTGTTCTGGTGAGTTGCAGTTCTCCAGTGTTCCCTCTTCATTTCTTGATAATTTACAGTGCATTTTCTGGTAGAGGTACTAAATCACGCTTGAGGAATGCTGAGCCAGATTCAGAATCAAAGATTTGTCATGGTGTAATGGAACTTTTCATTTAAAGAGAAGGTCTGTCTCAGGATTCATATAAAAACACCAGTGAAATTACCCAAGACTTCCTTAATTTCCTCTTCCATTTGCACCTGGGGGTGGGGGTGGTGCAGTCCTTGGCATAGAGGTTGATCTAATAAATTGTCAGGTATGTGAGGGTGGTGAAGTTGTGATACCTGGTTTGTCAGTCTCTTCAGGGTAGTCATGCATTGGGTAACCCTTTGTGGCTTTCTGAAGCCTGGAAAAAGCTGTTTGAATTGGTCATTGCTGACTGGGAGCAGGCAAGGAGGGAATTCAGCCAAGAGTCCCTGAGGAGTTTTGTGTATTAAGTAGCTCATCTGGAACATCACGTGTGCAAAGAAAAAGGAGATGTGTTTTTGGTCAAAACTCTGGACATCTGGAGTTCCAGGTAAATAACCAGCAGGTTAGAGAAGGATTCAAGGAAGAATGGCATCCCTTGACCTAAAGTGTGTTTCTCTGTGAATTACTGCTGGTTTCTTCCTGTGATGTTTTCCAAGTTTAACATCAGATGTGGTTGCAATGTCTGTGGTTGCCCAGAGGAGCTGTGGCTGCTCCATCCCTGGAAGTGTCCAAGGCCAGGCTGGATGGGACTTGGAGCTGGGACAGTGGAAAGTGTCCCTGCCCATGGCTGGGGTTGGAACAAGAGGATCTTTAATGTCCTTTCAAATCCAAGCCTTTTTATGATACTTGAGTCATCCTTTAGGTTTCGTGCTGAGGACAGCAGTAAGTTCTGGTGTTAGTTCTTCACATAAGCATTTCCTTAAAATAATCAGGCTTTGGGATCTGGGATTCTTGGTTCTCTTTCCTGCCTCAGAACAGGAAATAAAGCTTTACAGCTTCCCCAAGGTTTAGAGCAGATAATCAAATTAGATTAAATCTCTTAGATTTGTTTTGGAAAAGGAAGCCTTGTATTGCTACAGGCTTCACCTGCCAAACAGAAATAATTCCATTTTTACTGTGCATTTTGATATCAGGTGCTTTTAGTGCAAGGCATAAACCTTCATTTTTTCAATGATGTCCTTTAAAATGTTCCAAAATAACTTTGTTACAGTCATGATAGAGAACAACCTCTGCACTTATAAGACGGACTCCAAAATTCCATCTGCCCTGTGGGATCTTGCCAGGAGTACGCTGTCCTGGCATTGTATTGGTTCCAGTTCATGTCTTAGAGAGGAAGCAGTTGTACCATGCACACAGACATATTTAGGGTTGGTAGAAGTATTTTCTGTCATAGCCCTGTTTAAATGGTTGGTTTGTTTGTGTGAGGCTGGTCTATAAAGGGACCAGATGATCAGGAGCTCTTTACTGGCTGAGGATCCATTCTGCTAACTCGTGTACCTTCCACAAAGTGGCTTTGTCAGTCGTGTTTGTCACTTGTACCTGTGAAGCAAGGGCACGAGGGGTGCCTCAAATCTCAGGCACAGCAATAAATACTAATATTTTAACTCTGGTCAGTAAAAGCCCAATATCTGACCTCAGGAGTAGCTCACTCCTGGCTCATCTCTGAGCAAGTAGGTATGTTGGAGCATATTCCCATTTACTCTGAATGAGAAGGAGGGTTTGAAAAGAAAATCACAGACAGCAAGGGTAAAGAAAGCCATTTTCCTCTTCAGATGTCCCTTTTCTGCTGAGAAGGTCCACAGGTTTGGATGGCATAAAAGGAGGCAAACCCTGAAGAGGTCAGTGTGGTTGGAAGTGAGGGGAGTAGCCATTCACACAGGCAGTGGGTATTCAAAGAGAAACTCTCCATTTGACAGTGCTGTCTTCTAGATTACTTAGAAACATAAAAACACAAGTTGGTTTTAAAAGAGGGCTTTTAATTTCTGTCAGATGTGAAAGTACCTGTAAGTTGAATGTGTAGTCTGCAGAAAAAGGAGCTTGCTAAGATGAGTTCTTAGATTTCCTTTTTGTGCCTTGTCTCTGTGGTGAGGTGGCTCCACACGGAAAATTCTGGCACCACCGTGGACACTGAGAACCTTTTATGTGTCTTTTGCAGGAGCAGTCCTTGTGCCAAATGAGCTGTGTGCTGGAGTGATTTGTGTTACTCACAGCCCTTCATGGGGCTAAAGGATGGTTTGTCGGTGTTTTGGATAATTGCCTCATCTCTGCCTGCAGCGAAGCGTATCTGCATCTGAACAGATAATACATAAAATGCATTATACATTATATTAGTGTGGGAAATAGAAGTATCATAAAAATATATATATATATTTAGTAGCATCTCAGCAATTTCAATTTTCATAGTTTCCAAGCAAAGTTTTCTCTCTTCATAAGAGGAAGGAGTGCTGCTTCAAATCTGTATTCAGTGTGCCCATATGAAAACAAATTTCCCTTTAGATAAAACATTAGGACTTTCTTCTTTTTTCCTGTGTCTTTGGCTCTGAAATACTATTTCCTTTTATATTATATGTGTACCAGAGGAGGAGATAATGGGTGAGATACCACATCAGAAAAAGAGAAAGTGTATGCAGCCCAGAATTAACACTGTGAATTAAATCTATGTGGAAAACCTTGTTGGAATGCAAATGGATTTAGGTTTTTAAAATGAAAGAATAGTAGGACACAGAGATGGAGCCTGGAGATCTCTGTGTTGTTTGTGCTTCTCATCTGTTGCATAAGCTTGAACAAGCTGCTTTGCATTTTCCTGCTTCATTTCTCCTGTCAGAGATCTGTGTGTTTTACTTGCTGTTGGTAGAGCACTTCAAAATCTTGAATTAGTATTATTGTGGACTTCTCTAAGCTTACTTAAAATCCATTTCCTCCTCGCTTGCGCTTTCCTAAGGACAAGAATAAATAGAAATTTCTTTTTTTCCCCAAATGCTGTGGATTGACTGATGTTCTGCAGCTGTTTGAGGCAGTCTTTAACTGACCCTTTCTGCTGTCTGAGCATTCACTGAGCACCCAATCCAGAGTCCTGTTGGGTACATTGTGTCTCTGATTCTCTTAGGGACATGGTCTCTCAAGAGGTGTTCCCTTCTTCATTGTAATCAGCAGCAGTTTCCAAACCTCCTGGTGTACCAGGACTTCACAGGCTGATCTTCAGAGAAATCAGCCGGCGCCTGGAGCGCTGTGTGTGGGTGGCTGACCTGGGTGATGCTGGAAACTCAGTTTGCATGCCCCAAAAACACTGCCAAGTATCAGTGTTCTCTGCAGCATCCTCAGGAGTGTGGCACAGCGCTTCAGCACCTGGGCACCTCCTCACCTGGTCCTCAGAAGTGCAGGACTGATGTTCCTGTGTCAGACCGGGGCACAGCAAGTGTGAACCTCAGTGCAGGGAGACGTTCTTGTCCTCAGACGCTGCTGCTGCAGATACGTGAAGTGAATTCAAGCAGGAATTAGAGGGTGTGGATGCAGTGGTTAACCAGCAAAGTGCATCGATCCTACTCAGCCAAGTGTTGCAGGAATTTAGTTTATAGGGTGTTAAATCAGTGCTGTTAGAAGAAGCCCCTCTCCAGTGAAACATCCGTGCTCAGAAGCAGCTGCCACACTGCTGGGCAGCTCTGCGTTCTCCATTTAAAACGTTCCCAGCATCCTGGCAAGGATCCCAGGGAGGGAGCTGAGGAAGTGGATGGTGTAAAAGCAGAACTCTTTGGGCTTTTTGTTCTGCCTCGATCCGTCAGCCTTGCTGCAACTGTGCTGTGACAGAGCATCTGCATTCCGCGTCTGGAGACACGGAGAGAGAGCTCCTGAAGGATGGCTGCTCATCCCTGTGCTTCCGTTCAGGGGTGTTAAAAGCCCTGCAGGCTGTACACAAGCGAGCTGTAATTTATTTTAATTAAATACAATAGCTGCATGCACGCTGCAGGAGGGATAAGACAGGGATTCCCCACCTCTGATTTATCGTCTTGCTGTTTGGATTTCTTTGCCATTGTCTTCCCACTCACAGATTTATGCAGGGATGTCTCATCCTCTCCCTCCTGTGCTGCTAGCAATGGCATCTGTCTTTCAAAACACAATTTTTCTTAAATTTTCCATTGTTGAGAAGCCATTCTTGTTGTGTGTAGCAGAAGTGGTGCCTTCCTCACACACACATGCACACCTGTGCAACATTTATTTTAACCAAAGAGATACAGGAAGCAAAATCCCCATCCCTTGGAAGCCTTCTCATAGCTGATTTTTATTTGTTGAATTAGGGAGCTGGGAGTACCCACTCTGAGGCTGGCAGACAGCCTGGCAGGAAGCTGGACAGACTGGCCTGCCGGCCAATCTTGTTGCCTTTTATAGAGCTTTTTGGTGAAATCAGCACATTTCCACGCAATCGGTGCTTTGCAGTGCAAAACTGTTGTGTTTGGGAGTTTTTTGGGCGGCTCTGGTTTTAGTCTGCAGCTTGTGACTTTGGGAAATGGTTGACTAATTTTAATAATTACTAGAGATGATTTTGTGAGAAAGAGAGGAGGTGTTTCTATGGAAGAAAATCCTCTTGGAGTAATGTTCCTCAGCTGGTATGAGCGATTGCCTGATGCATGACACTGTTGGGGCAGGTGAGTTGGCTGGCAGAGACCTCACAGTCACCATCCACAACTCTTACATGACAACTCTTTCTGATCAAATTGCTGCAGTGCTTTGTCTTTGAATGGCTTACCTGTGGGAAATCCAAACCATGTTGGCCCTGGATCTTTGCAGGGCAGAGTAAGAGCAGTCAGTGGGGAAACACAATCAGGAGAAGCAGCAGAAGCCTTTGGGTTGGCAGGGCAGTGTGTAGCTGCAGTCCATCTGCACAGCCATGCCTGGTGCTCCTTTAGAAGTCATGGGACTCTGGCCTTTGGGTCATGGAATTGCTGAGAGGAAGCCAACTTGAATTCCAAGATTGAAGGTTGAATGATGTTGGCATTTTCTGGACTTCTTCAGCATCTGGTGTAAAACCTCTCAAACCCACTGGCACAGCAGAACCATCATCCAGCACTTAGATCAGGCTGATCTTGAGTGTATTTTCCCTCTTTGTTCTCTTCAAAAAATGGATCTGCCTCCTTAGAGGGTTCTTTAGATTATGAAGCATTTTGAGGCTCTGAGTTTACAATGAATCACAAATCAGCAGTTCCTTAAAAATAATGTCAAATAAAATTGGTCTTTGCTTAAATTGTTGCTGCTGTCAGAGTAAACATGAATATGACCTGGATTCTCAGAAGCAGCTCATGTTGTCGTGGCCTTTGAGTATTACTTAGAATGGATGTGATGTTTACAGACATAAATAATCATCTGAATAATTTTGCTGAGCCACACTTCAATGGAGTGTCATCCAGTAGGGATTTGAAAGTGCAAGAAGACTTTATGTGTTTGGGTTTTGTTGCTGGCTGTTGGAGCTCCAGTATTTGCACAGTCGCTGTGTGAAAGCTGAGTGTATAAATCCTATTGGAAGAGGACACAGGTGACAACTGAGAGCACCAGTGAAAAAATAAATAGGAAAATTCTCCTATTGTGTAATTAGTTTGAATAAGTTTAGTGGTTCTTGTGTACATGGAGTGTAACTTCACAGGATCCCATCCAGCTATGCAACAGATAAGTAGTTCCTCAGAAATCAAAGGAAGTTTAATCTTATAAAACTTTTATAATGGAAAGTGTGGCCTTTTTATCCAGAGGCTAAGCTGGTTAAGCAAACATCTAATATTGACTTTATTTCTTAGTCTGGCTTTGGGTGTGAAAAGTATCTCTACCAAAGTGAAACATGCTTGTTTTTAAAAAAGTGTATTTATCTTCTTCCCCAAAAAAGTGTGTGCCATGAGCCTTAGCAAAAGGCGACTCTTTTAACTCCCTTTGTGCTTTCTGTTTTCTCCCTGTGCTCTGCTCCAGTGCTCAAGATGCACAGGGAAACTGAGGTCTCATAATGTGGCTGTTGTTAAATAAAACTACACTGAGATTCAGGCACTCAGAGCCTGCAGGAGTCAACTCTGCAAAATGGTTTTTTCCATACTTAAAGAAGCGTGAGTCAGATTTTGCTAAATGAGTCAAACCTGTCCTCGGATTCGTTTGAGACACTCTAATGGATGTATGAATTAGGACCAGTATTATTACTGTGAACAGAAGTGGCTTCTGAAGCTGATTTAGTTTGCAGTGTCCCTGTGAGTGCCAGGGGGAACAGGGTGGATGAGGTGATGATGAAGTGCAGGAATTCAGATTTACCTGGGAGCCCAGGAAGGGCTGGGAATCCTCCTGCAGCACGGAGCGTGGACACAGGTTCCCTTTAGCTCATTGCTCCTGTGGCTGAGAGGTGGTTGATGTGAGTGTGCTCCTCATGAGGGATGCTGCTCAGCTGTGCCTTCCTCCTGACAGCCCCACAGACACGAGGACGAGCATTGTCCCTGGGATTGAGAAGAACTGTGGCAAAACCCTACTCGGCTCATCCCTTGGGAGGCGTTTTGGGCTTCCAGACACCACTCTCACAACCAGAGCAATATTCTCCTAATGCCTTCCTGGAAATAAATGCCTTTCCCCATGCTTTCCATTCCTTATGCCAACATGCCTGTGCATAAAGCTGTCCTCCCAGGTCAAGTGTCTGGAGCTGCCACCCTTCACCAGGATGTGACTCCTGCATGGTTTGCTGCCTGTGTCATGCAGGAACACTCCCTTTCCTCGGAAGGAACTACATGGCCATTAAACCTCGAGCCACAGGCACCCTCCAAGTCTGTTGCTTCTCCTCTGTTCCCATGTTTAACCCTTCCTCTTAGAAATCTCTCTTTGGATTGTGACTTTTTGACCTGGAAGTGAATTTGATGGCTCCATTCTCAAGTGTCGCTCTTTGACGGGCCGCAGCCAACAAACATCCTAATATTGTGCTCAGAAAAGTGACTAATCTCTCCTGTGTTGAATGAACTGGTAGACAGGCATGCATTTATTTTCCCTATTCCTGTGTGTAATCAGCCTAGAAGGAATTTTTGAAATTTGCTTTTTTTCCACAGTTTTTTTGGTGGGGACCCGGAGGAAGTGAGTGATGGAATTCAAATGTAGCAGTTGAAAGATCTCTGCCATTACTTACTTGTGGTATGAAGATGGGTTGGCAGCATCAGATACATGATGTGCACAATCCCTTGTAGGTCCCTGGATGGTTTTAATTCTTCTGTAACTCAAACCAGCACTGAGTTGTCTTCACTCTCATTGAAGAAGGTCATGTTTTTGAAATTTATTTGGTTTAGATCATTCATATCTTCATTATCTTTTCTAAAAGGTTTTGATTTATAAGATGATGATTGTAGAAGAGTGGAATTCAGGATTCCAGCAGCAATCCTGTCACACTTTTTTTCCCCCTCTAGTTTAATTCTGGCAAAGTTTTGTGAAACACACAGTGTTTAAAAGGTGTTCTGTACTTTTTTTACTGCTTTTCTGTCTCATTTCTGACTTGTTCCATCTATGTGAGTTTGTGACTCCCTTACCTTCCTTCATCTCCGATCTGCCAGTAATTTCTGAGTTAATTAGCAAGAAGCTGACAGCAACAGGTTTGAGATTTTTTTCGTGCTGAGATTTCATTTTGGGAAACTCTGTGTTCCAATTGGAGAAAGTATCTTTTGCCTGAGGGAATTCAGAAGTCTGCTTCCCTGTCATGCTGACCTGCAAAGCTGTTTCTCTCTCTGATGTTCATGTAAATTTTTATTTCTAGGGAATATAACAAGATTCACCATTGTCAGTTGCCTCTCTCTGACAGCTGCTCAAGGATATAGTTAAAAGTAAGTCTGTAATTTTTTGGCACCTGTAGCTGAGTAAGATAAACCCAGTCGTGATCCATACCAGTAATCGAGTCACTGTTGTACGGGTGCAGAGTCTCCCAGAAGGTGTTTTGTGTGCTGTATCCTATTCCCTGCAGATGTCTTGGGATACTGGAGTGATTCCAGAGAAGACAGGTTTATAATCAGCACTCACTTTTATTCAGGATTTTGCACCACTTCCTGGACAGTATGATAAACAGTTACTTGAAAAGAAAGAAATCTTTTTATCTTGTTTGGAATCTTTTCTTGGGGTTGCTGCCCCACATACTAAAGACAGAACTGGCTGTTTTGATGTACAGGAAAATGCTTGAGGATCTGGTGTTAAAAGATTATGAAAAACCACTTTAGGGAGTACCAGTTGTATTTTCAACCACATTATATTATTGCTCAGCTCTTCACATGAGGCATGTGCCATGTCTCCTCAGGCAGTACAGAGAAATCTATGGTCATTGAATCTGTGTCATTTTTAAACACAAATAAAATCACATTGGTCTGAAACACTGGAAAATATCACAAATATCTCCATGTACAAAATTCACCCAGGTGATTAATATTTTGTTGCTACAGTGTGTGAAATAGAGCTGAGGTTTCTGACCCCTAAGAAAATGAATTGCCATTGTGATTTTGTTGTCTGCACACGTAAAGTCTGTGTTTCACCAAGTGTTTGTCAAAAGGGAGCAGAGTCCTTCAGTATTTAAAAGAGGGCATCACATTAAAACTGAGCTCATACCGCAGTGTCTTGTTCTTCTCTTCTCTTTTCCATTTTTGGGTCAGATGATTCAGGTTTTCCTCAGTGCTTTTAACCTTTTGCCATCTGAGTGAGCTGCTCAGGGGACAGCAGAACTGTGAGGCCATCACTGAAAAAAATGCCTCTGCTGGGAGAGCTCTGTTTCACTGTCTCACAATGTTTGCTTTCAGTTCTTAGCCCTTTGTTACTCTCTATTTTTCCTCAGCACTCAAGTGGCATCCTGGTAAACATTCCTCTTATTCTTTCACCTCTAACACTTTCCTCTTCTAGTACAGAAATCCATGTGTGAGATAGAGGGGGGGGAAAAAGGGTTTGTAGCTTGTATAATTTACCAGCTTTTCATCAAAATGTAGACTTAATTGCTCACAACAGAGCAAAAAACCAGACCATTACTGTTTCTTACTGTCTTTTGGACAAAAATTTCCATACCTTGCTGGATGTTACATCACAAAATCATTCTCGTATTTTGTTCCCCAAATAACAAAGTGGGTGAATGCTTTAACTTCCTTTGTGAAATGCAGGAGAGAATTTCCAGTGTACTTGTGGGCTGTCATTTAATATTTTGAAATACATTTTAAAACATTTGTAGGGGTGTGCAAGTGTACAAGTGTGTAGCACAGCAGTGAGTAGCTGGATTATTTGGAGGCAGAGTGGTAGAGATGGCAGAAATATATTTAAAAATACTCTTCAAACATTTCATGTGGTTCTTGTGCAGTACAGAGATTCTTCACTGAGCTGACCTGAAACAATGATTGTGTTTGAAAAGCGAAGGCTAAATTCTCATTTTAAAATGGCTTTATGTCCTCACGAAGACCAAGTATTTTATCTTGTTTTGAACATCATAAATCTGCCAAAGGCAAGGGAGTTAGAGCAGACCCACATTGCTGCAAGTGAAAGCTGAATTTCGTCCTTGTTCCGTGCTTTTTAGTCATGTGATAATCTTTCCATAAATCATGTACTTGAAAGGTTTTCTTACTTCCTGCTTTTACCAATCAGATCATGTAAAATGCAGATGAGCCCAGCTTCTGGTTTATAAGACATAAGCAGAGCACCCCCTCTAAATCCTCTTTGGCCACACCAGCCCTGTTTTCCCCTCATTTGAAAAGAAGACAGCAAGAATGACAAACTTTGACTAATAAAGCGGAGTTCTTTTGGTCTCCTCCCATTCTTATTCTGACCTGTACTTTGGTTTCATTATAAGGCGAATGTAGAGACCCTGTGGGAGTGGTGAAACTGCAGCAGAGAAACAAAAACTATTTGGATTCATCCGAAAGCTGTTCATTCGCTTGCTCCTCTTTTTATTAATGGCTCGAAGCGTGCAGCCTGTCTTGTTCTGACTACGTGTCTGTCAGCAAGAGCAGAGGTAATTCTTCGTGTGTCTCTTTCCTTTTTAATCGTGCTTTAATTTTGCCAGAAAAGCTATTTATATCTTTATGATTGTCTGTTATTTTAACTACTGTAAATGTGTGCGTAGAGCTGCCTGGTGGGCATGCTCTGTCGATCTGGGTGAGGTCCTTTTCCAGTAACTTTTATGGGGTTTTTTTTGAATAAAGAAAGGGGGGTGGGTTTAGATTCAGATCCGTGTTTTACAGGTGGAAATCCCAGCTCTCTTCACTGGAGGTTGCAAAGCAGCTTCCAGCAGACACCAGCAGGCAGAATTTAGTCTGTAATGGGTTTTTTTTTTAATCATCCACGTCTACCTTGACGAACGTCTCTCTGTGCTGCTGGTGTTGCCAGCACTTTAATGTTAGGGAAAGTACATTACACTAAACTGATGAGCAACTTCTTGTTGCTGTTTGCTCTGGCGGGGTAGGATATTTTTAGAAAGTCGCTTCTGAAGTGTAGAACTTCCTGATACTTTTTTGTTAATTTGCTTCCAACTGAAAAGGCGGGACTGGCAGCGTTTAAATTCCGAGAGGATCGTTCTCCCAAGGCACGGGAAGTGTTCCTGGTCCCTGGCTGCGAGTGCAGGTTGTTAGAGTTATGAGACCAGAGGTATGTTAACAACCAAAGAAAAGTTTGGTTTGGCTGGTGTCTGAAGCAGCACTGGCAAAAAAAAAAAGCCTCTTAAATATCGCCAGGTAATTTCGTGCTCCTTAACGCCTTTGCAAGGCTTTTGCGTGGGGGAAGGAAAGGAAGGAAGGACAAACGGAAATCCTTTAGATTTTGCTACCTCTACCTTAGATGGACACTTCTGGAGCTATTCCAGAAGTCTTACTGGGTGCATTTCTGTGTTCTTCACATGAAACATGTCCCGGAGCGTTAATCCTGGAAGGTCTTGGTTCTTCTTGCTTGTGTAACACCAACAAACGTGGTGACTCTGTGAACGTGTGTGTGTGCTGTACGGGGAAGTGGTGGCTGTATGGGAAATGGCAAGATGACAAGTTTAAAGAAAGAAAGACCCTCTGGTTGCATGCCCTGGTTTTAAAAGAATATTGGCAAGTGCTTAATGATATGTGTAAGAGTAGCTTCTGATGTTTGCATTAATTTTCATGGTTGCAGTATAGGTCATTTTGTCTCTGAAAATGTAGATTTTCTGAAGTGCTCAGTGAACTCTGTCAGTCCAAGGACTTGGAAGAACAGCAGTCAGGTGTATTGAGCAGGGAAAATGTACATCAGAACCCTTAAGTTGAAGGTTGAAATCGGAGTTCTCTGCCTGTGGTCTTCGGCATGTGATTGCATTCTTCTGTGTTGTAGTTTCCTGTCTGGAAACTCAGGATTAATAATACCTCTTGGTAGATGTGGTGCTTAGGGACATGGTGTAGTGGTGGACCTGGCAGTGATGGGTTCATGGTTGACTTAATGATCTGAGAGGGCTTTTCCAGTCTTAATGATTCTGCATTTATTTCCTTATGTGAAGGAAACAGAATTAATTCATTACTGTTGTTGTCTCAACATAATCTGTAAGAATTAAGAGCTGTTACAGTCAGGAATTCTTCCAAGTGACCGTAAAGGTTTGACAAACAAGACACAGTAAGTTACAATTAATGGTTAAACTCTTCCCATAGCAGCTCATGCCAATACTCTGATTGCTTCTGTTGAGTTGCAGGCTGATTAGAGCCTAAAATTAGGTTTGCTGAAGAGCAAGAAGAGTTTACATGATGGGTAGTCATTACCATCAGCTAAATAAGTTTTTTATTTAAATTAAAATTGTTCAGTAATACGTGGTGTGGGGGGGGTTGGAACTAGGTGATCTTGAAGTCCCTGCCCAACTTGACACCTTCGTTGACCAACCCAAGATGACAAAATTCTCAGAAATAGATTTGCTGGCATGGCAGTTGTGTTCAATGATTATTAGCTGCATGTGGTTTTTTAAAAATTCTTTTTAATGCGTATTTCTCCAGACTCAGAAAATAACTCAGCTCTTTGAAATTTGGATTTCAGCCTCTTTGCTCAAAAGCTGTGAATGTGCTAACATACATTTACTGGATGTAAGAAGCTGACTAAGTAGAAATGCAGTGTACAGTAGGTAAGCAAGGTGATACTGTCTTTTCTTGCTCTATTTAAGCTGAGATTTAAAGTGGTAAATGAGTGAATTGTTTTTTAAGAATTTGTAGTTTTGCCACCCATTTCGAGGTTGTTAAGGGAGGAAAGGTTGTTCTCATTTTTGCTGAAAAATGGACATGAGAGGAGCAGAATTTTCCACTCCCTGGCTTGCTGAGTCATGCCTGGGTTAAACTTGGTGTCCCTCTTGTCAGTAAAATGAGGGTAATGCATGGAGTTGTTCATAGGTTCAGAAATTCTTCAGTGATTCTAAGCTCCTATGAAAACAAGAGATGGAAACTTCTGTCATAATTTGTGCCAGTGTTGTTAACTTATAGAACCAAAACTTTGCAATGAGTTTGCACCTACATAGCAGCTGAAGACCCTCCCTGTTTTTTGTCCTTTCTTTCAACCTTCTACTTAACCACAGCACACATCAAAGTATTACCAAAAACTGAGTGTAAGAATTAATATTTGACGAGCATTATCCATAGATGACTTCATGTTTATTCCAGTCTTCCTTATTTTGAGGTTCTGAAATGCTTTCGTAACTTTTTCCATTCACATCCCTGCCTTGAATTGAAGCCATGTTGAAAATGATTTTGCATTCTCTAACAAAAACTTCCAAAATTTACATCCAGCTCCAGCAACACTTTACTGCTATAGCCCTTTTTTTTTCCTAATCTGCGGAAAGGAGCAAATGAAAATAAATAGAAGCTGGCATGTTTCTTCTTGTGCAGTTTTATTGGTGTGCATGTTTGTTCATTTGTCTCTTCACTTGTAGAATTCCATGATCTTACAAAGTGGTTTGCGGTTTGGTCTGAATTGGTGAGACTTTCCTATTTTTCACATTTCAACCATTTCTGACATTTTCATGTGATAGAAACAATGCAGCAGAGGAGCCACTGTTCTTTTGAAAATAGCCATTAGACACATTGATGCCATCTCACTGCTTTGAGAAGATTGGAGGAGTATCTTGATGGATTTTTGAGCATACTTTAATGAAGACTTTTAGAGGACCATTCATATGTATTTCCATGCCCAATTGTCCAAAGCTTGCTGTAACAAAATGACAGATATATCCCAAGGTAGATTTTATGCACGGGTCTGATTAGGATGCCTACAGCTCTTGCTGATTTTTATGTGGAATATTTGGGTTGCCACTTTCAAGAGTTTACCCCTTACCTACACTCACCCATTATGTTGTTTTCATGCTTTGACTTAAAATGGGGGAGAATTTGGCTGTACCCTAAGCATGGGACTGAGCAGCAGCACGTGGAACAGGGTTTGATCAGACCTGTGACTGCTGGAACGTGGATTTCAGTGTGGTGGCGCAGCCACAGCTGTACTTCCTTTTAAAAGCAGCATTCTGTGCTGTACACGCTGTAACAACAATAATACTCTGAAGCAAGAGGTCACATTGATCCACGCTGGAGTTCATGGGTCCTCAGACTTCAGATGAGGTCAGTAATGAACTGAAACAACCTTTCCAGCATTTGCTTTTCCTAGTAATGGTGCCAGTGGAGGAGCTGGGAACGGCCTCCTGGAGTTTTCAGGGAAACTCATTGTTCACATAAAGCCTGAGAAGGAATTTCCCTTCCTTCTTGGCCTGCTAGGTATGCAGTGAACCATACAGTTTGCTTTAGCTACATACCATCTGCATTTTTTTTTTTTTTGTTTTGTTCACTGGCTTTCCACCCTCCAGAGTACCACCGCGTTGTTGTATAGTCCACCTTTCTCAGCAGCCTGGGGTTTGCTGCTGGTGTTATGCAAGTTGTTGGCCATGGAAAAAATGGAAATAGGTGTAAATTTCACCTGTATTGTGCCTTCAGGGGAATGGGCACAAGTGCTTCAGTTGTTCTGGGGCTGCAGTTTGCCTGGGGCACGTGTGGTTATGTATTTTGTCCTGGTGGGCCTCTATGTGCTGCAGCCCGCACTCCCAGCACACAGAGGAGGGTGTCACTCTCCTGAGGATGAAGGTGGTTTCTTGCTTGTCCCTCTAAAGAAGATCTAAAGCTGTTGCACTGCAAGTACAACCCCAGGATGCCAGAAACCCTCTGCTGTTGGAGCTGGAGCGCTCTGGTATGCGCGGTCAGGCCGGTGACATCCGTGTGCAGACCTTGGGGTTGGTGACACCGCGGTGGCCAAACGCCAGCGCAGCCGTGGTGTTGACTCTGCTGGTGGAGGCTTTGTGCAAAGACACGAACTGCTGTGTACAAGCCCTCAAGGCTCAGGTGCTGCCTTAGAGGGACAAGGGCCACGTTGCTCTGGGATCCAGGCTGGATCCGTGCCCCTCGGAAATACCGTGGCCAAGGCAATAAAACCACCCAAAGATGCCGGGAGCTGGCTTTGCAAAGCATGGTATTGTTATTGATGGTTTTTCATTAACTAGGTTACTCCAGCTTCCTGTTACCAGACATATTTGAGAGTTGACTGTGCTGTATTGTATCAGAGTTCCTTTCTCCTGCTTCATGGTCCAGAAGTTCGGCTTTTCTTTTGAGATAGCGTTAAACTGTTTATTCAGTATCCCTTGTGATCCAAAGATGGCCACATTGTTTTGAGACCCAAATCTTCAGTATCACTGTGGTCATTGTATGAGCTTCTTCAAAGCTGGGTGAGATTGAACAATTGGTTAATGTTCAGTGAGCAAAATTTCTTTTTTCTGTACAGAACTTGGATCCAGCAGCAATGTGATAATAGGGCTGCATGACCACATTTAGTAAAATAGTCTCCTACCAAGGGTTCTTGCTGTTAAATAAATCAAAGCATGCTATTTCACTGGGTGACTTGTGGAAAATGAAGCAAAAGTTTTATAATTTAAGCCTCTGCAAATGCTAAATAGCTCATCACAATAAAATCGTTCACATCTCCTTGCATAAATTGTTTATATGCTGCTAATCCTTTTTTACAATGAAAAGAGCATCAGGGGGCTTTTAGGATGGGTAATTTGTATAATCTTGCAGTTACTTATGCATTTGACTTCCATGGTTTGGCTGACACACCTACTGACAGTTTTTAGTTCTGAAGCTCCTACCTGAGCCCGTTGGGAGTTTCTTGTGTGGAATACTTCTCAAATCTCCTGTTACAGCTGCAGAATAACCTGGATTACACTGACTCTGCAAAGGAAAGACATTACACAAAATGCATTTTGTTGCCAGTCTTTCCAGAGTGAAATTTCATCCTTCTTGCGGTACTTTTGTCCCCAATATTCTGCTAATGATCCTTTTCCTTTTCACTTGCACACCATGTCCTAAATCTTCGTTCTTGAATGCTTGCATGTTGAAACCTGGGAGAGACCTTCTGTAACCTTAACCTTTACTTGCCATGGAGAGCAGCCAACACATACCAAAGCACTGGTGGAGAGTTCGGGATGCGATGGCCAACGCACGCTCGCTGTACTGGGAGTGAAATCCCTGGGCTTGGCTGGAAGAATTTAACCCAAGAGCTCCAGATCCGTGTCATTTCTTGTGGAGGAGGACGTGAAAGGAGACTGGTTCTCAAAGGATTAAGTTCTCAAGGTTTTAGGAGACATAAAGCAGATTGGTTCACGTGTGCAGTGCTGTGATCTTTAACACGTTACTTGTATGTGCGTGGGCTGCGGGAGGCTCGAGGAAAGGCTGAGCTGAAGTGGGGTGAAAACAGAATTAGGGCTGACCTAAAGTCTGCACTCAAACTCTGGGGAATAGAACGATGAACTGAGAGCAGCATAGTTGGGTGGAAGTACATGGTCAAATTTTCCTTCCAGCCCTCAACTCTGGATAGTAAATAAGAACATACTGTCTCATTTGGTGACCTTTCTTCAGTCGTACTTGTCTGGTTGCTCCATATCCCTGCTCTTTCCAAAGAGGAACTCAGAAGGAAATAAACAAGGTGTCACTCACTGTGCCAGAGTGAATTTGCTTATGGACACGTGAGCGTGAACGGTGTTATGAAATGGAACAAGTCGGCTGTAGGGAATTTTCAGATCCCAAGATGAAAATAATTTCGGAGAAGTATAGACAAGTTTGAAGCATTACCAGTAGAAGTGAAAGTTGGTAGACCTTTCTTTTTTCTTTTTTTTCTTTTTTTTTTCTGCTACCCAATTCCCTACCCTTTGGCAGCACGCAGCAGACAAGGGTTTTGTTTTGGTTTGGTTTTTTTCTCCATGAGAATCAAAAAGCATGAACAAGCCTGCATGGATTTTTATAACATGATACTCACATCATGGGATCACAGAATAATTTAAGTTGGAAGGGACTTCATGAGGTCTCCAGTCCAACCTCCTACTCAGAGCAGGATAAGCCTTCTCTGGCATTTACCTGGTAATGTTGCTGCAAATGAAATTCTGGAAGTAGTTGTGATTGTTTAGTCATTGTAGTGGAAGAATACATGGCACAATAAAGGCCACTGGTCAATGCTGTGGAAAGAAAATAATTTCCATAAAGCAGGTGTTTTTGGGAGATGCAGGCAACAATGATAAAGGGAAGATCAGACACAGAAATAATGAACTTATTTTAACTGATCATCCCTGTACTGATTTCCATCAATACCAGGAATGGGTTTAACTAATCCATTAAGTGATGTCAGTATTGGGGCCTTTTGCCCCATCTTTATCCTTAATCCAGGCTTGGACCCTGCTCTGGTGCAGGATTTGTGCAGTGGGATGAGTGCAGAGGCAGAGTTGGTGCAGAACTGGGAGGGTGTGAATGTCAGGAGGACATGTGAGTTCCCCTGTTCCAGCAGCAGAACTGTGTTTTGTACTGGACTCAACTGCACTGCTCTGGAATTGCTGGAAGAATTAGATATCTGATAAGTCCTTATCTAGCGAAGTGTTTTACACCTGTCAGTAATCCACATAAAAATAAGATCTTGTGCACCGATGCCTTAATTTTTAGCAACAGTTGCTTCTGAAATTCCTCTATGAACTGAAAGAACAACAATAAAACAATTATTGAAATATTATATGTCTTCTAAAAAACGGGATTTCCTGACTTTATAATTAGATGTAGTGGACTGACTTCAGAGTCTGAGTATTCCCAGTGAAGACTGGGGACCATTATTGCTGAATTGAAATGATATTTGAAGTGAAAATAATGTGTCACAAATGACGGACCTGGAAAGAAGTAGAAGGCTGATTTTTTCTGTGTAACTAAAGGAGGTAAGGAGAGAGCTAATTCCTGGGTGTCAGTTGAGGCCAGTGGAGGGACGTGGGTACATGTACTGAGGGAAAAATATTATATGACAAATCTTAGAAATATCCAGCACATTTGGAAGAAGAGGAGTTCAGATAAGGCCCTTTGAAAAGCAGGAAGCTGTGCTTGTTAAAATCAGTCCTTGCTTTGAGCTGCAGGTCTCGGCACTGCTCGGCACTATGGCTCGTCCAAGGAATATCTTGGCATGAGCTGGGCTTGACCAGGAAATGATTTTTTCTGGAGCTTAGTGTTGAGGGGAAGCAGCTTCGCTTCTCTTTGAAGGCACGTCTGAGGAAGGTGTATCACAAATGACTCTGCCTGAGCAAGTTGGTAAAAGTGTGTCTGGGTGACAATAAATGTTTTCAGCTTTGCCCTAAGCAGCCACTTCCTTTGAAGTTCCTGTAGTTCCATTATATGATGTTTGCAATGCTGGGAGAAGTATCTCAAACACAATTACGAGGCGACTTCCATGTTACAAAAAACTCCCAGAAGGTGAGAGAAAAACCTTTATAGAAAAATGAGGACCTTACTCCCCTGAGCGGATTTACAAGTTAAAAATCACATTTATCCCAGTGGGTTTGGTCTGTGTTTTCCTGTGCCACGTGTCATTTCCCAGTGTTAGTAAAACCTTTGTTCCTCCTAATTCAGGCTCACCCTGCAAAGGAATTTTACTTCTCTTTCCATCAACCCATCACGGGAGAGGAAAGAAAGAGAATATCGAAACTGAATTATGAATTAGTTTTCAGGGCAGACAGAGTTAAAAGGGAGCATCTGAGAGAATGTAAGGTTTTAATCCTACACTAATTGTAGTGGTAGTGAGTAAAAATGGGCTGCAGGGTAAAGGCTTTATTAAATAATATTCTTAGGTGTTGGTTTAAGTTGGGCCTCTAATGGGTAGGAAAACTGATGGAAGGATGAGCAGTACAGAAGAGATTTTGAGTCTTTCATATCCAGCAGAATTCGACAGGATCTGAGTAGCAGCTTTTTTCTTTACTTTTTTCCATTTAGTTGCATCTCTTTTTCTGGGAAATGTGTCCTGTCACGGAGTTTTATCTGCAGGACAATGTGCTTTACATCTACTTAAGGTTCCAGCATGCTGCACTTCAGATCTTCCATGAACAGGAGATTGCAGCAGCTGATATCTCTGTTATTTGGCACACAGACGCAGCAGGGATGGGGGGGTTGGATAAAGGCAGTGTGGAAGCAGGAACCTGTTTCTAACCTGTAACAGATACAGCCCCAGAATCAGTGTTTGGCAATGGCAGTGCAGCGTTGTTAACAAAATGTTCTTCAGTTAAAAGGCAAATATCCCTTCAGACCTCTGCTTCTGCCCTGGGAAACAGCTGTTGGCGTTAACAGAGGGGTGTTGGGGCACAGACACTTTATAGGAATCTTATGCAACCTCCAAGTAAATGTTCAAGCTGGGTGTAGCAGCCCTGACTGGATCAGGTGGGAGGCCAGGACTCGGGTGATGTGGAGCCTGCTTTTATCTCTGCTTTTATCTTGGAGAGTCACCCTGTTATTTCAGCACACCACTAACTTTCTCTGTGCATTAGCCTCCTGATTTTTGCAAAGTAAATCTAAAGGTTTCAGTCTGTCAGTTTGAGTGAGGAAAACCACGAGGATGGGAAAGGTGGATTTGGCTCATCTCTGTTGTCCATCAGTGCAAGGATAACGTGAAAGATCGCTCTCAGACGCAGCAGGTGCTGAGGAATCCACTGAATTCGTGTGGCTATTTGGGGTGGGAAAAAACCACAGGGGATTTTTTTTATTTTTTTTAATTTTGAAAAGTGAGATTTGCGAGAGGATTCACAGAATTAACTGAAGGGGTTCCTGTGGAGGGAGGTTTGGTGCAGCCATAGCTGTCAGCCGTGGGAATGCTAAATGAGAATTGCAGGTAGGTAGGTGGATAAACAGGGACAGGAGCTGTAATTACTGCCTGCTGTTTGGAAAGCACCCTGGTGCTCTCCAGGCCTCCCAGTGCAGCCCTGCGTTGCCAACCCACTGCAGAGGAGCCACAGCTGGGTGCCAGCGATTCATATCCATTTTGTGGAGTGGCTTTGAGATCTGCAGATGATAGAGCTGCTGAGTGTTGTTATGAATGATTCAGAGCTTCTGGCTCCTGTTGCCATACATGGATCATCAGGCTGTCTTTCTCTGCCATTTTAAAATAATTGTCTGAATGACCTGAATATCTTCGAAGTAGCTTGAATTTGCGCTCAGGCGCTGGCTTTAGAACCGAAGTCTTTCATCTGATACACTTAATGTTAATTTTGCTTCTTTAATGGGATTCTCTTTACCCAGATTTGCATGATTCAGCTTGCAGTCTCTTGGAGGTGATGTTCTCTCTCCCAGTGATAAATTTGCCCGAGCATCTCCCAGGATGTGTTGGGAGACACGTAGGTAGCTGTGTGTGTGCCATCCGCTTCCACGGGCACACCAACAATGAGGGGTTTGTTCGCTTGTAGCCTGAACAATACTTGGGAAAAGCTCGTGTCCCGCCTGGCTGTCACTTCTGTTGTTGTACTTTGCTCTTGGTGACATCATTTGGTGGCAGCTAAATGAAGTTTATTAATTGTTGGATGCTCTTTGACCGAGGATGTTGACTTTCCCTGGCAGCCAGGCAGGTTTTTCAGAAGACGCTGCTAATCTACCATAATACAGTAATTCAGTTACGAGCGTTGGTGAGAGTGGAGTGGGTCTGTTTTTGTAGATGGGAGATAAATAAAAAGAGAACTGAAAAGCTGGAGAGGGACTTCTGACAAGGGCATGTACTGAACGGGGGAATGGCTTTAAACTGACAGAGGGCAGGGTTAGATTAGCTATTACGAAGAAATTCTTCACTGTGAGGCTGGTAAGGCCCTGGCACAGGTTGCCTAGAGAAGCTGTGGCTGTCCCATCTCTGGAAGTGTTCCAAGTAAGGCTGGACAGGGCTTGGAGCAGCCTGGGATAGTGGAAGGTGTCTCCACCCATGGCAGGGGGCTGGAATGAGGTGAGCTTTAAGGTCCCTTCCAATCCGAACCATCCTGTGATAGTCTGAATTGTTTCTACATTTCTGATTCTGGACCTGCAGAAGAGAGCTCAGAGAGAACAAAACTGTCTGCTGCGTTCCCAGTGAACGGGGTGCCTCAGAGGCCAGGCCTGGCATGGGGGGCATGGACAGACTGCAGAGGGCACGGCCAGACTGGTGCTGCTGCCCTGAGACACGCGCCACTGTTGAGGGCTTGCATTACTTCCGCAGAAGGTGATCCCTGTGGTCTCCCCAGTTTCTTCAGAAAGCTGTTCATGTACATGTGGTTGTCTGCTGAGGAGGAGAGTAGCAAGGTCAGCGAGGTTGAGGAAATGCTGGTGCCCATTCTCCTTAGCCTGAGAACAAGGCTGAGTGGCCGGGGAGTTTCCAGATAAGGTACATCAAATGCAGCCGTGCTGCAGAGGCCAGAGCAATGTCATGAGTTTCAGCTCTGCTCATTAATAGCCACATCCTTGTGACTGTCCATGAGATCCATCCTCTTCACAGTCAGCTTTTCCATGAAAGGGGGCTCAGCTCTTGATGCTGTGCTAGAGAAAAACAGCCTCATCTTCCTCCCAATACTTCCTTCCCTGACTGTGTCCTCTCCAGAAATGTTAATGTGAGGCAGTAAGGATAATGTGTGTGACATTGAGGTGGAGACTTTGTCGTGAAAAATACAGTCCAGAGCTAGCAGTGCACTTTGAACATCTTGCCCTGAACCACAAATCATTCCTTCTTCCTCATAAAAATCCTTTTATTAACGTAAAAGGGTATCGCGTGATGAAATCCACGTCTGCTCTTTAGGTTATTGTGTTTGCTTTCAAATTAATTCTTTTAAGAGGGAAATGGATCAGGTACTTTCACATTGCCCAAAGTTCTTGGTCCATCTCTGTGTTCTGGGCCAGTGCTGCAAAATTTAGTTTACAAATTGAGGATGAAAATAACATTCTTACTTCTGATTTTCCATTTAAATAAGTATTTATGCCACAAATCATTATCTAAAAGTTCCCTTTTTTCTTTTTTTTTTTACAGTAGCTTAAAGCAGCATTTGAGAATTTGGTATCACTGTAACTCATCTGACAGGGCTGTGACGTTCCTGGCTTCCCTTCTGAGAGGAGAAACATCCCAAATAACTGCCTGGAATAAGTCAGATGAATCATGTCATGCAAATGACAGTTTCTTTGCACTGACTTTAAAGGAGTTCCCTGTGACTAACCCAGATATCAACATCTGTGCTGCAGGTATATTAATAGAAGTGAGAATAATCCCACTCATTAAGTATTTTCCATGCTTTCTGTTGGGATGCAGTGTATTGAGTGGTTCATTAGGAGGAAAATCTGAACCAGAAATCCAACGATTTTCATTTGTAGATGATCCACTATTTTCAACCCCCACAAAGTTTTGCAGTGAGGTTTGTAGTTCCGCTGAGGAATTTACCTGTCTGTTGGAGTACTTGCAGTTTTCATTTAAAAGGAGTCAAGACTCCTTGATATATTCCTACTTGGAAGAGGTTCAGCATCATCCACCACTAGAGAGAGGGATGATTAGAAGGAGCTGCATCTAAAGGGGACTAGAAAAATTCAGATGAGATTATTGCATCCTTATGTTTGAAATTGAATTCTCTCGAGTTGCTTGTCCATCGAAATTAAAGGCCTTGCTGGCATATTTCAGCAGGATGCTACAGCCACGTGTTGTTGTCTACAGACCTGCTGGCAGACCCTGCAGACATCGACACAGAAATGTTCTCTGGTGTGTTTTGAGGAGTATTTGCCCAGCAGGTCCATACTGTGTAAACAGGAGCATGTAAATACACAGAATAATGCCAAACTGGTGGATCAGGGAGAGCAGAATTCCTGAAGAGTGCAGGATGGAGGGTGCTATGGCAAAGCTTTCTTGTGCTGCCTCAGCAGTGCATTTTGGTCTTTCACTGAGGGGGATGATGGTGAGGGCACTTTGGTCACTTCAGCACTAAATCCTACAGAAGGAAAACACGGGGGGGTATTTTTGCTGCAGTTCTGGGGCTGAGCTGTTCTTGTTTGGAAGAAGGAAGGTGGTATTTTTTCTTCCACCCAGACAAGAAGCACTCTGTACCGTTGCCCTTGGGGGTCTATCAACAACATCCCTCTCCTCCTCCGGCTTAAATTGACGGGGTTTTTTGTTTGGTTTTATTTTTTTTTCCCCATTGACACGAGTGCCCATTCCAAAGACTGAGTCAGATGCTGAAGTGCTCATAGTAAATTGTTAATCCCTGTCTATTGAAGCTGCCCACGGAGGGAATGTGGGGTGCAATGCCATGACAAGTACCAGCTCCGAGCGCCCGCGATCGTTCCGACGGCGCTGAACCGACTTGTTCTTCTTTGAGGGAATGTTGCTTGCTTGGTTGGAATGTTGGTACATGCTTGTGCTAATGCACTTTCTAAGTGGGTTGAGTTAAATTAAGGAACTGGCAGCGAGAGCAAGCCAGAAGCCTTAAGGAAGTGGCGCTGCCAGGCTCTGGCATCCCTGCCAAGGCCAGTGCACCAGGGCACATCTAGGTACGCTCCAAAACGTGTCCTGCACAAGAGGTGACTTGCTCGTGAGGCTGTGACTCAGTGTCATGGGCTGCTGTGTGTTTGCTTATCTGCCGTGGAGGTCTCTGGGGTGGGAAGTGCCTGACACTTCTGGAAAAGTCACATCTCAACGTGGGATGCTGTGGGTTGGCTACGTTTTCCCCTGTTGTTTGGTGGTGCCGTGAATGTCTCCCTCCCATCAGTTCGTGCCATGATGTGTTGGAGAGGCTGTGGAGGGCGTTTGGTCTGTTGAGCCCTCAGGGATGTGCAGGGAGCAGAGCATTACTCAGCTCACAGTGAAATGTGGCGTTGTGCATCCAAAAGCTCAACTCTCACCCTCCTTTGCCATTTTCCTCTTGTCTCAGCTCCCTCTGGCATTCAGATACTCTCCCAAGACATGAAGAGATTTACCAAGCCCACACCAAGATGAGAGCTGGAAGTGCTGGAGCTCAGCTCTCCGTGGCAGTCCCTCCCTCAGCTCGCTGGCAGACACTGCCTTCCCATGCAGGCACATTTTTCCATGCCATTGTCTGCCTGTCCCGGTTCTTTGGCTCCTGAGATATCATTTTACCTGTACTTTTCCATCCCAGGAGAGGATAAGCATGGTGTGATGCAGAGCAGACTTGTGATTTCACTAAGATGCCAAGAGTTTCATACGTGCCATCTAGTGGTATGAGCTTGAAGCACTCAAAATAAAGGAAATCCCCCCAAAAATCCACCCTCCTCCAAATGCTCATTATTTCTGAAGTGTTCCTGTGTTTGGGGCAGAAAATGAGTGTTTATGGCCCCTGCTACCCTGTCGGAGTTTCTGAGTGCTGGGGAACTGAGCTGTTCAAGGATTTCTTAATCAGAAGAAGGAACAGGGAGTTTTTCAGTCTGTTATTTAAAGCATATGTTCAGAGATGTGTACCTTCATACCAAGAAAACACAGTTCATGCTGCTGTTGCTTCCTACTGGAGGAGCTGAATCAACTTCGCAAACAAAATAAATCTTAAATTAAAATACCCTTTATTAGGGAGGAGGGGAGGGTTAGAGTAATGTGCTTGTCTGTATCCATGCAACAATTCATTATCAGTGCTCTGTCATGAGATGCCCTGTGTTTGTGGATCAGTACTAGGACTTATTCCACCCCAGCTCATAACCTGAAGTACTTCCAGCTTCCTCCCTGCTAAAGAACAGAGCACCAAAATTGCAACAGGCTTGAAAAAAAAAAAAAAAACAAACAAAAAATTTTCTAAAATCCTACATTCATCACCAAGATAAGAATAGGCTTACAGTGAGGAGTGTTAAAAGGCATGAGGTTTGTACCACAATTTTGGCATGTTCATGCAGTGAATTACAGCTTGAATTAAATCTGTCTTGGGTGTTTGTCTTTGCTGTTATCTGCAGTTCAGGCTCTGGCACAGAATTAAAGTTGCTCAGGTTGATGTTTATGTGTGCTTGCTGTTCCCAGGATTTTTACCTAGAGGTCATCGTGTCCTTTTCTCTCATTACTGAGGAACTTGCTCGCTGTTTGCATTGGATTATGTGATCCATCTGTTGTAGCTACCAGAGTAAGTCGGGAGAGCAATTCCATCCTGCCTTGCCTGCCCCTCACGTCATCCTTTCCATGCCAGGGTCAGAATTCAGCCATTCCTCTCAGCTTCTACAGCTCCAGAATGTATTTGTGAACATGGCTTGTGCGCAGGCCCATGAAATGAAATCTAAAAAATCGCCAACCCTGAAACTACAGATGTCAAATAATACAGCAGGCACCTGTAGAATGAATAAGAAGAGTTAAGCATCTCTGAATTGCTAGCAAGTGAAGTGGGAAGACAAAGGTATGGCAGTATTAAATGGTGTCCTGACTCTTGGGATCTGCTTAAACAGCTTGGATAAAACACGGAAAGAGAATTAAGAAAAGAAATTAAAACCTAGACTTCCAAATGCCCTGAGAAGTCCTTTTCTCTGTAGGGTAAGGGTTAAACTGTGCTTGCATATCATCCCATTTTGAATCTTTTATGTGATTTGGGAGCAGTGGTGTGTTTCAGAAGTAGGGGTGCGAGGTCACTACTCTGCTCATAAATGTGTAGTGTCAAAATGACAGCACAGTGCCAGGCTGTGGGCACAGCAGGAGAAAGCAATACAAGTGTCCCACTATTCATGAAAGAGACTTTGCAATGGGAGGATCTCTTTCCCAAAGAAAACGTTAGTGTTGTGCTTGTGCTAAACCTCAGCCCTGGGTTGTGAACCCTTGTGAAAAGTTGGGCCAAGTTATCTGCAAGGTCAGTCATGTAATAATTTAATTTGAGCAAGAGGAGGTTTAGTTTTGATCTGGTTTAGTCCTTGAGCTGCCTCTGCATGGTAACACAAATTGGGACGTGGCCGCGGGGAAAAAGCCTTGGTGCTGTCAATGAATTGCTGTGCAAAGTGCATGTGCTAACCCAGTGGAGACTGAGTTATTTATTTATTTGGATGTAGACACCTACCTGGCACTGGAGTGGGTGTTCCTGTCTCCCTGGCTGTGTCTGTGCTGCCTGTACCGCTCGGGGAGCTGTGCTGTCCTCCCAGCCCATGTCAGGCGTAGATGTGTTCTGCCCAAGCAGGACTCTCTGCAGCAACACAGTGTGGAGACCACCATAAGATCTTAATCATAACCTGTCATTTCTGTCAAGTGGGGTTTTTTTTTGGTGGTTTGTTGGGTTTTGGTGGTATCTTTTGTTTTAAAGGTCCTGATGCTTATTACCAATTCAGTGGTTTTATTATGAGTACAGGAGCTTCAGTTTTGAGACCTGGTCACATACCCAGTTTTTTGCTCCTGATGACAATTTGAAATTGGAGTGATTTGACTCCTTGGTGGTGTTGGGAAGTGTGGATTCTGCTGGAGCAGTGCCAGAAGCCTGCATGGGGATGTGGGAACCAAACCTGAGATGGCCTGACCTGTGCTGCATCCTCAGGGTTTTTGGGAGTGAGCCATCCCTGCAAGCACCCTGGGCTGTGCTCCCTCCTAACAGGCCACAGGGATTAAATAATATTCTAACACATTTATGCTGCAGCCCAGGGTTCAGAAAGCTGTGTTATTTATTAGTCAGAGTGGACGTACCTGGCAGGAGATATTTGTTTGTACTAGTGGGAAGCAGCATTTGACTTTATGACGGCAATGCCGGTCTTTTATTAGTAAAACTTTAATGTGTAACAGAATAATTCCGTTGCACCTACTACTATACTGGCATGATTTTGTACAAAATAAGTTTCTGTTTCCTTGAAGGCCTTATATAAGGCTTAAAACTGGGAATGAATCCAGCGTGTTCGATCACAATAAAGGAGCTGCTTCAGAACAGGCTCTTCTTTGGGAATAGCCGTAAACACGTTTATATATAGGCACTGCTATTATACACAAAACTTGCTGAAGAAACGTTTCTTGAGATCCCGTGGTTTTACTGTGTGCCATGGAGACTCTGCTCAGGCTAAACCTGTTGTAGGAATTTGGGGGAAGATCTAAAACACAAGATCATCTCTCAAATCTGTGTCTGCTGACAGGGCTGGGTGTTGAATGGCTCTTTGCTGTAAAAAGCATTTGCTAAAAAGGCTCGGAAACTTCGGCTGGCATCCTACATATGCAAATGCAGGTGCTGTCCATGTTATATTTGGATTTCAGGGTTTTTCAGATCCATTTCAAGGCGATGGGTAGCAGCCTTATGTGGTTTGATGGCTTGCTTTCATCACCCATCCTGAATTATTATACATGAGATCCACCAGCCCCCTCGAAGCCACAGTGCCTGCAGCTGAGCATCAGCACGGTTGGGAACAATAAGGGGCTGGCGTTTGGGAGTTTCTTTCCCTTCTAATTGGGCAGGACCCAAAATTACTCCCTTGCACAGCTCACCCATCAGGCTCCTGTCTTCAACAGGTACATTTCCATCTGAGCAGCGTGAGGATGTGAGATTTGGGAAGATCTGTGACCCATTTGCATTCCGCATCGTTGGCTGTGTGCTCCGGTAGAGTTTTGGAGAGGTCCAGGACAGAACGTGGAAAGACTTCTGCCTTTGTGATTGATTTTTAAGGATAATTTGCCATTTTGTTCCTCGCCTCCTTCCTAATGAGCTGAATTGTTAAAATATGTTAATGTAAGGAGACACACGAGGAAGGGTGAAGCAATATACTGACATGTTGGATAATTAGATCATCTCCTGCGCAGGAAAAAAGTCAAGTACGAAACAGGAACAAGAAACGCTTCCCTCCCCCCCCACCCCGTAGAGGCACCAGGTCTGGCTCTTTCTGCATGCAGAAGCAGGTTAGACAATTAGATCTTTAGTATTAATTAATTTTTGTGAAATTCCTGAAGATTCAAAGCGGCATTTGTAGTAACTGACTGGTATTTGTCGGTGGTTTTTTGGGGGAGAAGTTGGGAGCCTTGTTTCAGAGGGCTGGATTTGTGTGCTGCGTAATGCGTGATGAAACAAAAACTGTCTGTTGCTGGGACTGAATTTGTGCATGTTGTAAGTGGTTAATAGGTCTTCTCAGGAAAATACTTGTGAATTTTGTCCTGAATAGGCATTAGATCAAGGGAATTTTGTAAAGAGGCACGGGACATTGTGGCTGCCTTCCTGCCAGTATTTGGTGTTTTGGCAAAGCTGTGCTTCGTATTTCTAATAAGACTTATTTCTTTGAAACAATAATTCATTAATATTCACTAAGATCTCAGCTCAGTGTGAGCTGATGCCTGCAGCGAGAGCTGTGACAGTACTCCACCTTTACTCACAGGAGTAAGCCCTCTCCATGGGTTAAGTTCACTTGTTTGATAAACATAACACTTTGCTTTTGTTCTCTTAATCACTTCCTTCGAAGAGTTAACTTCCTAAGCAGCCACAGATTAGTTCTCTCAGTTGTTTTAATTATTTTTCTTGTCACGCACAGTGAAGGTCTCGTGTTTGTGAAATGTCTTCTTTTATTTTTGTCCCCCCTTCCATGGCAGCCTCAGTGATGCTGGCACTGAGAACCCAGCTGAAACACGCTCTCCCCGCACTCCTGGCATTCATTTTCATCTTTATTTTAAACCAAATTTCACTTTTTTTTTTTTGAATGGGAGTGCTACAGGACGTAACACTTGCCTTTCAGGGTGATCCGAGCGCTCCAGAATGTTGCATTCCCGTAAGGGGTACGCCAGAGGCTGTAGCAGAGGCTTCCACGTGCTCGCTGCTGAGTAATTTCCTTTTGTATTGCTGACAGGTGACTCAAAGCAGGAGGGAGCAGATGGCCACGTCGTTAGCTGGTGGCCACAGCCTTCCCAGATGAGTTTTGGAATTCCCATCAAAGTCGGGATTAGGCTCAGGATATGCCGGTGGCACAGAGGCACCCCAGGGGAGCGTGGAAGAAGAGGAAACCATTCATAGCGACTCATCTCGTGGTTGGGTGAGTCAGGGGTCTGCTGTTGGTGGTCACAAAGGCACGTGGCTGACGACACCGCCTTTGTGTGCTCTGCAGGATGCAGACTGTCTCCAAAAATTAATTCTCCCCGCTTGATTTGTCCAGTGAGTTATTTCCAGAAAGGAGTTACTGTATTTTCTGGAATGAGTGTTGTGAAATTCTTTCTCTTTCTCTTTTTTTTTTTTTTTTTTTTTNTTTTTAATACATTGGGCAAGTTTTCAGCTGGTGATTTATCAACAAAGTATTTTACAGGATCGTAGTTAAGGGCTCATCTTAAAAAAAAATTGCACCCTGTGCAATAGGGAAAGTAAAAGCATCTCAGTTTCCAAGTGATGAAGGAATAACCGAAAGAGCTGGTTCTTGGAATAGTAGCTCCATTGGCACTCGCTGGTGATTTCCTGTGCATTTGCTGCAAGAATCGCTCTGTGATGTGAGTAGGTGGAACTAAAGGGTTATTACGAAACCAATTTTCAACCAGACGTTTTGAGTCATGGATGGGGAAGAGGGATAGCAGCTCCGGAGCTCTCTCTTTGTTCAGGCACTGCTCCTGAAATGCACACCCGGGATATTCCTGTGCCTGCACGGAACGAGGCACGCCAGGGGACAGGTGTGGGGTCATCACATGAAGTGCTCTCCTTTGTGCCACTCCATCCCAGGCATGGGAGATGGGAGCGTGGGCTGCGAGCCGGCACAGCCTGCGCAAGGTGCACACGGAGCAGTTTTCCCGGCTGCCTTTTCAATTGTAAGTATTTTCTCATGGCTTTTCCCAGACGTGGGAGACAAAATGGAGTTGCGTCAGGACGGATGCCTGTGCCAAAACGAGGTGGTGGTTTGGAGTGGTTTGGTTCTGTTCTGGAAGCAGATGGGCTGCCACTGGCAGGAGACAGTTGGCTTCTCCATCAGAAAAAAAAAAAAAAAGAAAAGAAATGAAGGGGTGTTTAAGGGAATTGGTCTGGCTCCTAAACCGAAGGAATTGTTGACCCACTGACTCAGTTCTGAAGCATTAGGGAAGCAGTCTTCCTGTGGTTTCTTTTGTTGGTGGCAGATTCAGAGTCCGGCTGTGAGCATTCGGGCGTGAGCAGCAGAGGAGAGGCAGTTCTGGTACCTGCTGCTGTGGGATTTACTTGGTGCCAGGGAGGAGCTGAGGTGCTGACGGCTGAGTAACACCTGAACTTTATTTCTGATGCTTCTCCCGATAGTACATTGGTAAGTTTATGTGCTTATTTTCAGTGCTGAGATGGTATCTTGCTAAATGTGATTGAGAGAAAGCCCTTCAGCAGCTCTTTGAAGAGGTGCTTTCATTTTTTTTTTTTTTTTTCCCACTGGAGCTTTTGCAGAAGTCACTATCTGCTCTGCTACAGGTTAGGTGTCTGTGAATGAAGGGGAAACTTTCTTGATCAGGGTGACAGAAGGAGTTTGAAACTGCTTTTCCCTCCCACCTTTCACCTACAAACCTCTGCTGACATTGGTGCTGAGCAAAAGGGATGGGCCAGAGCTTCAGCTTTGGGATCACATCATCCCAGAGTCATGGCTAAGTTGTAATTTCCCTGTTACACTGAATGAACAAGGCTCTGGTCTTCTGGAATTTCACATGAAAATTAGATGTTCATCCCTGGAATTAAATCTAATGATACTTTCCCTAAAATATGCCTAGAATAGAAACGATGTTATTTTTAAGTGGATCTGTAAAATGCCAAGAAAAAAAGATATCAATTAGTGGTTTCTGAAAAAAAACCCGAAATCATTAACATACTATTGGCTGGGAGGAATCATGTTGGCTGACAGAGCTGGGTCTGGAAGTTGTGCTCCCTGGATCTGCTGTCGACTCTGTCGCTGCATTTGGGAGGAATTCTTTGGAGGGGGGAGCTTCTTGGGAAGTAGTTTATTTTTAGTTGTCGATGAAATGAGGGCAGTGATATTTAACTTTCCTTTGGTGCTTTACCAGCATTAAGACTGTGTTTTCCATTTAGTGAGGATGCTGATATGGGATACTGTAGCTCTTGGATTTCCAGAGCATCGTTCGGACTGCTGAGATTATTAGAAAATGGGAAAAGCAGAATAGTGATTATTGAATTCATCTCGCTCTGTTGACGTGTCTTCTCCAAACAACAGCTGTAGGAACTGCAGGTTCTCCACGAAGGGAGGGATCCACTGCTGCTGCTATTTCCCTAGATGGTGACACCAGGACACCTTCCCTTCCCAAACCCATTTGTGTTGGCACTTGAAGAGAGCACTCAGGGATATTTTTTCCCTTTTTTCCAAAACAGCTGCGGAGGAGGTTCTCCACACACCACACATCCCTGCGGAACAGCAAATAAACCCAGTGGTTTTATGAAAAAAACCAGAAAAAGGAAGGTTCAGCATTGTACTGGGTTTCCTTTCCCTTCCTTAAGTGCTTTCTTTGGATCTTGGGAGAAGAGCTCAAGAGCGGGGAGCAGTTGTACCAAAAGACGTGGGAGGCCAGGTCAGGGAAGAGTCACTTGGTTGTTATGTGGGTGTGAAAAGCCTATGAAAAGGAAAGGGTGGAGGAAAATATTTTACTTGAATTAAACAAATAAAGGAGGACATTATATGAATTAGATATTCAGAGATAGATTTTTTTGCCAAGTATTTTTGTGAATTAACTGCGTATCTCCTGAAAATCATTTATTTAACCGTAACCTTATCAGAATGTTCTCAGGAGGGATTTTTTTTTTCCAAAAGGAAAAAAAAAATCATTGTTTTCTTATCACTTCAGATGAAAAGAAAGGAAGTTGCAGATTTTTATTGCCGCTAAATTGTTAACTGTTAAACTTGTATTGAAGTAGCAGATCAGATTTCCTCAGGATCACAGTGGAGCAGTTCCATTTACTGAAAAATCCCAAGCAGGCTCTGTTTGAGGAGAAGGAGTCTTGGATCATGAGTTCACTGCTTTGTATCCACCTCTGGGACAGGGAAAGTGCTGCTCTTGAAAATCACGTGTTTTGGGAAACAGGCTTTTACCATCGATGCAGTTCACAGGGGTGGTTTGCACCCAAAAAATTGAATAAACATATTCTGAAACACGATTTTTTTTTTTTTTTACATAGAGTCATAGAATCACAGAATATACTGAGTTGGTCATGCATGCAGTATCTCTTTTTAGTGGCAGCTTTGACAATGTCACCTAATACGATTGAAAGAATCTAAATTGTATGTTGCAAAGGTGATTTTCCATGCCTTTGGTTGTTATCTTGAGCCAGTGGAGGCAGGTGGAACAGCACTCTGTGTCTGAAACAGTGTTGTTCATTGCAGTAGTTAATAAAAGTCTGGATTTCTTTTTAAAAAAACAGGCAAACTAGCAAAAGTTATCCACAAAACTTGCCTTTATCATAAATAATAGCTTTTGAAACACAAGCCATAAATTGCATGTAAGGAAAACATTTAACAGTCCAAAACTGGATGCAAAGGTGTGTAATGTGGTGTCTTGTACCAAGTTCTTGATGTTTTAGGTCTGGTTGAGTGTTTTGGTAGTGCTGATTTGTACTGATATCTGAGGGATTCCCATGTGGGAGTTCACAGGCTGTTGTTTGTTTTGTAAATTTTCAAGGTTTTTTTATGGCCTGTAGCTATCCAGAGTTTGCAGCTAAAGTTTGCATAGGAAATGGATGAGCTCAAAAATTGGACCGGGAAAAGAGGAGTGAGGAGTTTTCCTCTTCTGTCACTCTACTGGAATGGTAACACCAAAGTCTGAAAAAGAAGAGGTGATCGAGGCAAATAAAAAGCATGAGGTTTGAATGGAAGGCACTTTTATCAGTGCATTTTCAGGGTAGAGTTGTGTGTGATGGTCTCCGGTGTCTCATCCCTTTGCTTCCTTCTCACATCATAAACTGACACAGAATGGTTTGGGTGGGAAGGGATCTTACAGAACATCCAATTCTAACACACTGCCGTGGGCAGGGACATTTCCCACTGGACCAGGTTGCTCCAATCCCTGTCCAGTCTGCCCTGGGACATTTCCAGGGATGGGGCATCCAGAATTGGATTTATTTCTGCTTCCAAACTGGGACACCTCTAGGCAGTGCTGCCATGTCCTGCAGGGACTGCAGGTGTTCCCTGGTGCAGTAAATGGACATTAACAGGCAGTTTTCACTTCTCACCAAAGCTTGGGCACCTGAATTGTACCTTTAAGAACCCAAGTGGCTACAGAAATTCCCCACATGACCTGTTATTACAGGCTCAGGTGAGAGTGTTGCATGCAGTTTTATTGCCAAAACATGAGGTTGGCAGAAGTGAGTCATACCTGGGAAGATCTCAGCTTTGCTCTTTGATTTACTTTTATCCACCAAGTATAAAAATATTTCCAAGAATACAGGTAGGAATATGCTGTTCTCTTGTTAGGGCAGAGCTCTCACTGGCTCTTAGGTGTGTTTATATAGCTCGTAGGATGTATTTTTGAAGCTTTAGTATAAAGGGAGCTGTGTATACATTTTGTGTAATCTTCAGTGCAGTAGGCATGAGCAGTTCCTGGAGAAGGGACCAGAATATAGGGCCCTGCCCCTTCTCCTGGGAGTCTCTTTCTCATGGAGTCATACTTGCCCTCCAGGGCTTTCTCTTTATGGCTTTGTGAGTTTTGAATTCCTCTGTGAACTGGCCCAGCTCCAGCGACAGGGCAGAAAGCAGCCTCAGCCCAAGCTCTGCTTGAAGCCTGCTGGTTCAGGGGCTTTGCAGGAGGGAAAATGCCCAGCCCTGGGAGAAGTGCCCAGCCTCCCAGGTGGCAGTGGGATACTGTTTGAAGGTGACATTGTTGTCTTCTGTGGACATGGCTTTGGGTTGCAGTGGTTGTTGGACCTTGTTTTGGGGTTGGTGTTGCAGTGTGAGCAGAGGGTACCTGCTCTGTAGGTTTCACACGTGGCTTCAAGGTCAGCTCCTCCCATGGCCATCCCTGATGAACAAGTGGCCTTGGGGTGATCCAAACTGAGCAGCTCAATTTGCTGAGCTGGTTTGAAAAAGTGATTTCCCTCTTCCATTTCTTTTCTCTTGGGAAATTAGAGCTGCTCCATCCCGTTACCTGACTGCAGGGCTGCTGGTGCTGGTGGGGAGGTGGGAGGAATTCATGGCCAGAAGCAAAGGAGAAGGTGACACTGTCACTTACAGTGACAACTGCATGAAGTTCATCAGCATGTTCAGGAAACTTCACCTTCCCTGTCTGTTCAATACAGTGGAGCTCAAGGAAGAGCCAATTTAACCTTTTTCTCCAAAACAATCTGTTGAATACTCTTTCCTGTCTTCCTTTGGCATCTGGATTTTAGGTGTCTGCATTTAACTTAAGCATCTGTTCATAGCAGAAGTACCTAAGAAAAGTACTTAAGATAATACTGTGTAGTGCCAGAGAGGAGTCCATCCCTTGCTAAAATTTCTGGTTATTGGTCATAGAATCAAAGGATGGTTTGGATTGGGAGCAACCTTAAAGATACCTAATTCCAACCCTGCTGCCATGGGCAGGGACACCTTCTGCTATCCTGGGTTGCTCCAAGCCCCATCCAACCTGGGCTTGGACATTTACATGGATGGGGCAGCCACAGCTTGTCTGGGCAACCTGTGCCAGGGCCTCACCACCCTCACAGCCAAGAATTTCTTCCCAATATCCAACCTCAACCTTAAATCTTATTGTTATATATAAATATATAGAAATAAAGTTTATAGAGCCTGATAGTCTCCTGGCATTTATCAAACTGGCATTTCTTCAAACAGCGTCGCAAATTGTTCTTCTCTTCGTACTTCTCACAAAACTTCCCTTTGTCTGTTGTTCCACAAATCTCATCCTGTCGTAATCAGAGTCAGGGTAGAATTTCCATTGACCAGGGGAAAAAATAAAAAAAAAGCTCAAGTACCCCTAAATCCCTCTCTCTGCAGGAAGTTTGAGGGCAGCAATGGTTCGGGCAGTTGGCTTGCAGCAGGCACAGCACAGTTGGGAAGGATTATCTTTCTACATACCTCTGCTTTCTCTCTACTTTCTGGAGTTTTTTTCTCTTCTTCTGCCTTTTTTTCTCAGTTTTCGTGGTTGATTCTTACTGCTGTTGCTGTAATCCATTTTTCTCATGCACCCTCCTTCAAAACACCAGAGGTGCGCTCGTGCCGCGCGTCCTTCTGCGCCGTCTTCTTCCTGCACGTGTGCTTACCTAACAACTTGAAAATAGCAAACAAAGCACATGATCTGAGAAACAAGCTGGTATTTTTGCCCTAAGGGAAGATTTTCTCAGCGCACAAATCAAGAGTTAAATAGTTAAAAACGTTCAAAATGCTGTGTAATATAGATCCAGCCGCTCTGGGGCTCGCTCACACGTAGGAGCGAAGTTATTTGCATACATAAATGTTGACACGGTTGAGCTCTGTGTTATCAAATTCCACTGTCAAAAGCTGACCCCCGGGCGTTTTGCAAGGGAGATGATGATTGTCTCTTTAATGACATAAATTCTGTTGTGCCTGTTGAGGAGAATTCCCCACAACCCTGTCATTACTGAGCCCTCGCCAGTCACATCCCTACTGGCACGGCTTTGATAGGGAGTAGCTGCAGCACCCAGCTACAAGGGCCTCCTTTTAATTGAGCACTGTGATTATCACACACCAATCAGACCATTGAGTTGCTGCAGAAGTTGGCCAGCCTTGTGCTGAGAGCTTCCATGGAATTACAGAATCAGAGATGTTAGAGATGGAAAGTGCATTAGATCATCCAGGCCGTCGTCTTGCCAGTACATGTTTCCTGCTGCGTGGTTTTGGGTGGTTGTGGGTTTGGTTTTTTTTGTTTTTGTTGTTTTTTTTTTCCCCCTGCACTGTATGGCTAGAGATACTTTAAGAACTAGGCCTTGCACTTTGATCCTCTGGAATCTTTCCCACAAAGTTTGATGGCAAGATTTTTCTTTGTCTAATACGTGCCGTAAATTTTTCCGTTTCTTTATTTCATAATATTTCATATTATTTCAAGTCTACGTTCTCATCTTTCAGTAATTCTCTCTGGTGTTAACAGCCCGTAAATATGAGTGGCATAGTATTATGTGCTCTTGAATATTAAATGTATCACTTATCTTAAGTGCTGCGTGTTCAGATTTTCAGGATTTAGGAAAATTCTACTGGTTGAAGACAGGTTTTCAATTGAACTGCTAATAGTATAATTTCTCAGACGCATATTTTATTGTAGTGTAAGAGTGGTCTGTTCTGGTATCATTTGAGAAATTGTTGAAAATTATACGAAAAGGCCAATTTGAATTGGAAATGAAAATGTTTTTGTATGGAAGAGATAAAATTTAAGTGATTTTTAACTCCATTGTGGCATTTAAACTGTGAGGAAGCTATGTGTGCAGGCAAGTCTGCAGAGGGCATTGCAGGGAAACCAAAAAAGCTAGTTTTTTATTAGTGACAGAATTAGTGGAAGTTGCAGTCTAGTTACTGGAGTCTCCCCCAACCCCCCATCCCAGCTTTCCATTCAAGTTCTTCATAACTATTGTTCTTTTTATAGTTTTACTTGTTTCTGTGGGATTTGGGGTTTGCCTGTTTGTTGTTTCTTCCTCAGGGCTTGCTCTTCACTACCAGAAGCTTTGGATGCCTAGGGAGGGCCGTCTCGAAAGTTTTCCTTTGTCTTGACCACTTAGAGCTAGATCAGTATCCCCTTTTTCAAAAACAAACAAACAAACAAAAAAACCCCATTCAGTGGCTATAAAAAGAACAAATGGGCTGGGTTTTTTTTTACAGTCACCCCATGAGAGAAAGACGGGCTGGTTGGTGTGAGCTGGCGCAGGGCCATGCTGGCCTGAGCTAGTCCCTTCAGAGCTGCCCTCTGGTCATGGTCCAGCACCTTTACCCCAGAACTCTGCACGTTCCTGAAGCATTACCTCTGTTTTTCTTTCCAGAGTATCCCAGAGGTTGGGAGGGCTGTGTTGGAAGCCTGCAGAAACGGGGTTTTGGCAGGGCCGGGGGGTGTTGGGAGCCTGCTGGAGGCACAGCACGCGTGGATGTGGCAGAGGCACGGCCAGCACTGCCCGGTCCTTACTCCATCTATCCTCACTCTGTCCAAAGAAAGCATTTGGCTCATCCAGAAGGGATGGCAGGAAAGATTAGCAGTGATGTGGGTGGAGATTGATTTTATGAAGCCTCATGGGCAGGGGAAGCATGGAACAGTAAGCTGCCTTCCCTCAAACTCCGGGTAGCTGGATGGATGTGTGGCTTGGGATTGATGATAGAGGCACCTACAGGTGGGTCTTGGGAGGGAAAGTTCCTCTCCCTGAGTGTCCTGGAGGTGTTTGAGGCTCAGGTTGTGTAACTGAATGGGGAGATGAATGAGGAACGTGAAAATGGGTGGGTTATGGAGTGAGTAAGGGAAAGTGTGAGTGGGCGGGTAACGAGACTGGCAAGTGAGAGAGGAGGTGGGAGGGGGTGAGTGCATGGGGAGGGAGGCAGAAAAAAGTTGGAGTGGCATTGTGGGCTGGCTCTGTGAGGATACCTGAAAGACTGGGAGAGCAACCACTCTCCTGGAGACAGGCAGAGGGGATGGAGAGCTGCCACAGGGGATGTGGGGTGTGCAGGGCAGCACACAGACCCTGCTGGCCACTGCTGCTTCCCAGCTGGTTTGGATGGAACGTGATTTACTCTGCCTGAACTTCACTGTGTCTGGGCATGAAGTGAACAGTAGTCCTCACCCTGGTCAGCTGGTTGCATGCTGCTGCTGTTCCTACAGAAAGATGTCACACCATAATGATGCATTTGCAGGGTATTTTTGCCTCTAACAAAGTCACAGACAGAAACTTTTAGTCCATATGGTTTATTGCAGCTTGTATTGGGCATTCCCAGGAGCTGAAATGACCCCAGAGCTGCAGGGGGGAAGGAATTACCTGACTAATAAAAGGTGAGAAGGTGAAGGATGTGCTGGAATTACAAACGTGCAATACATAAAAACAGCTCCCAAACTTTAAATTCCTTTAATTTTACTGAAGGAGATGGGAAAGTAAAGTAACTTTAAATCATTACCAGACCTTGTCTGACAAGGCTTTTGTTAGGATATTTAACTGTAAGTGCTGTAAGGTTGGATGTAGCTCACTGTGACTAATCTGTACCTGTATTTATTAATTACTATGTTAGAGTTACAGCCCCAGTTATGACCTCTCTGTAGTCAGGTGCAGTCAGGCTGTTGTCCAAGGTAAGGTCTCTGCTGCCCTGTGAAGTCATATTAAGCTGTACACAGTACATTCTCAATATTTACTGTAATAGAGCAAGTCCCTTTGAAGCCCAAATAGAGGTGAGTGACTGCAGGAAGTGACAGGTCTTCTCTTAGCTGCCAGAAAGGTATTTACTAAGGAATAGCTTCATATGCAGTGTTCTGAAAACACCAGTTCCTGCAGGTTTTCATTGGTAGCCAGATAAGATGCCTCACCACCCTCAAAATAAAGAATTTCTCCCTAATACTGAATCTAATCCTGTCCTCTGTGAAGTCATGCCCTCTTGTCCAGTCACTTCAGGCCCTTGTCCCCAGTCCCTCTCCAGCTCTCTTGAAGACCCTTTGGGCATTGGAAGGAGCTCTAAGGTCTCCCTGGAGCCTTCTCCAGGCTGACCAGCCCCAACTCTCTGGCCTTTCCTTATGGCAGATGTGCTCCAGACCATTTCAGTGAAATCTTCCTCATCTTGAACACGGTCACCTGTTGCAAAGTAAATTTCGTATAAAGCTTGGAACTGCAGCCAAGACAGCTTGTACAGTAGTCAGTGTTTACTCATTTTTTTAATCCTAGACAAATCCAGAAACAATTTGCTGTACTTAAGCAGATGTTTCTTACCATTAAAACAGCCCAAATCTCGTGCTGATGTTCAAATGCTGTAGTAACTGTGCAGAATAAAATCCAGAGGAACGCTGGGGGTATGTTTAATAGAAGCCTGTTGGGTTGTAGATCTGTCAAACCCTCAAATTTGCATTCCTTACATAAGCAGAGATCCTGGTGGTGTTTACCCATGCTTTGGGAGCTGCAGGAACGGAACTGCTTTGTCAAATAACTCTGCTCCCAGTTGCCACCTGTGGGTCTGCAGGGACACAGTTAAAATATTTACAGTGGCAGGACTAACTAGAAGTTTGTTTATTGTTCTGCTTGATATTAAAACTTACCACGACAATCATAAGAGCAGCTTGAGACCTCAGTGGAAGTGTGGACAGTTTCTGAGTGCACACAGGAATGAGAACCTTTAAGTTTCCCTTCTGGCTAATTAATTTGGTTTTGTCAGTGACAGGGTTTTGCAGCATTTGCAATAAGCCTGCTTTGTCTTTGGCCATTTTTTTCCCCATATGGGTGTGTTCTTCCTTTTCATTAGGTTGTTTTTCTTTCCCTTTTTTTTTTTTTTTTCCCTAACACAGCCACTCCTTTTATTCTAAGAAAAAAAAACGAGCTGTTTGCTGAGGAGAAAAAAAACAAAGTTTCATAAACACTTCAGTTCTGATCCCTGTAATCCTTTATTACCTGTAGGGGCAGGTGCAGGAAGCTGCTACAGGAGTGGAGGTTCCTGACTTTTCCAAGGCTTTTCCCAACTCCCTTGGGTTACACAAGGAGTCAGTATATTGTAGCTGCTACAGTGGAAGTTGTGAACAACATGATCAAAGGTGCATTGATGAGAACTAAACCCTTTTGGCTTGGCTTGTTTCATTTTATTCTGCCCCAGAGAGTTCTGAGTCTTTCAACTCATATTTTAACCATCACACTGACACGAAGTTACAGGATCACAGGATGGCTTGGGTTGGAGGGGACCTCAAAGATCGTCTTGTTCCAACCCCCAGCCATGGACAAGGACACCTTCCACTATCCCAGGTTGTTCCAAGCCCCATCCAGCCTGTCCTTGAACACTTCAGGCATCTTCTCTGGGCAGCCTGTTCCAGTGCCTCACTACCTTTACAGTTAAAAATTTCTCACTAATATCAAATCTAACCCTGCCCTCTGCCAATGGAAAGCCATTCCCTGTGTCCTGTCACTCCATGTCCTTATCCAAAGTCCCTCTCCAGCTCTCTTAGAGCTCCTTTAGGTGGGAGAAGGCTGTTTCAAGGTCTCCCTGAAGTCCCTACCTCCTACCTTGAATTTGTTTCCTGCTGTTGTAAAATAGATTTTATTACTGGAGGTTCTGTCTTCTAATACTTTCATTGCCCAGAGTTTTCTGTTTGTTGTTCAAGAGAATGTGAAGGGAAGCACTCACTTGGTCTCAGCAAACCAGAAACCAGCAGTTCATGTCTGTAGTGGCTGCGTAATGTCTGTAGGAAAACAACCAGACAGCTTCAAGGAGTAAGATTTTTATTTTTTTTTTAAATTTTTTTTTAACATGTTGAAACCATTTAAATTGCTGCAAAGGGGTAGGGCAAGGAGGGTGGTGAAAAAATACATCACCCATCCCTTGTGATTTTGTGGTTTTGTCTGAATAATTTATTTTTTTTTTAATTCCCTATGATCAACCACGTGCTCCAGTTGTGATAGCTGCCCCAAGAACGTGGCTGCATGCACAATGTCTCATTTGCCTAATATTAAAAATATGTGTGTAATAACGTTTTTTTTTAATGCTTCCCATCTGGAAGATACATCACACACCTTTGCATTAAAATTCATAGCACCTTTTTTACATATTACAGTGCTTTGTGATGGAGACTGTGCATGGACTTGTTAATTTGCAGTTCCAGGCTGAAAAATAGTTCAAAGCAGCTTGTTATTTATTGCCAGAAATAACTTTTCACTATTTGTCTGTCTTACTCAGTCTGGTAGAACCAATACATTTGTGAGGGGCAATTTGTCTGCTTAAAGTGTTATGGTTCATTTACCAGAAGAAACGCTGAGCAACTAAGATAAAGTGAGGGGTCTGAAGACCTTCTTCCTCCAGTCCTTCAGGAGACGCCTGGAAGCTTTAAGGTTTTGGTCTAAAACCGTGTAGATCAAGTTCTAGTGGTATCATAGCATGTGAATTCCTGTCAAAAATTGTCTCGAAACGGTACAGCTGTTAAAGGATAATGGTCGTGCCGTGTGGATTAGCAAGGCTGCACTCTTTCTTGAGTAAACTGAATAAAATAGTGTCAAAGAGAAGATGCAGGGATCTGTTGGGATTATAGTATGTAGGAAAGGAGCTCCTGAGCTGCTTGAGTGCTTCAGATCTGTGTAGTGATATGGAGTGGTTAATACATCTCCATTTTAAGTGTATAACCATCCTTTGAAAGGTTATATTCTCAATGTGCCAGGCAGCAGGAAGCACCTGTGTGCTTAATTCCAGCTTCTGGTGACATCTTCTGGATGCTGAGCACAGGGAAAATTTCACCTGTTATTTGAGTAGTTGATTGAAAGCTGAGTTTTTCTGTGGCATGATCCACAGTCAGTGTTGTAGTAATAGGACAGACCAGTCCCAATCTACTGTCTCCCAGGCTTCTTGTCTCAACTTTTATAAAATCCTTGCTTTTCGAAAGGCTTTAAAAACATAATGATGCAAATTTGATCACTCCCTGCAGATTCTACCTGTGTTTATACCGGCGTGTTTGGAAGGAGCCCATCAAATGATTTCCATGCTCTTTTCAGTGTCTCTCTCCACTTTATTATTCTGAGAAAATTCGATGCATCTGCAGCGTGCACGATCTGGTTTTCTGATATGCAGATGCACAGCCTCGCCTATCTCGTGGAATCAGTGTAGCAACCGCTCTTACAAACGCTGTGACAATGTACAGCCTCCTATCTGAGAACCAGATCAGACTGAAATTGGGACTCGGTCCAAAAAGCAAAATACTGCAATCAATCTACTTACTGTGTCAGCACTCAGCTCCGTTTTCTGTTCTGTGCACTGCAGGGAGAGGAAGCGGGAAATGCACGCGAGCATCCAGAAACGGATTCCTGAGTCACGGAGGATGGCGGGCATGGGTGTCGGTAATAGGAGGTGCTTAAAGGTTCCCATTTTTGCAGACTCTGTGTGGGCTAAGGAGATGTTGCAGGCAATGATCTCAGCTTGGGTGGCACTCAGGAAGTCACTACATGACACTACGGATGCCACGTGGCTTCCTTGTTTACAGTCAGTTCGTGTCTGTCAAGTGACAGAGTGACCGGATCGTGTCACAGCATCCTTGGCCCTTGGCCTCTCGAGTCGTGACCCTTGGTACCAGCGGGGATTTGTGGAGTCAGGCCCTTGCAAAACCAAACTTGATGTGTTCAGACTGGGGTGACCTCTTGCCTAAGACTGTACATTTCCTTCCCTTTCTGCCGGCCCTGTTGCTATTCCGGGCTGTGGGCTGGCACCGCTCCTCGTCTGGCGGGCATCGCTCTGGGGGCAGGTGGGCTTCCTGCTGCATGGCTCACCCTCCACTCTGCCTGCTTCCCACTTAACCCTCTCATCCCTCACTCCCTGGGCTTACCCTTCTGTCCTAAAATTGGCTCCATCTTGGGAGAATCATCCACCCACGCTCCGGGGAGAGGGGGACCCATGCGCCCGGTGCCGCTCGGATCACTCAGGAGCACAGCGTGTTCTGCACAGCAGCGGGGTCACTTTGGGGTTGTAACACTAAATCTTTCAAAAGTAATCACACTTCTATAAGTGATTTAAGCACTCAAGTTTCTGGGTGAAAGCCAGTTGCTAGGGTTTAATCTGCACCCTAAAGCTCTGCTGGTAAATCTGGTCTGGCAGTTCTGCCTGCATATGGAGGGAGACACTGATAGCAAAATACCTGCCCTGATAAACAGCAGTGGGACCTTCAATGTCCACAGCGAAAATAAAAACATTTTAAAGGGTTTATAAAGTTGTTTTTGCACTGTAGATGTGCAGCAGAATCAGTGGATGGGGTTTGGCTCTCATATAATTATATTTTTTAATAGTAAATTGGAATGCAAAGGAACTTACTGCAGATGGAACTCTGTGCTGAAGAAAATCATTGGATCCAACATCAGGAACTGTTCATGACTATGATTACAGCTTGTTGCTTGTACTTCCCATATAACTTTCAGTGTCACATGCATTTTTATTTATCCATAAAGCTTCTTTTTTTGGTAAATTAAAATTTTTGGTTATGTTTCCCATGGCTATCTAGTGAGTACTGAGTTTCTTTTAGGGAAGCAGGGGGACAATACGTATTTTGAGCCAAAATACTATGTCACCTAAGAAAATAGGGTTTCTGTTCTTAATTGCCAGTTTTCTTTCTGTCTTTTATCGTGTCTTGGTTTAAAAAAAAAAAATCAACAAGCCCATTGTGATGCTTTTGATTAGGCTTCAGCAGAGATAATAAAAGTGTAGTGTCCCTTTGTGAAAGGAGTTTTTAATTATTGTTAATTGTACTTGCCAGCTTCATTTCTGAAGGGAAACGGAGGTGACCTCATCCTGAAAGTTGTCAGTCTCATGCTGGTGTCATTCACCGCCTGGAAAAGAGGTTGGGGTTTTGTTCCTTGTTGCTTCTTTTAATGAGGAGCTATCCGCAGGCCTGATGGGCTCTGTGGCTTTGGGAATGCTGTCCAAACTCTGCTTCAGTAGCAGACTTGTTTCTGGAACATTGAGCTGAGTTGTATCTCTGGGGATCAGCGGAGTCTCAGGCCTGTGATGTGACCATCACATTCTGGCAGCAGCCAGTACAAAAGACTTTAGAGAGAGGTGAGGGAGTCCTTGTAGAGGACAATTATTAAAGATTCAAAGGGTTATTTTTGCTGTTTCATACTAACCTAATAATCTTGGGTGTTTCTATTATCTACCCAAAGGTTTCATTTCTTAACCCTTCTCCGGTCTTGGCTTTGGCATATTCTTGTGAGGTCCCCACTTCAGCTGTGCTTTGCATTTAAACAGATGACAAGAGAGATTTCCTCACCCTTTGGACTGCAAAATGTTCAGGGCAGTGGGGGCTGTATGTCTGAGGAGGTTCCAGGGTATCAGGACAAGTCAGCGTTTAGTTGTGGCCGTGATGTAAATGCCAAAATATTTACAATCATTTTAGTTCATTGAGCATCTCCGTATGTCGGGAGAAGGATGAAGAGGATATGTTTCTGTCTCCCTTCACTGTTCTGTATTTCTTAAGCTGTTGCCTCCTTTCATCTTAAATGAACCTTCTCTAAAATACCCTGAACTTTTCAATTCCATTTCAGTTCACCCAGTGCCATCTGCCGTGGTGTCTGCGATGTATTTCAGTCCTGACGAAATCCCCCTTCCTCAGCGGTACCTCCCCGTGCTGTCGTAAGGATGATGTGACAAGAGAAGCTGGCAAGTTGTTCCCACCTTTGTTGCCAATTATAAAGCAGTGTAAAGAGGCAAATTCTGACAGCCTGTGTCCTTAGAGGTGTTTGAATACCCATCTCGTAGTGAAATCATCAGCAGCGAGGCTCTTGAGCATCCCTGAGGCTTTGGGCTGGGGTCTCCGCTCACCTTTTGCTCAAGTAGTCTTTCCCTGACATTCATCACTTCTTTGCCTGACTCAGATGTGTATTTAAAGCTGCTGATTATTCAGCAGCATCAAAACATTTACTTGTAGATACAGAGAACAGTTCCCTGTAAAAGGGAATAAGCTTACAGCTGGTTTGTTTCCTAATCCTGGAGAAATCTGCAAGGTCAGTGAGCCTGGCGAGTGTAATGGGTCTTCTCATGGTTACCAAACATGTTAGGGACTGTGGTCTGAGCTCTGAGTTCCTCTCATTGCTTTGCTTTCTGCTGTTCATTAGAAGATTTTAAAAGAACTAAAATCTCAGTGGTGTGAGATGTTCGGGCTGTCTGAAATGGTTTTCATTCTGCGGCTCTCGGATTTTGTTCAGGTGAAAGGAGCTGAAGTTTTTTCCTGAAGCAAACCTCATTTTTCAGTAAAAACACTGAACATTGAATTCAGGTCACCTCAGACTGACTCTACTCAGTCCTTCCTTTGCTGTCTTAAGGTGAGGATGGCAAGAGCACCTTAAAGGATTGTTCTGAAAACTCTGGTAGTTAGCACTTCTGCAAGCCTGCCAGAATAAATACTCAATGCAAATATTTTTCTAAGCTTTTTCACCTCCCAGAGTTGTTTTGGTATCATGTTGTGGTATCTTGTTCTTCATCCTGAACAGAAACACAGGAGCCAGAGATCTTATCTTGTCTCATTCTCACAAAACAATGCAGAAATTGTGGCCTTTCAAAATATTCCTTGAATCGCTGGTCTGTATTAGTTGCATAGTTGTGACTCCCAGGTTTCAAAATGGGATAAAGAACCTGTTCCCAGCAGGAGTGAACGTAACACAGCTCCTCTCCCATGCCAGACAAGCTTTTCATGGTGTGTTTTGAAAGTACTTGTTTCACATGGGCACAACCTAGCTCTTGATTTAAAAAAAAATAAAATGACATGAAACTAGTGAGGGGCACAAATAAATTACGGCAAGAATACCAGAGGGTTGAGCAACAGGCAAAGGACATGTTGTTTCCTTTAAGAATTCTGACTAGAAATGACGTCACTTAGATAGTTTGGATGTTTGTGAGCACTACAGGACTTGGAAAGGGAAAGCAAATCGGAAAAACACTGGGAAGCTGAACAATTTGTTTTGTTTTATGACTCCCTGGTAGTTTAATGAGGGAGCTATTACTCATGCGCTGTCACTGCACATCTAGAAAATTCCTCTGGGTTTAAAAACTGGCAGGGAAAAGTAGTTTCCTAAAAAACACTGAATTAATGAGATAAAACCCATTGCTCAGGAGTCCCTAACAGGAAGGGTCGGAGGCGGAGCCGTGCAGGGCTCACGGTGTGTTGGAAATCTCCACAGGGGATTTCAGAGAGCAGATAGGGCTGGCAGGGATTCAGGGAAGTGATGCAGCAGATATGCTCAGCATCTGTCTTTTAGGATACAGAGTTATGCATTTGGGCAGGAAAAAAAGATACAAGTTCGATTGGGGCATTGTAGCCAATCCTTGCCCTCCATTCCTTTGCACCTGAAAATATCTGGGACTAGGGTGTTTAAAGAAAGAGGTTTGTACCCATGGGCAATAGTACAAAACAATGTATTAGTAATATTGACACGTGAAGTGAGGGGTGTTGTATTTAAGGAGAAGAAAAAGAAGAATTAGTGGTGTGGGCTTAATTTTACAGCTTGGAATGAATTTTCATAGTTTCGTCATCTCTGTTCCTGTGGTCTGTCAGACTGCTGACTTCTTGCTTTGAGTCTGCCTTGTTTTATAGATCTGTACAGTATTTTACAGTGAAGTACGGTGCAGTTTGTGTTTTTACTTCAGTTATTTTAGCTGGTTTAACCTATCTTCTCACATCCACACAGGATACACATTATCCTCACCTTAAATGGAAACTTAATACAACTTTCATGGCCCTGAGGGCAGGATGGGGGTTGCTCCAATTAGGTGTTGTAGAGAGCACCGTAAGCAGAGTGATGCTCTAGTCTGGAAATGCAAGGGAAAATTCCTCACCACCCCCCTGACACAATTATTCCCTTGTAGCAGAAGTTACTGTAATTCCTTTTGCCAAAAAAATGCTGATAAAGCAGAGGATGTTAGGAGGGAGATCCATAAGGAGTCTGGAAAGTGTGATGTAAGGATTAGTAATAGAATTAGTAAGCTGCTGTAGTAGATTTGCTACAGTTTGTCTTCAGTTACAACACCTCAAACATAATCATCCTCATTCCTTGTCTCACTGCAGTGCTATAGTCTGAATGAGTTTTGTCTTCTCTCTGTTACTGTCCTTTTAAACACTTTCAAAATTCTTTTAATTGTTCATTTTTCATCAAGAATATCACCAGTTTTCCAGGCAAATACAGACATAGGTCAGGAAGGTCTGTGTATTTTAAGCTTCAGATCAAAATGATGCTTAGCTGTGCCCCCCTGTACGGGCACCATACACCCTCTTTAGAAATATCTAGTACTGAGCTTTTAAAGCACATGGATGCCCAGTTTATTGTATCCGTGCTGGATTTTTGCCCTTGGGTGTGGAACTCAACTGCCTGGGCCAGAATTAGGAAATGCTTCCTACATGTGATGCGAAAAAAAAAAATCCTGGATCACAGGGCAGAGCTCCTTTTCCACCAGAGTGGGACAGAATGAGACTGAAAAGGCTGGGGGGACCCTTGAGGGGCTGAGAAGGTGGCAGGGGTGTGGAAGTCTGTAATTTTGGAATCAGAATAAGCACTGGAGAGTGAGACAGTCTAGTGGAACCTTGTTGGTGACACTTCAGACAGGGATTTGGGCATCAGTTGCTCTGAGGTTTTGTGTGCCTGGCAGGGAGCACAGGGAAGCTCAGGGTCTGTGTGGAAAAGCCTGTTGGGTATCAGGAGACACACAAACAATGCAGAGATGTGTTCAACATCACATTTTGCATCTGTGCTCCTCCAGTTTTCCAGGGTGGTGTGGAGCTGAAGGCTGAACAGGCACAGAATGTGTCTCTCCTGTTTTCAGGTGGTGCTTCAGTGTCCAGTGGAAGGCGGTGACCACCAGGGCCTCTGTGCAGCCTTGTTCTGGAAAGGGCTCTGGTGTTGGCATGGATTTTAATGCATTTCAGGCTCTTCCAGGGCACTTAGGCTGCTTTTTGATAGCAGAAAAGTCCAGCTGAGAAACAGGTTCCCTCACGCCAGCTGGGACACCTCTGACTGTGGTACAGCACATGCTGCTGCCCCAGCAGGTACTGAGTAGAAAGTTCTGTCACTCCAGAGTCTAGGCACATAAATCCTACCAAAATCCAGGCAGAACTGAGATGGCTGATGCCTGCAGACTCCCAGTCTCATGGCAGGGGACACTGTGGACAGCCATGTCTCCCTGTGTGGTGCTGTATCGCCTGTGAAACAGGACTGGCCTTCCCAGAGCTCCAGCCCCATGTGCACCAACACAAGAAGAATTTTATGGCTTGGTACTGATGGAAACCTAACTTAATTTTCCTGTTAATGAAGCTGTAATTGCAGCCCATTACTGTTCTCATGGTTCAGCTGATTTCCTTCCTTAGCTGAGGGTGCACTATTTTCCCCTCTGTGCTATTTTCCTTCCGTGCTGGAAGGGTTGGGGAGTGTGAGGGGCAGATCTGACCTAACTGGGGTTGTTCCCACCTTGGCACTGCTGCAGGTGCTGCCTGAAACCTCCATCCCAACACCCATCCAGAGGTTTCCCCCCAGCTCCTGCTTTACATGTGGACTTTGGAGTGCAGATGTGTTCAAGGGACTGTCAGGTTTTATATTTAAAGACTTCTTTCCTCCTCTGTTTTTTTTTTTCCTAAAGCTTTACTCTGTCAAGGCCTGTGCAGCTGGTGTTACGCAGCACATACTTTATTATCCCAGTCATCACTTCAACCATTTAATCCTTTTAACCTTCACAGTGGCTACAGTAGGAATTATGGGGAGTGAGTTTCCTCTTGAGTGAGTTTCCTTGGGCACTGTTAAAACCGCAAAGAAATCCAGAGTAGTTCCATGAAAAAAAGGGATCTCTTGATGAAACTGTTTGCAGAGGACTGGGAGGGCTGAGGGAAGTGAGAAGTCAGTCCAGCTTCAGGGAAATGTCTGTGGGGACACCACCATGGGCTGGCAGCTGCCTCATTCCTGCACCCAACATCCCAGACCTGTTCCAACCACAGGAAAGTTAATCCGGAATAGTCAGCCCTGCTGGGCAGGGAAAGGACCTTGCTGCCAGATGCTGTTTGTGTTGTACATGATCTCCATAGGTTTTGCATCTGTCTTTGCTGCAGTTCTATTTTCTGCCTTCAAAATTCCCTTTTTTTCCACTGTGTATAGTAAATTAAAGTGAATTTGCAAAATAGTACAAAGTGACATTAGGATGTGCCTGTTAACAGAGGAGCGTAAATTAATTACATGCTGTGAACTAACTGAACTCATTTAGTAATTGATGAATTAACTTAAGTATGTCTGTTACAAACAGGAGAACTTGAACACTGGCAGAATAAAGGGTGAAATATCTTCATTGACTGAATCACTAGCAGTTTTTTAGGTTTATTTTTCCTTAGTTTAATAATGGGCACATTTTTAGAATTAGGAAGTTACACCAGTCATTGGCAATTTAGGGTTCACCTCTGTGATTCCATCCTACACCACTTCCAGCTGACATCTGCCTCTTGAATTCATTAGAAACTTTGACAAAACTTTTTCTTAACCAAATATTAACACTAGTTCTTAATCCTTCCTTTTTTACACTGGTCAAACTTGCAACAGCTTCAGTCATGTTTCCATTTGAGATTTCATTCTGACTGGATGATCATGATTCTGGGGGTTTTGTGGTCTTTCTTAATGACATTTTTAATTGCACAGTGATGTTATGTTCTCTGCGTGCACATTCCGCATCTTCTCTCTTCCCAGATTTCCACTGCAGTGATGGATTTGATGATTCTCTTTCTCTCTGTGTAGTCAAGTTCCAGACCTGCACCTGTGTGCATCATTTTGTTTTCCTTCCAGGATGTTTGTGTGGCTTGTGCACATGGATTGATAGCAATCTGCTGCAGCTCAGTTCTGTGTCAAGAGAAAGGAGCTTTCTCCCATGCCAACCCTCTGTAAATGCCACAAAAACACCTTGGTATTTAAAGCCCCTATTTTAAAACTTTATCTTCCTATGATGCCTACAGTAGAAAGGTGGTTAGTCTGCCTTTATATCAGGTTTTGTTGTCTTATTATTCCTTATACTTTCTCTTCTTTTTGTGTCTCTCTTTCCTGCCTCAGGCACTAAACTAGAAACCAAGCTCATTTTACTCTGTTTTATATGAAGCTTCTAGATCAGTGTGTCTTGATCCATGACAGGAACTCTGTCCTGCTACAGTAATTTCTTTCCTTGGAAATCACTGGGAAGGTAAACACCTTCTGCACAAACTGAGTTTCTCAGGTCCTCAAAAAATCAGAACTTCATCCATCCGTTAATGCTCCAATTTTGAGATGCTGACCTTGTTTGTAGCTTCAAAAGGTGGAGCCAGTTGTGGGGAGGAGACAAAAAAGATCACGAGTAATTCAGATATATATGTATGTTATGTTTTCTGATGGACAGGGACATACTTTTCTAATGCAACTAAAGTTGTTTAATGGATGTTGTAGATCAAAGCAAAAACACTAGTCTGTAAAACAAATTTACTTGCAGAATCCAGCAGCCCCTTTTCCCATCCCTTGCCTGGCTGTGTTCAATACATGGAGCATTATGTTGTCCTCTAATTAGCTCTCTAATTTCCATGGCGGGTGCCAGCACCAGTGTTTATTATTGAGGCACAATGTCTGCTTTTATCCTCGTGATGGGACTGTTCTGTCCCAGAAGTCACAATCACAAACTGAGTAGTAAAAGGGGTTGAGGAGTAAGGATTTGTAAAATTCTAAGCTGTGCATGGTTGTGCAGATGTAATTGATTCCAGCACTCCCAGATGCTCACCAGTTGATCCAGATGATCCTTGCTCAGCATGCAGTGAAGATCCCTCTCATCTCCTGGATCTTCCAGTCCCTAGCATGGCTAACAGAGATTGATCAGTCTCTAAAATCTTTATTTTTAACATAACCGTGTGACTTCTCTGCATTTCATGAGGGGAAGCTGAAGTGGAGATGCAAACACGCATTTAAATAAACAATTTTATAAATTCCAGGTGCTGATCTCAGGAGGGCATCTTGCATGTGCCAGAGGAAGAACATGTTGTTTGAGGGGAAACCTGCTTATAAATCTGTGCAATTTGAAAGGTAAATAATTTCTGTTTCCAGTACATTGATGGAGTAAAATCTCTGCTCTGGTTATTTTTCCTGCTGTGAAGTATGTAGTATATAAATGTATCTGGCACATGTATTTGTCACTGTGCAGCAGCAGAATGTAGGAAGTGAATATCTTTAAAAAATAGTGATTTATGCTTCACAGAATAGTTTGGGTTGGAAGGGACCTTAAAGACTGTCTTAGTTCCAACCCTCTGCCATGGGAAGGGACACGTTCCACTATCCCAGGTTGCTCAGTGTCCCTTCTGGCTTCTTTGCTTCTTCAGCATTACAAGGGAAGGTTCTAAAGTGCTTCATTTCACTCTGAAAATATTCCTGGCTTGGGTTTCAGGGTTTTTTTGCAGTGTCATAAGTGATGGGAGGAGTACAGAACATTAGTCTTTGACTCAAAGGGCCTCTGCAGTGTGTTGCTGAGGCGTGGGAATTAAACTGAGGTTAAAACTTGAAGTGGCCTGATTGAACCTCCTATCTCTCTTAATTGTTATCTTCTTTCTGCGTGATAATTTTAATTTCGCTTCCTCTTGGGTAATCGTGGAGTAGTCTGAGTTTGTGTTATATCAGACAAAAAAAAAAAAAAGACAACAAACCCACAGACTAATAAATGTTTTCATGCTGTTTATTGTTATTTTTTAAAGATACATCAGAGCACTTCCTTCCAGGTCACTTTCCATGCTTTGACAGACAAAGTGCCACGCTGATGTGTGGAGCAGCACAAACTAATCCAGTGCTGGAGATAAGCAGAGGGTGCCTGGTTTTGAGAGCTCACTTTGTAGGGACAGAAGTGGCTGTGCTCCACCTCGTGACACGAGGATACAAACAGCAGGTGTAGCTCTGGAGTGCTTCATGACAGGGGCATTTCTGCTCAGGGGTGGGATTAGAGCTTCTATTGAAACTTATGTAACAGCCACGGTGCCAGGGTGGCTGCTAAAAATGACGCTCATCGCTCTTACGTCCCAAAAGCTGTAAGTCAGAAGCACTATTTTTAAGCTGAAGAAATATTTTGGGGTTTTTATTCTTAATGGCCGTTGTTTTTCTTCCAGACCCCACTGAGATGATTTTAAATGTGTAAGGCAGCGGTGGCAATGAAAAGAAATGTTTTTATAATGTAAGACCTGGACAATCAACAGTGAGTTTTGTTGTGGGTGGCTGCTTCATTATCATACCCTCATTAATAGACCTCAGCAATCAACAGGGAATTACATTTTTTATTACAGCTGTCCTGTCCAGTTTCTAAAATACAACATCAGCTGCTTTTATGCAGCAAAAGATGATCCATTTGGGAAAAAAGAAAAGCCACTGTTTTCCTGCCTCTGCTGCCCCAAAGGTTGGTGTTTTGCAGAAGGAGCAGTCAGCTGCTATGGCGATGGGCACAGGGTGGGAATGTGGACAGAAATAGAGGGAGGCTGAAGCCAAACTGTTCCTGCTTCCTTATGGTTTCATTAGCCCTCTCTGAATTGGATGGAGACTGATTCCAAGGGTTTCACAGGTTATTTGTGGTTTTCTGCCTCAGATCCTTACAATTCGCACAAAATAATACTCGGGCAAAAAGGAGAGTGAGATTCTCAAATGGATAATGTTTGTACAGGGTGTATGTAATTCCCTGCAGAGCATCTGATGCCCGTTGTGCTGGGATTTGGATGCACAGAAATCTCCCTCCTCCCGTCCAGAAGTCAGTTTTTGGTAATGCATAATTCATATCCTGAAGCCTTTGTCACAAAAACATCTTACTGCCTTTCCCCCAGCTTGATAAGCCTGCGTTTGTATTTTTAGGATTTCCTTCCCTGCTAATCCCCCAAAATCAGCCTGATGAGGTTTCAAAACAGAGTTCAGAGTAAATCTGAGACAACTTTTACGTCAAGGATGTTGCTCTGTGCAGCAGGTGATTCTCTGGCACCTGCTATTTATGGATTCTGCCTCCTCAAAGAATTACTTCCCTGTGACACCACTGCCACAGTCAGTGCACAAGTGGACTGCAGCTCGAGGGATTCTGCCAGGAGGTTTGGTTGTATCTTTGGATGCATCTCACAAGGAGTGCCTACACACACATATTGTTATGAAACAAAGACAGCAGGGAGGTTTTTTTGCTGAATTTTTGGTGAGCTCTAACCCAAATTACTCTTTCCATAGGGAATGTGATGCCTGTATTTAGTGGTGGGTTAGTGGCACACCTCGGTTGCCTGTTCCGACTGTGAGTGCGCTCACACAAGTACAGATTGTGAGGAGTCATAATGTAGTTTAAAAGTTTTTTTTTAAACCAGAGGAAAAGATAGGTGATTCTCAAGTCGTGTTTCAGTTCATCTCTTTGCAGAACAACACAGAGGAGACTAATTCAAACAGCTTCTGGTGTTTTCTTCTTCCAGATTCTGAGGACAAACGTGTCAGTAATGAATTGTTCCAGAAGCACACAAACCAGGCTGTACGTGGTAGAGGCTGTTCTTTCTCAGGTATGGCACATCCGTGTCCCTCCCTGGTGTCAGTTCCTGTAAATACCTTGTAGCCATCGTGCCTTTCCTGCTCAAAGCTTTGAGGAGCTTAGAAAGTACAAAGATAAATGCATGGTGTGCCTGTATAATGGGTAAACTGGATGTTTCAGTAGTGGGAAATAATTGCCTTAATTTGAGGGCTCTTTGCCTGTTCCAGAGGAATGTTCCCCAGATCCCTTCACAGCTAAACAAAGCACAGGAAGGAATGTGAAGTGCTGTCATCAGTGTAGGAATCTTTTCAGTAATGGTTTGTCATTATTGTCCTCCCAAATGACCCAAAGGCTTTTTTTTTTTTCTCAGTGTTTATATCAAACCACCACAGACCTTCTGATGATGTGAAATTCCAGCTGTGGAGGCTTTGTTTGTTTCTTGCACGTTGCTCATTTAAAAATGACAGAATCGTTCAGTGAGAGGAATTCAAATGGAAAAATTCAAGCAAACAGGCCTGTGGGGAAGGTTGAGCCTTGTGTAAAAATCCAGTAAAACTTGAGTAAGAACCTCAGAGTTCAGTGTATTGATTTTCTCGTAAAAGTTCAAGAACTGTGTTTCCTTGCAGGCTGAAACTCATCTCAGCTCCTCATGACAAGCTGAGCAAGAGAGATGGGATTTGATGCTATCCAAGGTGTAATTCCACAGTTCATGTCTTTAGCTAGTGCCAGCTTAATCAGTTTCTGCCCACTCCCAGCCATTCATTTCCAGCCCAGCAGCAATGCAGTGCCACCTCTTCCCCGACTGTGTGGAAAAAAACAGATTACTGAAAATAACTCAGTCAAGAAAAGAAATGCTTCTTTCTTTTTTTTTTCCTTTGTATTAAAATCATTTGAATGAATTTCATGGCCCACAGGCAGTCATATTGGTTCTGCTGAAGGTGACAAGAAGTGCAGCATCAGAGGCAGCAGTGAGCACTGAAGGGTGTCCCAGAGCTGTGTGATCTTGCTGTCAACAAAAATCTGCTCTGGGACCATATCCTGAATGAAGGGCTTTCACTAGCCACAGGATTATTTATTGAACTGCTGCTTTTTATTTATTTTATTAAGGAAGATTAACATCATCTTGTTAGGGCAGGTTTGTTTTTTTTTTTTTTTACTTGAGATAAACCATCTCTGTGAGAAGTCGGTCAGCTTTGTAGACAGCCGTGAATGTCAATAAAGTCTTGGCAAACACAGTAGGTATTTATTCAGCCTTGCAAATGAAAAACATTTTTCCTGCTTGTTTAGTGAAGGGAACAAAAAAAGACAAATTACAGAGCGGATGAGCTCTCTTGATAGTTGGAATTCATTAAACTGGTAGTGAAAACGCTGGGGGATTGATGGTGCAGAAAAAGAAAAGATAAAGCAGCCTTTCCCCAGTAGCTGTGGTTTAAGTTCAAGTTGAAAATGACCAAAAAAAAAAAAATCCCTTAAAGACGTGTGTAACTGACTTCACAATCCTAGTTTCTGTCTGGGTAGACAGTTCTTTCTCACTGCACTTAGTATTAATTGGTTTTTCAGTTGACAGATAATTTCTCAGTGGCTCCTCCATCTCCATCATGCCGTGGGGTGTCTGCAGCAGCTCATAAATGAGATCCATGGCCAGACATTGAGTAGGAAGTTCACACAGTCCCTTCCCATGGTACAGACAGAGCCTTTCTGCAGACTTGTCACTCTGTCATCTTCCCTCGGCTCCACATTTTATTACTATTTAAAAAAAAAAAAAGGATTTAAAAAGTTGCAGTAAGTTGAGCAGTTTGTCAGCTGGGATGTTCTCACAGGCCATTGTCTGCAGATTCCAGGCTGGCTCTGCCTTTCAGATGGATCATAAAGCTGTCGTGAGTGCAGCTCTAACAAAATCCATTTACACGGCTCCTGTTATGGCACGGCATGGAAAGGAAGCAGTAGGACTTCATTTTTTAATTAATTTCCTGTACAAAATCATTAGTCCACCATGGAAGTCTTTCCAAGTTGCACCCAGTGCATGTTCTGTCTGATTATCCCTGATTAATGGGATGAAGTGCCCACAGTTGTTACTTGGAGTCACAGACAGTTTTCGTGTCATTCCAAGTGCAGGAAATCTGCAGGAATTCATCATTGGAAGAGAGGGGGTTCCTTAATAAGAGTTTAAATGCAGTTAAACCACCTGTAAATCACTGCAATTACTCAACAGCAAAACAAAGCCTTCATAAACTTCATTCTTGCAGTGCTTTAATTGCTGACAAAACTTTACTCATTCAAGTGTTCCCATCAATGTCAAATAAGAACATGAATTATGAAGCTTGTAAGATTAGAGCTTAAAGTCACTGACATGTCATTCCCCTAATTTTCTCTGGAGGATTACAGAACACTTCATTTGTAACTGCAGAAACATAAGTGTAATCAGATGCTCTTCCATCTACAGTTTTTATCTAACTCATTGAATTCTGGGTTTGTTCTTTCCTGTTTCCTAAGTTCTTACTTGTAAATGTGAAGACATTAACTCGTCTGTTCTTCTTCTTCCCAGTTCAGCGAGGAAATTGCCCTCAGCTCTTCCGATCATTAAATCTGGGAAGGATGGAGCAGTGCAAGATTTGAAAATGTTTCTAAAACTTTCCAGCACCTAATTAGAAGGAGGCATCTTGGAGCAGCACAATGGCTTTCTATGTGCAGTTCATTTGGTTTTCCAATTTAGAAATGACAGTTTACAGCTCTGGTGTGAGCATGTTTCTCATTAGCCTGTTCTAGAAACACACAGAGTTATTACAAGTTTTGAAAGATGCTTTCTTCAAAAGTGCAAATGATTATTAAATGGCAGGGTTTTCTCTCTGGATAGCCACATGGAGAAGCTGTGGTCTGCAGCCATCCTAAGGCTGGTGTAAAGGCAAAGCCAGGCAGCTGGACCTCACCTTCAGATCCATGGATGTCATGGAGGGAACTGGATGGAAAAGATGCTGCAGCAGGAATTGGCCTTGTCCAGGGGAGATAGTTGTGAAGTGCCCCTGCTTTCCTTGTTTCACAGATGGATCTCAGGTTTCTTGGGCTTCTCGCATGAAGATTTTCCTGGAGAGGAGTGTGTTAGCTGTGCTGCTGACAGATACCCTCCTGAGAACTGTCTGCACTGGCTTGATATCCCTCTTCAGGAGTCAGATTCCCAGCCTCAGCTGGTTGGGTTTGTTGTCCTTGGGGTAAATGAAGAGAGAGCTGCATGTCAGCAGGTGGTGAAACTTGAGGAGCAGATGTGATTTTTTTTTTTTTTTAACATGGTGAGAACATTTTTTTTTCCATTTTCCCCTGAAGACTGAGAATATTTGCCTGTCCACAGGACTCAACAGGTGGCTTAATCTTGGGTGATGGTTTAGGGTCTGGAATGTCAGTTCTACAAGGACTGGCTGAGGGTTGAAAAGGAGACTCAGGGAAGACTTCATTTACCTGAAGAACAGCATTAACCTGAGGGAAGGTTGTGCTGAGGTGGAAATCAGTCTCATCTCCCAGGTAACAAGTGACAGGACAGTGGTGAACAGCCTCAAGTTTCTGCTGCTGAGCTTCAGGTTGGATATTAGGAAAAATTTCTCCACAGAAAGAGTGGTTAAGCATTGGAACAGGCTGCAGGCAGTGGTGGAGTCACCATCCCTGGAAGTGTTCAGAAAACAAGTGGACCTGGCACTTCCTGATACAGTTTAGTGAGCATGGTGGTATTATTTAGTCAAAGGTTGGACTCAATAATCTTGAAGGTCTTCTCCAACCTCAGTGGTTCTGTGGTTCTGATCAACTAAAATCAGCTTTCACAGGGCTTCCAGAGGCAGGTACAGAGCACACCTGGGTGTGCAGGAGAGAAAAAACAAAGATGTTTCACTCTTCTTGAAAACACTGCAGCAAGGCAAAATTCCAGACTTCTGCGTGGCTGAAGGAAAAAGAGTTTGGTTCTGCCTACACTTGAAAGCAGCTTTATTTCACCCATTTATTTCACCCAGGCAGCTGCATGCTCAGGGCAGAGCCCGGGGCCACGGGCACAGCTCTGTCCTGCTGCTTCCTGCCTGCTCTGCTCCACACAGGCACTTTCTGGACAGAAAAGCTGCACAATAAATCCAGTGCTGATGTGGCCTGGCGTGGTGACAGCTCTTCCAGTAACTGCAGGAACTGCCTGCTTGTGGAGGCCCAGCCTGCTCCGATGGGTTGTTTTCCTTCAAACTGTTGTTCTGCACCAGATGGGGCACGGGGTGTCTTTGTGCCTCCCTTTGCCATGCAGACACTTTCGTGGTGCCTTCTGTGCCACTGCCCGGGGTGATTTTGGTTCCTTTCTGAGAGGCTGTGGTGTACCTGAGTGCTCCCCAGGACATGTCACTGAGAGCAGGGCTGTGCAAACACTCGAGACTTGCTCTGCAGATGGGCTCTGGGTCTGATGTTTGTTCTGCCAGCTGAGATGAGGAGCTGCAGAGAGGTTATGAAAAAAAAAAAAATCTGTTTGAAAGGGAGTAAATTGTCTAGAACACACTTCAGTAGCAGATTTCCAGGAAAGAACCCTCTGTCAGACTTCTCAGAAGCTGGCTTCAGGTGCTGAGTGCCAGGTCTGAATAGCCCATAATCAACTCAGTCCTTGACATTAGGTTTGGAGGCACACTTTTCCCCTAATTTGCAAATCCCACCTCAGCCAGAGCTAGCTGACAGGTGGGCAAGTTTCCAGCCTCTCTGCATGACCTTTGGGATGAATATTCAACCTTCAGGCACTGATGTGCAGCTTCTGTCACACAGCTGGTCTTTGTGCTGCTGCTGTTGAAATGAAGATTTGATAACATCCTACGTGTTCTGCTGTCACAAGAGGGAGTTTTGCAGCAGTGCTGCCCTTGCTGGATGTCTTCGTGCTGTGGGCAGAGCTCAGCAGACAGAATGTGTTAATAGAAGACAGCAGCACGAGCAGGATGAAGGTCCTTCATTCCTTGTTAAAGCCTTGTACATGTTGTTCAAGCTTGACTGACAAAATTCCTCTGAGTGACACTGCTGCAAGCAATTCTCTTGCTGGTAGCACTGTAATGGAAAACAGAAGTGAGTATTTGAGTGACTCAAACCAAAATCAAGGATAAGAATAAGAAAAAAGCATCAACTGTTTAACAGGAAAAATAAAAACCCAACGTGGCTAGGTATTCTTCTGTGGCATTTCCAATTTATTGTTACAGGAATATCCTCCCAGCTAGACTCAAGCTCCCTCAGGAAGCTGGTTTCATATGGTGGTTTAGATTTAACTATTCATTGTCTAGCACCATTTGAAATCAGTGTTCTTGGAGGAAGAATGCCTGCCTTCGTCAGGGACATGGACCCTTGAGAGCCTCAAGGGAAAAGAAGAGAAAGTCAAGATCTTCCTTGCGTGGTTCTGCCATTCCAATTAACCTCCACCACCAAAAGAATAGTCCCTCAGTGGGGCACTCCGGGGGTCTGTGACCCAGGTGACCCCTGGGAGAGCAATGCAAAGAGGCATTTCAAAGGCAGAAGTTCTGCTGTCATCATGTTTTTAATATTTGTGAGTGGTGAGCACCAACTTCTGAACCCAAGAAGGTTTTGAGACAGAAACAAGGCAAAAAAAGTAAAATGCAGAATTGTAACTCAGTATTGAAGATGTTGATTTTAATGCCCCAACTAGTAAAAATTACTGCAGCTAGTTCATACAACATGGTGAGGAATAAGGAAGGGAACTACATGTGCTCTAAATTTTTAACTCAAAACCTGTTTACAGCCTTACCTAGATCTGTTTTTCTTACCACTCCACACGTGTAAATCCTTTGTACATGCATCATACAAGACAGATAATCAAATCTGAAACAGGTAGTTCTGCATTGAAGCGCTGGGAGTTCTTGATGCTGTTTGCATCCCTCCTGCATCCCTAATGGTGTCTGGCTTTTTGTTGTGGCATGTTTGGCAGATCAGAATGTGTTAGTTATTTGGTGTGATAAGACTTGCCAGCATGCAGGTTGGTGGCTGGATGTGCTCATAAAAATGGCCAGCAACTGAGAATTAGACCACAGGTGGTTAGTCACATTGTCCAAGTCTGCTGAAATCTGGAGAAGTGTTTCAGGATTATATTTTTGGAAGTATTTTACTGTATTTAAACATGTGTGTACCTAATGGTTGATTTTGAAAATTTTCACTGTCTAAACCTTCATTTTCTCACCAGTGCTTTAATAAGAATTGTATCAAGTATTTGGGGATTCTCCAGTGTGAAATGCTGTCCAGTACATAACTCTTCATCCTTGCAGATCTCCGTAACCCCTTTAGAGGATGACTGATTTCTTTTGGTGTTCAGAGTCAATAATAATTTCTAGCACCATTTGAAATCGGTTATAGTGATTGGGGAATTGCACCTCGTGAATTTTTGCACAAGAGGCTCCAGAGAGAAGCTTTAATGGTATGAAAACAGGGATGTGTGTTATTTTAATGAATGGAGTGGCTGAATTCAGAAATGCCACAAGTTTAAACTCCGGGGGGGGGTGGAGAACTGTAAAATGTATAACCCAAGATCTTGGTTTAGGTCTTCTGTGTGAAGATGATCCCTGGAATGGTTTGGAAAGCCTTGCGGCGCTGAGAGGGAAGATCAAGGGAGATGATTTTCCCAGTGAGAGTAACCAGTGTGGACTTTGGATCAAAGCAGAAGAGCCCCACCCTGTTGGTTTAATGATCTGTCTGTGAGGTATGAGGAAATAAAAAGAGCAGCAGGAAACTGTCCAATCTGCAGCTCCCATACTCTGGACGTGCTGAAAGAAGATCTCATGGCGGTTTTCCCTGCCAGCCTGAGAGCTTTTTGCATTCTCCTCTCGTTCACTCCTTAGAGAATAAGCCATAAACAACCTGAGTCACCTCTCCATGGGTGTTCAATATATAAGAATTTCTCTGGAATTACAGCTCTTCAGAGACACAGCTGGCTGGAGGCAGAGTTGAGGGTGGATCCAGTCCCCAGTTCCAGCAGGATCTCATTATCCATGAAGATAATCTCTGAAGATCATCCTTCGATCAGCTGGTCATTCTGCATCCTGCTTTTTGGGAGTTGATAACACCAACCAACCCACAGCTACATATCACACACCAACCTGCAGCAAGGCATCCCTGTAGCAGGGGATGTTTTCCTGGATGTCTTGGTGAATTCAGCAATGTACTTCTTTTCCCACTATTCCATATGGGATAAAAAAAAAAAAGGGTTTTTGTAAGCAAGTGGAGCAGCTTTTGAATATTCAGAGGAATTTCTAAGGTTGTGGCTAGTTGTTAGTCTTCCTTTTATCCCCTTCAAAAATTTTTATGTATATGAAAATATATTGAAAGTGTATTGAAAGCTGGAGAGAGAATTTTGGCAAGGGAATGGAGTGACAGGACAAGGGGCAATGGCTTCAAACACAGAGCAGGGTTAGATTAGATATTGGAAGGAAATTTTTCCCTGTGAGGGTGGTGAGGCCCTGGCACAGGCTGCCCCTGGAACCCTGGAAGGGATCCCAAGGCCAGGTTGGACGGAGCTTGGAACAACCTGGGATAGCGGTAAGTGTCTAAGTGTCCCTGCCCATGGCAGAGGGTTGGAACGAGGTGGTCTTTATTTCTAATTAAGATAATCACAAACCAAAAGGGACTTTGTGACATCTTTCGAGTCTCTTGCTTTCATCCATTCACAAAATCCATCCTCATGCTCTGTCTCTTTTTAGGCAGAGCTTTGAGTAGTGGTGAGTACTGTGTTCAGTACAAAAGACTGTAGGTTAAACCCTTAAATTAATGGAACAAATTATTAAAATATGGAAAAATGTAGACTGGATAGCAGAATGGGGAGGGTGGGGGGAGTTACAGTACGCTGCGTGTTCTAGGAGGTTTGACAGATGTTCTTGTGCAGGTTAAAAGCTGTGCAGAGTAAACTGGTGACTTGGAAGTAATCGCTGTGTTTTAAGTGCATCCACTGCTTAAGTAGCTCCCATGAAGACAGTTGCTTAAATGATTTCTTGTGGGAAGTCCCTGAAGGAGCAGATGGATCTGTTTGGAGTTTCGCTGCTTGTGCTGTGCACGTAGGATCGAAACTTGTTAACACAAAAATTAGTCTTAAGGTTTGAACCAGTTACAAAGTGGTGCAGAAACAGGTGAAGAAGGTTAGTAACATTTTAATTCTTTCCACTGAAAGGCAAGAGGTCCTTTGCACCATATAGTCAGAAGAATGGAGCTGCCAAGTGCTTGGATCTTACGAAAGTTCCATTTTCAGACGTGAGCACTGGTGCTGGTGTGCCTGTGTGCCCACACACAGGATTGTGACCTGCTCCTGCTGGATCTTCTTTACAGCAGCAGGAAAAGAAAGGATGAAAAAAGGAAGAAAAATGCCTGATGAAAACAGAAGCATTTCAGAGTAAAATATATCTGAGGAAGAGGGAAGCGTATGCAACGAGTTTGGTTGATTTTTTTTAATTTTTTTCTGTGAACTCATTTGGGTGCAAAATGGTGCCTACAAACCTGCACCATTGTCGAAATGTCAGGTACCACAATGGATAACTTGAACTATTTGTTTGCAAGTCTGCTTCATCCTTCTGTTGACAGACTGCAGAAATCACAAAATGCAACATGCAGGGGGATTGTTTCCGTGGCCAGAAAAGTTTGTCCCATTGCTGGTGTTCTGGAATGATGTTAAAATGAAATCAACATTTGGACTATGCCAAAAGCAGCACTGGAAGTCAAATGCTTCTCCCAAAACAAGTCTCACTTTTGGATTAATGTAAGATGTGCTGGATGGTAGGATGAGAGGGAGAGAAAGATGATGTCTCTTGGGAAAATTTTAATGGAAAAATATTTTGGAAATGTCTGACAGTGTACACATTTTTTTATTAATGAGTTGTGAAACCACTTCATTCTCCTACATCAAGCCTAAATTTCAAGTGTTGCAATTAATTTGTCTGAAATTTTTGTGATCTTGCATTACAGTCTCAAAATGTCAGGCTTCTACATAAGGATGTTCTGTGAAATCCATTGTAAACTGGCTTTGGGGAATCTGGCGGGGGGAAATAACCTGATCATGTTGAGTAAGGGCTTGGGGTGATAGTGAAAAACTGCTTTGTTTTCACAGCAAGTAAATTGAGGGTCAGAACTATAATTTTCATTATAATTCATACAATATTCAATGTTAATTGATGAAACATCCCAGCATAAGATGATTATGAAAGAGTGGAACAGTAAGTGAGACAATACTGTGATATTCTACAAGATGCTCCCTGATTTCTTGGAGCCAGTTTGAGACTTCATAACCAAAAATAACCTGTTTGTGTGGGATCTGCTGTGTCCTTAGCAGACATTCCCACTGCCAGAATGGGCAGCTGAGGTACGAGGAGGATAAATTCGGGTATTGTGGCTTTTACTGTGGGCTGGTCGAGTCCTGCTGGGACCTTTGCTAAGTATGAAATAGCAGAGGCTTGTGTTGGCAGAGCTTTGCTGTGCAGTTAAACAGGCTGTTGGAGCTCACAGCAGTGTTAAGGTGCCAGCAGAGCAAATTTTTCCTTGTTTGGGTAATCCTAATGAAAATAGTGTTGGAATTTCTAACTATCTGGTGAATCAGATCCAGTGAGGGCAGTGAAGCAAACTCCAGTGGAGCAACCTGAGTTAGGTTGCCTGCAATGAGAGGTGGTCACGTTTCAGGTATCACTAAGACAGCTCTGCTCTCCTGATTTCTGACAATGGTCCATCAAACTGCTGGGTTCTCTTCTCCAGGTGCTGCAGGTGCATCTCCTCCAGAAACATCCAGAGCTGGACCAGCTGTGTGCTCCCACCTCTGCTGGTGAGCAGACAAGAGGATGTTCAGTGTGTACTGCTCAGTGTAATGGTTGCAGACCTGGGTCAGAAGATATTCCCACTCAGCTCCTTGAAATAAGGCAAAAAATGTTTTTCCTGATGTCATTCTCACTCTACTGGATTTCCAACAACTTTCCAAGAACCGTCCATGGAGACATGTGTGGCTGCCTGCTCTGCTGCCTGGATTCCTGGGTATTTAAATCCCCTTATATGCAGTTTCTGTCTGTGCTGCCTTCTCAGCATGATGTCTGTCTCCCCCAGAGGATTCCTCTCTGGAGAACCTACCATGGAAGCAGATGATCTGTCTTCAGTCCTGGGAGCAAGTCAGTAAAACCATTTTTTCCATGTCACAAGAAGTTTTTTAATGCCACCATGGCAAAAAAAGGAGAGGTGAGCCATGGGATCGCAAAGATTTGAGGTCAGTATTTTGGTGCTCGTGAAATTAAGAGTCACAGATTGGTTTGGGTTGGAAAGGACCTTAAAGACGATCCAGTTCCACCCCCCTGCCATGGGCAGGGACACCTTTCACTATCCCAGGTTGCTCCAAGCCCCATCCAGCCTGGCCTTGGACACTTGCAGGGATCCAGGGGCAGCCACAGCTTCTCTGGGCACCCTGTGCCAGGGCCTCACCACCCTCACAGGGAAGAATTATTCATATATTGCTGCAAAGGAAAGGTTTTTTTGGTCTCTCCTTTCCCAAAGCATTGAACGTATCAAGCCCTGCATATCCTTGCCTGGATTCCAGCCTGGAAAGCCGGACACTGACTCTCATTTGGAGCAGCACAGCTTGGAATGAATTGGCTGGGAAGGGGCATCAAAGCACCTGTGGAGGAGCCAGTGGCAACACTTCGCCAAGCAATGCATGGCAGAGCGTGGACACCAAGAGGAATGCAAGGCAACTCTTCGAACTTTGTTGCCTCAAATACCATGACTATCCTTCTGTAGCATTACTGCATAAAACCCCAGTGGGATTTATTTATAATTATTGATTTTACATGGAAGATACTCCAGTACCACCGAGCAGATTAAATCCCAGAACGGACTGACAGCTGTAAAATCCACGAGCACAGGTGAGTGAGCTGGTCTGTTAGTAGCCTCCAGAGGACCACAAAATGATTTTCTCAATCAGATTTTGCCATGATTTAATCTTCAGTCTTGCCTGTCCTTACTGTGAAACATACTGGGAAGAGAATGGCTTGATAGTCCCCCATACAGTTCATTATTACTAAAAATGCCATGGGGTGATGGAATTGCCTGCTGAAAAGTGCCAAAATCCTTATAAATCTGAACCTGCTCAAAAATCACTTTTGGGAAAACCTAAATTTCTCAGGAGATTCATGGGAATTATCATGGGTTTCCAAGTAAGTAAAGACTCCACTGTGTTTCCAGTGTGAGAACTGAAATCACAACTTGAAGGAAAGAGAAGTTCAATGCAAGTAAATTTTCAAGATTTTGCTACGCAAATCAAAATTCCAGTTGGAGAACTTTGGAGCGAAACAATGGTGTAAAACCCCCCACTTCTCAGTTGAGATTAGCCTGGAAATTTTAAGGCACTCATGAATAATTTATAAACCAGTCTTCCCACGGATGAGGAGCAGGACGGGAGAGTGGCTGTGTTTGTCACTGTGTTGAGATGTTTCCTGGCAATGGCGGAATTTTTATGGCGTTCTTTCTCATAATGGAGTTGTTGCTTAGCTTTTAATGTCCCAAATGTAAACAGATCTGAGGAAGCAGATCGTTAGAAACGTTTAGAAAGGGCGAATGAAAAAGTGAAGTACTCGTGTGCTGTGTTCCAAGCAAATCCTATAAATCACCAGCGTTGGAATTCTCTGACCAGGAGAAAATGGTTTTATGGACTCGTAGAAATGGCATCGGGAGGAACAGTGAAAAGATTAATTTTTTTAAATCATGGCAGAAGAGCAGAGGGAATAACCTTAGAGGTTTGAGAAGCTGTCCTGTGCTCTGTTTTCAATTTTAACACTTTGGCTTAACAAATCCAAAATCTGATTCAAACCTTCTTTGCCATCTTCAGCTCCACAATCTCTGAAGCCGTGGGACCAGTTGACTTCACCGCCTCCTGCTCCTGCGTTAGCCAGGCTGGGAATGCTTAAATCCCGGCAGAAGTTTTATGTGTAGGAGCAACTCAGAAAAAAAGGGTTAAAAAAAATTTTAAAAGGCACTTTTCATTTGGTTTTCAACCCGCAAAGCTGTTTTCTAAACTCAAAATTCAGGTTTGCAGCTTTCGAGCGTTCAAGACTCACTTCAGTGACCCATCGCCCCGTCCTGGGCAGGAAGCTGGGGATCCCATGGGATGCAGGGCTGGAGATGCCAAGCCCTGGAAGGCGCTGGTGCAGGGGGATAGGCGAGGTGCTCCTTGGCTCCCCTGGCCGAGCCAGCCCAGCAGATGTGAGACGCTGCCTTGGCGCGGGCAGCGCGGGTTCGGCTCCTCGGGAGAGGCCGTGGGTGGAGAGGAGCTGGCAGGGATCCCGGGAGCCGCTGGGAAGAGGCTGCGCGGGGGAGAGCGAGCTCACCACCCACCTCGGATGAAATCATGGAACGGGCAAGCGCGAGGAAAGGCTGGTGAGGAGAAGAAGAGCTAAAAAAAATAGAGGGGGACGGGAGAGGAAGGATGCTGGATCAGTGAGAAGGGGTCGTTCCTGTGCTGGTGGGTTCAAGGAGGATCTGGTTCTCACAGGAGTCGCTTTTAACAGCTGGAATAAGGGCAGGAATTTGTCACAGGAAGGTTTGCTGCAGCAGCATGGAGGAGAACTTTGATACCTGACCCTTTCAGTGGAAATTCATTGACATGTATCTGAAGAAAGGAGTGATTGCTCCCAGGCAGGCTGCTTCTTTTCAAATCTAACCTCTAACCAAGTTTGGACCAAGGAAGATGTATTCCTGGAGTGAGGAGAAGGGGGAGATCTCCTCTGGAGCTGGCTGGTTTATAACAGTTTTTAAGGGCTGCTGGAAAAGGGACTTTACGGTGCCACTTTCCTTAACCAAGAAGTAGGTTGCCCTGTTGGATGGGCACATTGTCTTTTCCTTACTATACAAACCAACAAAAAAAAGTCCAGTGTGTCTTCCTGTTGCACTTTGAGACTGAACATCGCCCAGTGTGAACTCCTCAGGGTTCCCCCCCCATATTTATTTCACTGCTCATGAGAGTAACTGCTTCAGTCCAGTGAGAAGAACGTCAGTGTCCTTGTTTTCCACCTGGATCTGTGTCTAAGCTGCCTCCCTGCAGTTCATTCCGCATCATTCCTGGAGAGCTCAAGCAGGCGAGGAGCCAGTGGAAGGAGTGGGTGTCCCTGGAGTGATCAGCACAAGGTTTTGTCCAGTGCACCCGCTGAAGACAGCTGAGATCTTCAGCTGGGTTTTGTTGGATCTTTTTTGCTCCTTGGAAACAAAGTTCAGGAAAGAACCGTCACGGTCTGACTTTGAGGAATGGGATTCTCAGCACTTCTGTCTCTGCTCCAGCAAGCTCAAAGTGGTGTGTAAGACTCCTTCTCCCCCCCCGTCAGCTCCAGTGGGTGCAAAGTTGTAACTGTTTCAGGAAAGACACAGCCAAAAAAACCCCAAAAAACAAAATCAACCAAAAACCATTTCCCTAGCTCATTTTCTTTTCCCAGAAAACCAGATGGATGAATCATTACAACAGCAGCTATGACAGGGGACCAGACAACAGACTGAGCCCGAAGCCCAGCCCAGTCGAGGCAAGATGAAAAACTGTCCAACCCTCCTTCCCACATCTGTTTAAAGGAGTATGACTCCAGAATTAGGGCATGTGGGGTTTATCCCTCCTCTCACATCCTGCATAGCAGCAAAAGCAGCCATTGCAGAGACCACGGTTTAATAAATCCAACGGGATCCAGCAGTGAGGTCCAGTGAAGTAACTTGCTGGTGTGGACAGTGATGATCACCAAAACAGAATCACAGAATGGTTTGGATTGGAAGGCACCTTGAAAACCCCGTAGTTTCAACTTCCCAACACTTTCACTATCCCAGGGTACTTGCTCGAAGCCCTGTCCAGCCTGGCCTTGGACACTTCCAGGGATGGGGCAGCCACAGCTTCTCTGGGCAGCCTATGCCACCCTCACAGACAGGAATTCCTTCCCAGTATCCCACTTAACTCTTCCCTCTGGCATTGGGAGGCCATTTCCATTTGTCTTGTCACTCCATGCCGTTGTCCCAAGTCCCTCTCCAGCTCTCTTGGAGTGCCTGTAGGCACTGGAAGGGGCTCTCAGGTTTTTCTGGAGCCTTTTTTTTTCCCCCAGCCTGGCTCCAGAGCAGAGGGCCTGCGTCTCTATGAGCATCTTTGTGGCCTCCTCCTGATCCACTCCAACACATCCCTGTTTTTTCCTGCATTGTCAACTCCAGAGGTGGAGGCAGCTCTGCAGGTGAGATCTCTCCTGAACAGAGCAGAAGGGCGGAATCCCCTCCCTGACATGCTGCCCACACTTGTGGTGCAGCCCCGGACTGGGGGGTGGCTGGGCTGCCATCAGCCATTGCCAGGTCATCTTGAGCTTTTCGTCCACCAACACCCCCAAATCCTTCTCCCCAGGGCTTGTCCCCATCCATTCCCTGTACCTGTTCTTGGAATTGCCCAAGCACAATATCCAGCTCCGTAGACCAGAGGGAGCAGTCTCGAGGCTCTGTTTGTTTATGCCAGGCTTTCTTCTGCAGGCAGAGATACTTGTGAGAGACGTAGACATGCTCTTAATATAGCAGAGTCCCATGCATAAAACCCATCAAAGTAACACCAGAAGTGACAAGGTTAAGAAAGCATTTCAAAGTTAAGAGATGCCTGCCTTCAGGCTGCCCACAGAACCCCTGCGGGCCTGTGTGGTTCATCCTTAATTATGCTTCTGGGAGGCATTTTTTATTCCAGAGGACACTGCCCTGCTCCCCGCACACGATGCTGGTACTCGCTGAAAAGCCATTCAGGGTTAAGGGTTTTTTTATTTTTCCTTCTTCATCCTCCTCTCTGCAGCATTCCGAGTGCTTTGGCTGGAGCAGTTGCTCTGATGATATCTTTTTTTTTTTCCTCTTTTTTCTTGGTGAGGCTCTATTGTGGTTTCTGCTTTACAAAGAAAGAACCAGAGCACAGAGAAACGAAGGTCAAAGAATCTATTAATTTTCGGGTGCCCAATTTGAAGTAGCCAGTGCAAGATATTCAGGACTCTCTGTTCTAAGCACAGATTCCTCTCATGCCTTTCTTTGTTTTCTTCCAACCCCCTCCTTTGTTCATTGCCCTCTTCCAACTTCTGCCTCTTGGGCGCTGTAATTATGATTTTTAAATTCAAATGTTGCTCTTAGCTTTCGAGTGTTTTCATCACTGACTGAAAAGCTGTAGCTGAGCTCCACTAGGCAGCAAATGTTCCCTTTCTCTCAAGGTAAACAACGAGTCAGGGAAGGTCACTGCAGGTAAAAAGCCATAGGTCTGGAAGAAAAGAACAGGACATAATTCAAGCCAAAGTACTCATGAGCAATGTGGAGATCTCTTCACCTCTCCTACCCTCTGCGGCTCCCATGAACCCCATCACAGAGCAAGGGCAGCACAAAGGAGCTGGATCTGGGATAGAAGAGCGTGGGGGGTTACCTCATGTGCTCAGGGCTTGGGTCCATCGTTGCTTTAGCAGAGGCAGCCATGGAGGAATTGTGCTTGGGGAAGCAGAGCGGACCACGGCAGCAGTGGGAGGGCAGAGGGAAGCCAGAAGCACTGAGCTTGTGCTTGTTGTGTTGGGAATAGCTTGTACTTGTGGGACTTGGTCAAATGCTAGGAAAACCCTGAGGGTGAGGCTGCAGCATTCCTCTTGAGATGTTCCAGCCCCTGGAACTGCCTGGGAACAGCAGTGCTGAACACTCTGTGCTCTCAGCTGCCCCAGGCACGGCCAGATCCATCTGCACGTGTGTCCTGGGCTCCCTCCAAGCTGGAGCTTCCAGCACATCCACCTTTTATTTCTGCTGCAGAGTCCTCTGGCCAGGCAGGTTTTGAGTGACCGTATCCCATGTCTGGAAAGACTCTCCAGCCTCAGCACCTCACTCTTGGCTTTGGCAGAGGGAAGCAGTGGGGCAGTGAGGGGAAGATTCGTGAGGCTGCATTAGCCGGAGGCTGGTGAGTTTGTAAAGGATCTATCCCAAACACAGGAGAGGAGCTGGGGAGATGAGCACAGCACCAGTGAGCTGAGACCTCAGAAGGCCCCTGGGGTGTGGGTTTGAGTAGGAGAGAGCTGAGAAGGACTTGGGAACAGTGGGAATGGTAATTCAGGATGGAACAATGCCTGGATGGCTCCGGAGGGGACCTGGCACCCATCTGTTCCGGCATTTCCTACTGCCACAGGGCATTCCTGTGCTCCTCCTCGCTGCTTCCTCCACCTCTGGATCTCTGCATTACTGTTGCTGTTGGAAACACCAGTATTTCATAAGCTGGAGAGCTCAGGGCTGCAGAGACAGCGCAAAAGCAGCTCGAGGACACGCAGAAGCAGGAAAACCAATTTATTTTAATCAAACTTGCATAGGAATGTTGGGTCCAAGGAACATTTGAAGTCCAGCCTCCCACTCTGAGCAGGACTGTAGCAAGGGTGTTAGCCACGTCCTGGCTAAGCCCTAAATCCCCTAAGTAAGGGGGGGTACAGTTCAGGTGGTCTGTGCCCCAGGGCAGGAGTGTCTCCCAGCAAGAGCTGGATGTGTCTCAACATCCAGCCTGAGCCTCCCGTGTCCCAGTTTGCCACTGGTGCCTTTTGTCACAGTCCAGCACGACAGGGAGGAGTTCGGCTGTGTCTCTACACCCATGTTTCATGTGTTTGTAGCCGGTTCTTAGCTCATCATCAGCTCCTCAGGGCTGTGCAGGGCTTTCTCCCCACTGCTGGCACCACGTCCTCATAGTGAAACCCTCCTTCAAATCCTCCTCTGCTCGCCCAAAACCAGGGCAGCAGGGAGGGCCTTTGGGGCACACCTGTGGGGGATGAGTCACCAGGACCAGTGTCTCCCACGGGACCCAGCCCTGTCTCCCATGCTGGGAGGTTTCTAGCCATGTGGAGGGGGCCAGAGAGCAGCTTACAGCTCCCCACACACCGGAGTACTGGACAGGGGAGATGAGAAGCCCTGGAGGGGGAAACTGCTCCAGATTTCCTGCTAGACCCAGCCCCATCCAGGAGAGAACATCCAGAGCATCCTATCCTGCCCTTGGAGGGCGTGGCAGCAGGGTCAGGCCAGGGGAAGAAGTTGGACACACACCACTCGAGTTTTCTGTGCTCAAAACCTTCCTACGTGCCAGTTCATGAGGATGAAATTGTAAATTAGCAGGAAAGACTTCTCAGTCATCGTCATCAACACCGGGGGAAAGAACTGTCTGTGAGGAGAGATAAGGAGTGCGTTGGTGGTCCTTCATTGTCCCCTTCCTCCAGGCTTCATGCTGGCAATGTAATTAGTGATTAATATTTTTTTTTTCACTTTTACTTTCACAATGAATATGAGCAAGGCGAGCCCAGATGCAAATAGGAGCCGAGGCCTTTCTGTGGGGACCCCAGGGGACACTCCAGCCACCCTACACTGAGTCACCACAGCCCCCGGGAACCCCGTGCAGGAGCCAGGAGGGGACCGAGGGGTGACAAGGCAGAGCTGCCTACTGAAAAAAAAAGTCCACAGTTTGTTGGTTTAGTAAGGAGCGGAAAATAGAAGTTAATGCTGCGACCTAGTGGAGAAAAAACAGACGTGCAGAGCCAAGGCAGAGCTGATTCAGGCGAGGGGAAAGCAGAAGTTCGTGGAATTTGTGCCTGGTGGAGGCTGGACCGCAGAAAGTTGTGATAGTGCAGCTTATTTTTACAAGATTTCACACCTGAGAACATGGATTGTAGCCTGCTTAGATTTCCAGAAGGTTCTCAGTTTAGCCCTGAATGATCCGGGGGTTGGAACTAGATGATCTTTAAGGTACCTTCCGCCCCAAACCATTCTGTAATTCTGTGTTTCTCATGAAAAGGCTGTGAACATCCCCGTGGCCCACGTTACACCCAGCACACCACCAGGGTGACTGCAGACGAGGTGGATAAAGCTCTGCTCCCAGCAGTGTCCACTTGGGCTTGGATCTGTGCTGCCACCTGTTTCACCCAGCCCTAGAAGGAGCTGGAACTGGAGAAGAAACTGCTGGGTAAAAATGAGGGGGAAAACAAGTCACTGGTGAGATGGATTGCCTGGTGCCTGCAGCTGTGTAAACCTGAGCTTGGCACCGTCTGGGATGAGATCCAACGCCAGAGCACCTGGACTCGGGAAGTGGAAAATCCCTAAAACACAGGTTTTGGGTCAATAATCACCCAAATGGGAGACACAAACACCACCTGAGCTCAGGGCTGGTGAGTGAATGCCAATCCAGGGCAGGGAGAGTGTGTGGGGAAAGGGGCAGGGATGCTGTACCCAGGCTCGGAGTCCATGCTGCTAAAAGGGGGATGGAAAATGGGAGGGATTTCAAAGGAGAGCCCCAGGAGTGAGGAAAAACTCTCAGAGGGGTGAAGCTGAGCTCTGTGTGTTACCCAGATGAGGAGGGTGGATTTCAGCCCACCACCACCATGTTCCTGTGTCCAAGGGACCCAGTCCTTGGTTCCTGTGGTGGGTGGCCTGGAGAGCACCCCGGGACTGAACCCCTCTGCTGAGACCCCACAGGAGTTTGTACATCCAGGAGGGTTTGACACAAGGGGAAGCTCCCTGGGACACAATCTCTGCCTGGCCAGGATCTCCCTTGTGCCAAGGGCAGTGCAGAACTGAGACGCCTCCAGGATTAAATAACAGCTGAGCTGGGGGATTTACAGACCCAGGGCTTGGCTTTGGGTGCTGCAGTTGGCATGAAGCTGCCTAAATCCCCTCTCCATGTCTCTGTGGCTTCACTGACTCACAGACAGCAGCTCCTTTGGCTCTGGTGGGGACCAGTGGTTAAAGCCACCCTGGACACCTTGTGGCTGTGGCGTCACCTCAGGTAAATCACAGCTTATAATCAAATAATCAATTTTATTCCTTCTGGGCATGGAGGAATGAAGGGATAGGCCTGATCCTGGTGTTTTGTATGCTCAGTCTGGGTCAGGGAATGGGTGGCAGACCTTCAACCTGGGTGCCCAGAGGCTGGTGGCACCTTACCCTGAAGCCCTGCTCACATCACATGTCCTGCCTCCAGATCTGTGCAACATGTCCACCACACTCCTGCTGCCCTCCAGCTTCTGGTTGTCATTGGTGGGGCACACTCAGACCATTAAAAATAGCCAAACATTGCATGGAGAAGGCAGCAGAGGAATTAGATGGAGGAATATAGCCTGGAGTAGCAACAGGAGGAAAGTGGGGAGGAGGAGGAGAAACTCTGGGGGAGCAGAGAGGAACACACCAGCTCGAGGCAGCTGCAAGGAGCCCAACAGCTGGAAGCCAAAAATAAACCTCAATGGTGAATCGATTCGCTCTGGGGAGTGGGTAAACTGGGGGAAGCAGCAGCAAGGGGGAGAGGATGGGGCAGCTGATGAATGGAGTATGCAGGAAAACCCACAGAGCAATGAATCACCTCCCCAAAAAGCCCCTTTTCCCAAAACCATGCAGTGATGAAGCAGAAAACAGCAGTCAGAAACTGTCGCCTTAACTTTCTTGCCTTGTGAGTGTTTGCAGTTTTGCAGTGGAGATTCTCACGTAGTTTTATGTAAACTATGTATAAATTTAGAATTATCTATTTTGTTTACATATTTCTCCTCTGGGAGGAGAAATATGATTGATGGTGATGTTCACCTCTGAAGTCAGAGAGGTGGCAACCTGTGTAGCCAATCTTTTGCCTTCTATAAAAAGTGTATATAATAGAGTCAGAAAAATTGAAATAAAACTTTCCTACCTGAACTTCTGCTCTCTGCCTCATCCTTTGCGTGCCTAATATTGTGACAAGAAACAAATAAGAGGCAAAGTGAAGTTTTCCCCCTGTGAATAAATGTGCAGAACTGGCTGACCAGAAGTCAGGGAGTCTGTCAGTGAGTGAACAAGCCGTGGTGGTGGGGCCTGGGCTGTCAGAGGCACCTGGAGAGATGATTCCTCCACGTGTCCACCCTGCAGAGGGGCTGCAGGGCTGCCATGGGGACATGGAGGACCTGGAGATGCTCCTCCAGAGCTGGGTGCCAATCCCAGAGTGACGGGAGGACAAGGAGTCTCAGGCATGGGGGAATGGGCTGCAAATGTTGGGCTGGGCAGAGGAGGGGATGCTGGGCACTGCCATGGTTGTGGGTCCCAGGATGCAAAGCCCCTTAAGCTCCAAAACACATTTTTGGGGCATGAGATGAGGCACTTGGAGAATCACAGACAATAGACATTTGGATCGTGGTTTGAGTCATGGAACAACCTTTGAGGGTGGCTAAAACTGAATAGAAAGTACATTCAAAGGTCCTCAAGGAGCAGTCTAGCTGTTGAATAGTGATGAAAAGGGCCTAGAAAAATTGTGGGGAAAAATAGATTTCCTGAAGAAAATGCTTCATGTACAGAAGTTTTGGAATTAAAAAAAAAAATAAAAAATCCATGGTAAGACATCACAGAGATTGCATCTTGCAGAAGGCACAATTTTTTTTATTAGGACATGGCTGCTTTTGGGCAGCGTAGGAGAGAGGCCTGTGTAGAGCAAGGAACCATGATTTGTAAATGAATTTTGAGTGTTTTATCAGAAAAGAAGGAATTTGGGGCTGCTTTTTCTTGAGTTGAGTGCCCCAGACAGTAGACTGGAGTCCAGCTCTGTCCCTGTTCCATCCTCATCCACCCCCTCCCTGCTACTCCATGAGGCTGTTTTAGGAAAAGGATGGTGGGCATGAATGCTGGAAGGACTTTTGGAGCTGGGCTTGTGTGTGGGGGGAGGGTCCTGTCTCCCACCAAATGCCCCCTCCCCGTGCAGCTGCTCTCCAAATCAGCCTTTCCCAGTTACCATCTCAAGGCTCTCGAGCATCCCAGCACTCTGCTGGGGAAGGGAATGTCCAGGAACAGGTGCAGGCAGAGAACATGGACAGAGAAATGAAGATTAAAGATACAGAAGCTTTGCTGTCAAGCTCTACACAACCCAGTGGGAACGGAGATGCTCCTACCCCCCATCCGTGGAGTTTGCAGTTTCCAATCCCGTCTCCACAGGCTCCAGGGAAGAGCAGCCATCCATCCTGCTGATCTGCGGCCCTGCTGTCACTAGAGGGAAGCAGAACCACGAGCACGGGGCTGGGCTGGCGCTGCTGGCATCGCCACCGCTGCTGTGGCAGCGAGGGGACAGCGTGCAAAGACACCCAGAGCAGCTTCGAGCTGGAGAAAGGCGACACCTTCGTCCCCTGGGCTGGGCAGGGCCCCGTGTCCCCTCTCTGCAGTGCCTCTCAGCTGATGGAGAGCTGACACTGGGGGCTGGAATGGGGTTCGGGGGCACCCCACAGTGCAGGGTCGTGGCCAGCAGGGCTGGCTTGGGACTCAGAGCTCCGTGGGTCTGCCGAGTAGGCGACACTGCTCCTGGGGACAGTAGGGACAGCTCATCGGGTGGGGCATCCCTCTGCCACCACCCTGCTGTGACCCTGCTGGGATGGGTTAACGGGAGGGGTTGGGGGTCTGGGGGCAAAGGTGGGGCAGTTTTGAGCCTGCTTTGCTCTTCTTCTAATCCAGTCTCATAGCAGAAAAGGAGTCAATAATTCTGGTAGGTGCCTTGGCATTTAGCCAGCACCCAACCCACCTTGTTAATTGGTGCATTGTCTGGGAAATCTCAAACTGGCAAACCAAAGCCACTGCAAGGAGGCACGAGGTGGCAGGAAGGGGACAGGGCCCCAGACTGCCCTGGGAAGGATGACCATTGGGGGGATGACCAGCTAAGGATGACCCTGGAGGGTTAACCATGGGGAGATGACCATGGGGGGTTGACCATGGAGGGATGACCATGGAGAGATGACCATGGGGAATGACCCTGGAGGGTTAACCATGGGGAGATGACCATGGGGGGGTTGACCATGAAGAGATGACCATGGAGAGATGACCATGGAGAGATGACCATAGGGAATGACCCTGGAGGGTTAACCATGGGGAGATGACCATGGGGGGTTGACCATGAAGGGTTAACCATGGGGGATGACCATAGGGAATGACCCTGGAGGATTAACCATGGGGAGATGACCATGGGGGGTTGACCATGGGAGATGACCATGGAGAGATGACCTTGAAAGGATGATCATGGAGGGTGACCATGTTGTGTTGGCGGTTCTGCCGGTCTGTGGGCCCCAGGGAATGTGCAGCACACACTCATGGAAGCCACAACACCCACAGACAAGGCTTGTCTCCAAACCAGCTGCTCTGGGACCTGGAGATTTTTCTCCTGTATGAAGATGAGCAGCCAAAAGAGTCATTTCCCCCTCCGCCCCTGGAGATTTGGAGATTCCCCTCCTCTCCTTGTGCACTGGTCTTGGCTCCATTTACACCCTGAGCTCTCCCATGGGGGTGCCTTGGCCACAACCCCCCTTCAGCCCATCCACATCTCTGGGGAAAACTTCCCCCAAGCATTTTTTAGCTGCAAATCAGGACAATTTCCCACCATATTTGGAAACAAATGCATCCTGTAAATTTCTGCCATTTTCTACAGCTCCTGAGAGATTTTTGACACAAAGTCTACCTGTTCACCAGCAGCTGCCAGGAGTTTAGTTCAATAACAGCTCTTGCTGGTGGAGCTCTGCCCATGTCAGTCATTGTGGTTCTCCCAGTGCAGGTCATGGAGCCTGGGAATGCCAGGACTTGCTGCTTTGGCCAGCACAGGGCTGTATCTCTCTGCCAGCCTCATACAATACAGGTTAACTTGCTGCTTTTCTCAATGCCATCTCTTCTGCAGAGAAATTTCAGGGCATTTTGGTACCTCAGCATGGAAAACTGCATTGATCCCTTGGCAGGAGACAGGGCAGGAGGATCTGAGTGGTGCCTTTGGGTTTCTGGGGAAAGGCAGAAAATCAGGAGAAGACACAAGTTGACAGTGTCAGCATGGATGATCAGAAGTGATGTTTCTCAAGTAATGGATGAAGGACATTTCCTCTGGTCCCAGCACAGCAGGTTTTGTGTAAACCATGGGCCAGGTGCAGCCATGGATGCAGCTTAAGGAATTTGCATGAGGAGCCACCAGCAAGTCATTCCCATGCTGCCTGGTTAAATACTTCATGTAAACCTTACAGCAACAGAAACCTTAATTCTGTGAAATTAAGAAATTTCACCTTAATTCTGTGAAAACCTCCATGCTGTGAAATCACAGAGCCATAGAATGGTCTCTGTTGGAAGGGACCTTAAAGATCCTCTCATTCCAAACTGCCTGCCATGGGAAGAGACACCTTCCACAAGACCATTTTGCCCATAAATATCCATATTTGCCCATAAATAATTGTGGTTTGGGGTTTTATACCTCCAGAAATTTCTCTTGCAGGTCACTGTCAGAGCTGGTGTTTGCTCAGCTCATCACTATCCTCAAAGAATGTTCAGTGCTGGATTTTTGTTATTCTTGAGCTGACAGTGGTGATGCCACAGGTGGAGAGAGCTGGAAAACAGCCCAGGAATTTTCAGGAAGGTGATAAATTTGCATCAGAGACACCCAAACTGATCTTTCTGGTGGCACTTCCAAATGTGTGGCCAAAGTAGAGGTAGTTGAGATCTCAACCAAGCTTGGGGTGGGGGGGAGGAATATCCTCAGCAAAGGGGAGGTGATAGAAGGTTTATGGTAAATAAAAAAATCATTGCAATGAGGAAATAGGTTTATTTGTCTGCTATGAAGTGCTGGTTTGGAAACAGGAGATAAAATATTAGCTGGTATTAGATCTTGAGCTCAACAGCAAAAAATCACTGCCAGCAGGAGTGATTTGGGTGAGGAGGAAGAAACACAAAGGCAAAACGGCTTGCCAGGGAGGAGGCAAAAAAAGGGGAAAAAAAAAGACTGCAAGATAAAAATAGTGTTGTATTTTTTGTATTTTGTTCCTGAGGAGTGGAGGCCGCTCGAACTCCTGGGGGGATTATTGTCCACTGGAGCAACAGCAGGATGGATGATGGGTGCAAAAAGGCTGCAATATTGTGATGACCTGAAGGCAACTGCAAAGTGAAGAAGAAGAAATGCTAACAAATGCCTTGTTTTTAAAAGGAAGATTTCTCCCCATCAGAAAACTTCCTGCAGCAAAAACAAGTGCAGCTGCTCCTTTTCTTTCTTTCTTTCTTTCTTTCTTTCTTTCTTTCTTTCTTTCTTTCTTTCTTTCTTTCTTTCTTTCTTTCTTTCTTT